>BSBK01010743.1:0-342500 GCA_027943335.1 Chamaecyparis obtusa | reverse complement strand
CTATTTCCTTTTAACAAAGTCTCAACTATCAATGATACAATATACATTTGATGCCCTAAGCTATCAAATATACAAATGGCGCCTACCTAGAAGCTCACCAGGAGAATGAAGGATCACTCACTGATTGCATGATAACCCAATTTTGAAGGGTCACTGGTTGAGGGGACAGTCAAGGTCTAGATGATTGGGCCATTGGAGGACCCTAGTTCTTTGTATTAATTGCTATTCAAATTAGATGGATGGATTTATTGTGAATTATCGGCTGCTATGTATCCTGCAACTGCATCCGTAAATCTGCATATACTTCTCTAGGGTTGTAAGCCACTTAGGGATCAAAATAGAGAAACTAAATAAAAATTGTTCTTTGTCCTATTTCCTTTTAACAAAGTATCAACTATCAATGATACAATACATTTGATGCCCTAAGCTATCAATACAAATGGCACCTAGCTAGAAGCTCACAGGCTGTCCATTTGATAACCACAGTCAACATTTCAAAAAAAATGGATATCCTTGAGAACAAGCACCAATAACATCAAATAATGGAGTTAAAGCACGGGCTAGGGCACAACACCAGTAGAATGCAGTCATTTCAGTGACAAAAATTTACAATGGCGTCATTAAAAATATATGCCAGTAATATCAACAAACATGAATCTAAACATTTGAATACAGTGAGTCGATATCCTTGAGCACAAGCACCAATAACATCAAATAATAGAGATAAAGCACTAGCTACGGCATGACACTAGTAGAATGCAGTCATTTCAGAGAGCATTCATGATCAAATAAAATGAAATGCATTTGAATATGATGCCAAAGGCTCGAAAGATGAAGAAATCACATACCTTCTCCCGCACTCAACTTTCACTCCTTTTCTCCCGCTCCCTCTATCCAATCGAAATAAAAATGATGAGGTTGTTTCACTTTTTTTTTAAATGTATACCCCAAATCTGTCAGAGTTCCGATGGTCAATTAAAAACCCATCGGAATACCGACATCATCGGGGCCTATTACAAAAAAAAACACCAAATTCCTAAGAAAAAGTTACCCGTCGGAAACTTCTGTCAAAATTTGGCCCCAAATGTAGTAGTGGGTCCCAGTGTATCCTAAGTGGTCCTAATGGGTCCTAAGGGGTCATAGGACTACTTATGACCCATTATAACTCCTTGGGACACATTAGGACCTATTAGAACACATTAGAACCCTAAAGTATGTCCTAGGATGATTAATATGTTCTAAGGGGTCCTAAGAGGTCCTAATGTGTCCTATGGAGTCCTAATGGATCCTAATGTTTTCCAAGGGGTTTTAATGGGTCCTAAGGGGTCCTATTACCTCTTAGGACCCATTATGACCCCTTATTATACATTATTAACAAATAGGACACATTAGAGCCCATTAGTGCACGTCCTATGTCTTTTAATGTTTTCTAAGGGGTATTAATGAGTTATAATGTGTCCTAATACATTCTCAGGGCTCATAATGGGTTTGAAGGGGTCCTAGGACCACTTAAGACCCATTATAATCCCTTATGATATATTAGGATCCCTTTGGATACATTAGTGTTTCCTACACCCCTTAATGTGTTCTAAGGGGTATTAATAGGTTCTAAAGCGTCCTAATGGGTTCTAATGTGTCCTAAGGAGTCCTAATGGGTCTTAATGGATCTTGAGGGTTCCTAAGATCACTTAGGACCCACTACAATCCCTTAGGACACATTAGAACCTATTAGGGCACATTCAAACCCATTAGTGTGTCCTACGTTCCTTAATGTGTTCTAAGAGGTATTAATGTGTTTTAATTTGTCCTAATGGGTCCTAATGTTTTCTAAGGGGTTGTAATGGGTCCTAAGAGATCCTAGGACTACTCAAGACCCATTATGACCCCTTATGATACATTAGGACCATTTAGAACCTATTGTTAGAGTTTTAGGTGACTCTACAACACCCCTAGGATCGAATGCAAGACCAAGATAACTTCCACAAGAAATTGGCAAGACAATTGCATTAAGATGCAAGAATAATCTTATTGATAATGGACTTGATTTAATGATTCAATTATTGAATAAAATGTACATAATATGCCTCCTTATATAGGAAAGGAAATAAGAGACAATGATAAGAAGTTGATAAGCTATCATCGATGCAATGTGTAATCACATGTCCACCAAATGTGGATCATCCTCCATTATGCAATGAATTATGTGTCATGATGAGGATGATAATGTGATATGTGCACTAAAGGTGGATCTCAAACCTAAAGTGGAATTTCTCCTACACATGCATAATTAAGGTGCAAACTCCTAGATGTCTCAATGCCAAACTACGATGAAGTGCATTATCCTAATTAAGATTAAGTAAACTGTATTTAGGAATATTTAATTACACCACCACTCGGGCCGGGTGGTCCCACTTTTTGGCCAACTTTGACACAGAGTTCAACATTCTGAGAAAAAACTTCACTTTCGAACATTTGTTGCCACAAAACTATTAGGAATTTGAAGATCATGTAAACTAGAGTCTTTTAGAATTTTCTTTCTAGTTTCTAAATATATATATCTATATATTTAAAATAATTTAAATTCATTTTTCCTTCTCCTTCGAAAAGTGGTTTGCGTGAAAAAACTATGTTTTTAAGGAGTTACTGTCACTTGGATCAGCATAACTTGTTTTTTAAATATGATAATGATGTAATTCTTTCGAGATTATATTTTTAACTTCAATATCTAAAGGATGCAATTGGTTTTATTCATTTTGGATCAATATTTCATAGTTTATTAAGTTTTAAA
The DNA here is from genome assembly GCA_027943335.1 of Chamaecyparis obtusa. Classification (NCBI taxonomy): domain Eukaryota; kingdom Viridiplantae; phylum Streptophyta; class Pinopsida; order Cupressales; family Cupressaceae; genus Chamaecyparis; species Chamaecyparis obtusa. The sequence goes on along the minus strand of BSBK01010743.1, from coordinate 339,712 downwards.
GTGACAGTAACTGTAATTTAGACATAAGGTCACTTGGATCGCTCTAACTTGATCTATGTATATCGAAATTCATTTTTTCTTTTTTCATAGAAAGGTAACACAAATATGATTTTCCTACATATTTTTTATAGTTTACTATTTTTCACGAAGTCTTGAAGCGACAGGTTGTTGAATGACCAAACAACCTATGTTTAGTTAAAGTAATATTTAAAAGTGATAATGAACTCAATATGTATTAAAATTATATTCATTAGAAAGCTTGTTCCGAATAGCATCATTTGACATCATCTATTTGAAAAAATCATCTTTTTTAGTCCTTGTTTCAAACCCCGAAAGACCATTTTTCTGAAGTTTAGTTGTTTTCTGAGGGCAAAATTTTAGGTTTTGGGGTCTTCGTGCGAAGACCCCTTCGCACGAAGACACTTGAGGGTCTTCATGTGAAGACCCTTCGCACGAAGCCTCTCAAGTGAAAATCCCAGCAAAAAGACACCTGCCAGAATTTTTTCTTGGGTGTGAAGTTAGCTAGTAAAATTATTTTGTAAAAAAAATTTAGAATGGTATAAAAGTAAAACATTTTATTTCTATTTTATATCGAATTGCAATTAATAAATTTGCATTTTCTATTATTGAAGGCATTTTTTGAAGGAGGATTGGTATTTCTATTTTTTCAAAGGCATAATTTTGGAGAGGAAAAATATTAGATTAAAGTATTTTTTGAAGAAGAAAATTTTTGTTGACGATCTTGTGGAAGACATTTTTTGGAGCTCGAAGAAATGGGGAACAAGAAGGGAAGACAAAGTAAATCTTCTAGAAAAAGGTCACCCAGTGCTGAACAAAGAAATCGTGAAGCTGCATTGACATATTATCATAAAACTAAAGAAGCTGAAAGACAAGCTGAAGTAGCAGGGTCAAGTCAAGTCAAAGAATTGCACATTGAAGAAGGCTCGGGATTACTCCCTACGGAAGCTCAAACAATTGATGTTGGAGAAGGGTCAACATCATGTGCTCCTACTGGTATGGATGAACTTTTAAATTTAGCTCAAATTGTAAAGAAAAATATTAATTATAGAAACTTAGATCATTTACTTACAATGGATGTGGAAAATTTGAGATAACTTGCCAATGTTCAACACTTAAGTCTTGCTAAGAAGAGATCAATGAATATGATAGCAAGAGAAATATTGGGTAAATTTGATAATTTTGAAACACTTGAACAAGCTCAATTGCTTTCACTTATACTTATAAATAAAAATTTGGAAGGGGCATTAAAATTATTGGGTATAGACACATCATCAAAGAAAAGAAAAGTTGTTGACATGCAAACTGATATGATTGAAAATCTTAAGAAAGGTTTGAACCAACTAGGGAAGCGATCTCAAACTATAGATAAGTCCATTACAAGAAAAGTTATGTTGACATCCATTGTAGGTAACACTATGAGACGAAAAAGATAGATATCTTTAGTTTCATCTCAGTTTGGTTTTAATAGGAAAACAATATCACGATATGTTAATAGGAGAATACTTTTGGATGATAGCACCTTGGAAGGCAATTGGGAAATCATGTGTAGAGCTCCTCGTTCTGATAGGATTGATGAAGGAATAAAAAAATTGGTCACATCATTTTGGAATGATAATACACGTCCTTCATCAAACACTAGAGATTTTATCAGACATATAATTTCAGCTAATGAATATGAATATCATACGAAACATTGGTTGGACACAACACAACATGAAATGTATGTGTCATTTTGTAGTTCAAATCCTAATATAAAGATTGGGAAAACATTGTTTGAAAGATTGAAGCCATATTATATTAGGACAAACAAAGTGTTTGAAACTTCTTGTTGTCGTTACCATATTGAATTTGATCTCCACTATCAAGTTTTTTGAAAGTTTGTAGAAGACACTTATGGTTTTGAAAAGGCTCCTTCTACTAGACGAAGTGAGTTCATCTCATCCATTTTATGTGACAAAAGAGATGATGTAGCTGCACAAATAAATTGCATAAAAGGAATATACCAAACATGTGTCGATTTGTCTCTTTTTCCTTTGAAAAATGAAAATATTGATGTAACAAAGATGGTAAATTGCAAGAGTTACAAATATGTAAATTAGAATGAAAAAAAAATTAGGAAAGAATCCAAAAGGTTATAATATGTTGAAGAGGAGATAAATGTTGGAGTATTTATGGAAAAATTTAAAAAATTGATTCAACCCTACATTCATCATGTTTTTTTTGCAAAGTGGCAAGCACAACAATTTCAAACACTAAGAGACAATTTCCCACTTGGAACTATTGTATCAGTTGTTGATTTTGCAGAAAATTACTCTTTTGTTCATCAAAAGGCAATTCAGTCAGAATACTATTGTTCAGAGCAAATTACTACTATGGTACATGTGTGTTATGGACACGCACAATTAGATTTGGATGGTATTCAGAGCACATTTGAAGCACGGGTCATCAAAAAGGAATATCATTTCTATATAAGTGATGGTAGAGAGCATGACACTCATTATGTGGAACACTGCTTCAAAATGTTTTTTGCAAATTTGAAAGAAAGAGGTATAAAAATTGATAAACATTATGTTTGGTCAGATGGATGTGTTGCACAATTCAAATCATTGAGACCATTTTATGCACTATGTAGATATCATCATAATGAAAACATACCACATGTCTAGAGTTTCTTTGAGAGTGGACATGGAAAAGGTGAACATGATGGTGCCAGAGCTTGCATCAAACGTGCTATATGAAAGTATCAAATGAATTATAAGGGAGTGCATATAAAAAATGCACATGATGTGGTTGAATGGTGCAAGACACATTTTGCACCAAATGAGAATGACACGTCATCAAGATTGACTCAGGCAGTGCCATATAGAAAATTTTGGGAGATAAAAGGTATGCACACATTTTTAAATTATTTGAAAGTGTTTAAAATTTTTATGATATTTTTTATTCAAATTATATTTATATAGATTGTATTATATATGCATTTGTTCAGGTGTGGATAGAAAAATTATGCATGGTTGCAATAGGATAAAAAAGATGCAATCTTTGCATTCAGTTATGAGTATAAATTGTCGCAATTGGATGTTGAACACTAGGGACTACTCATGCTTTTGTTGTCACTGCATTGCTGACAATTATGAGGAATGTATCAATCAAGATCGTGGATATGTAGGCGCATGGAATCTAGTGCCACTAGTTGTTACTGATACATTTGATAGAGATGAAGATGAACACTTCGATGATGTTTCTTTGATTTCTACTAATTACGATCATATCTCGGGATTGGTCAAAATTGGTAAGTATATATATTTCACATTATATGGTAAATTGATTTGTATGTATAGATAGATAGATAGATCTATAGATTGAACTAAGTATTTATTTTAAGATCTCACACATGTATATATAAATTTACTGTGCAGGAGATGTCTTTGTAGTGATTGCTAAGCATAGAAATGTAGGAGTTGGTTATTATTTACTGTGTTGTACAGGAGAGAGGATGAAGTTACTTGAACCTAAAGAAAGTGATGGAATGTTGTTCCCCATAGGTTTGTATATGGTTTACATCAATATATTGAACTCGGTTTGTAAATTTTAAATTTCAACCTTTTAACAAATTTCAAATTGAGATTGTTTAAATTTATATATTGTTAAAATTTGTTACCTGCAAGTTCAGTTGTTTTAGAGGGAACATATTTCAAGAAAATCAAAGTAATTCAACATGGTATTCACTTTGTTGATTACGAACTAGACAATAAGGTGTTTCAATATAGTCATCTAGTAGTTGCCACATCCATTTGTCTTCATACAGTTAAATCTCAACGTGGACATTGTAAGTGGAGACTAGATAGTGAGGATGATGAGAGAATATTACATGTTCTCCATGAAAGGTCTGAACCACTTGAGTTGGTCTAAAAAGTATAATATGTATACTTATTTCTTGTGTTAGGACCTACTTGATATCTCTGGATTAAATTTCATTATACTTTGTTTATATATTTAAACATATGATGGACTATAATTTGTTGATATATGATGAATCTATTTGATGGTTCAATGGTTTTAATATATAGAATTTTATATGTATACTTTGATTATTCAATGATTTTTATAAGATTGCATATTAGTTAAAGATTTTATATATGCTTTGATGAAATTAGTTATATTACTTATGGCATGTGTTAGTTCTAGAATTAGTTAGAATAGTTATTATCCATTAGTTACATGTATTAACTAGTTATCTTTTATGATATTAATTCTAGATCCCCTTAAGACCTCCCCTTAAGACACTAAAAAATGATGAAATTAGTTTTATTACTTATGACATGTGTTAGTTCTAGAATTAGTTAGAATAGTTATTATCCATTAGTTACATGTATTAACTAGTTATCTTTTATGATATTAATTCTAGATCCCCTTAAGACACTAAAAAATGATGAAATTAGTTATATTAATTATGACATGTGTTAGTTCTAGAATTAGTTAGAATAGTTAGTATCCATTAGTTACATGTATTAACTAGTTATCCTTTATGATATTAATTCTAGATCCTCGTAAGACCTCCCCTTAAGACACTAAAAAATGATGAAATTAGTTATATTACTTATGACATGTGTTAGTTCTTGAATTAGTTAGAATAGTTATTATCCATTAGTTACATGTATTAACTAGTTATCTTTTATGATATTAATTCTAGATCCCCTTAAGACCTCCCATTAAGACACTAAAGAATGATGAAATTAGTTATATTACTTATCATATCTAAACAAATCATATCATCTAATCAAATAAAACCATGTAATAAAATCATCTAATCAAATTATACATCATCAAATAAAATCATCTATTCAAATCAAATCAAATCATATAATCTAATCAAATAAAACCATCTAATCAAATCATATATCATCAAATAAAATTCTCTAATCAAATCATATCATCTAATAAAATAAAATCATCTAATCAAATCATATATCATCAAATAAAATAAAATCTAATCTAATCATATCATATATCATCAAATAAAATCATCTAATCAAATAATCAAATCAAATCATATCATCTAATCAAATATACATCTCTAATCAAATATATGTCTCTAATCAAATATATGTCTCTAATCAAATATATGTCTCTAATCAAATATAAGTACATCTAATCAAATATATATGTTTCTAATCAAATATGTCTTGAATCATAAACCGAGTCTCAAATAAAAGATATGTTCAACATGTCCTAAACTAGGGAGTCATCTAGGCACATGCGAACATAGCAACCCTCTGAGAAACTGCCACGAGCATCCTCTAGCTGTGAGACAACAACTGATCCCTGTGAATATAAATGCATGTATATATGATAATAATCTAAAATAATTAAAATATTATAAATGCATGTTTAAACTTACATATTTTTAAAACTTACCCGACCACTACTAGGTGTCACATCTTCTGAATCGCTCCTATGTAAAGCATCATCTAGCTGTAAAGCAACGACTGACCCCCGCAAATTTAGTGTACAAAATTTGGTTATATACATGTGCATAGTATATATATTATGTAAAGTACTTGAAATATATAAATACATGTGTACACATGCATGCTTAAACATACATAGATCTAAAACCTACCTGACCACTAGTAGGTGTCACATCATGTGGATCTCTCATAGGAAGATGCTCTGAGCCCACACTAGAGGTGACATGCTCTACTAATTGTTCCTAAAAAATATTATACATTGAACAAACATCAATACACATGTCTACAATTAATTATTCACTAAAACTCCTAATAAAAAAGAAAAGAAAATTTTATATGTGCCTGGGTCTCAAGAGTAGGAGGATCATCATCACACTGCACCATCGTATCATCAACTAAAATTGCATCACCCACACCACCTAAGGTCCCAAACCTCTATAGTAATGAGGAGTGTAGGGGTGACACTAGCTGGGATGGGAGTGATGTAGAACCTGAACCATTTGGATGCAATAACATATCCATAAATGACCTAACATCAGTGCCAACATCCACTTGACCCAACCCACGCAAATACTCATCAAAAGCATCTAGGCCCTCAGTGGTGATGCATACATCTCCAATATGTATACTTGGCTCTATAATTGTAGAGTGATATGTGGGTGTGTGATGCTCTGCACTATGCTATTCCTGACTAGTAGATGGTGTGTCTTGTGTCGGTGGAACTACATGACCCCCTGTAAGTGCAATGAAATCCCTAACTGAATGTATTGAGATATTGTGGGTGTTAGCAATATGAGAATAGGCCTACAGGAGGTCCTCCAAAAAGTAAAGGGCCATATCTAAAGTACTATGATGACCCGACAATACTCGTATCTCTCCATGTACAGGAAGACCTGTAGCTCTATATGTCTCCTCACTCACACTTACAGTAGTACTAAACGAAGCCTCAGAAGATGATCTGGCTCTACTCGGTCTAGTCAATTTATCTGCCCATTGAATCTGAAGTGATGGATGTGGCTGCAGAAGCAATATGTCCTATACTATCCACAACTCCCCTCTAAGAAGAAATGATGACTCTATCTGCAGTAGCAACCACTGCCGAAGTCTTGTCCCGAACTAGCTGTCTACGAGGCTGCACAACTCGATCAATCCTACAATACTGATCATGGTCTACAACCCTACCAAGCCCCTGACCATAATATGATGGGAGATCTAAATAGTTGACCCTGAGTCCCAAATGGAACTCATCGTACAACTGTTGTGCAAAATATAATGGAATTTGGTCATTATTTGGATAATGACTATGTGCTACAATAAAATGAGGGTAAATCATACATGCAATCTGAGGTATCACACACTGTGTGACCTGATATGCCCTCACCACTACCTTCCCCTCATAATGTGGGAAAACCTCTCGTTTGATGGATTCCTTAGGGACGAGGCTCTGAACCGTCGCCAAGGAAACATTGCCTGAGACCTCCTCCCTCAACTCTTGAAAAATGGTCTTAACTACCCGAGGCATGAAAGAGGATTGAGACCTTAATCTGGCATTCATAGTCTCCAAACTAGTCAATATAGTAGCACACGTATCTCTATATATACCATCCCCTACAGACGTATGGATAGACTCTCTAAGTTGAGCTATCTCTGTATCAACAATATGAAAAATAGTATGCATATCAGGAGTCTGAGGTGCACCCTGAGTGACCATCTAGATACATAACATGTGAAAGCTAAGTGTTAATAATTAAGTACTTGATTACATGTTATTACTGCATGTAAAATGGAAACAAATATTTAAAGGGGTCGTGGGTAACATAAGAGGTCCTAAGGTATAGATAAGAGTCCTAGAACTTACATATATCTAAAACTTACATACATAGTCATGGGTAACATAAGATGTCATAAGCTATAGATAAGGGTCCTAGAGTGTCTTAAGGCGTCATGGGTAACATAAGAGGTCCTAAGGTATAGATAAGAATCCTAGAGTGTCTTAAGGGGTCGTGGGTAACATAAGAGGTCCTAATTAGTGGACTAATTGGTCATAATTGGTCCTAATTGGTCACATTAGGTCCTAATTGGTTCTAATTGAGTCTAATTAGGTCATAATTGGTTCTAATTGAGTCTAATTAGGTCCTAATTAGTTCTAATTGGTCATAATTGGTTCTAATTAGTCCTAATAGGTCTAATTGGGTCTAATTAGGTAGATAAATGGGTCTTAAATTTTGTTCCTAATAGGTCATAATTTTTCTTGGTATAGTTAGATCTAGTTAAGTCTAATAGGTCCTAAACTTTGTTCCTAATAGGTCCTAATTGGTCTAGTTACCTGTCTAATTGGTCCTAATAGGTCTAGCTAGGTTTAGCAGGTCTATTTGGACCTAATAGGTCCTAATACATCTAATTGGCCAGACTAATGTTGGTTAAAGACCTAATAGGTCTAATTGGTCCTAATAGGTCCTAGTTAGGTCTACTTGGTCCTAACAGGTCTAGTTAGGTCTTTAAGTAGAGAAACAACTTAGACATACCTTGTTTCCTAATATGACCTAATATAACCTATTAGGACCTAATATGACTTAGAGTGTCTTAAGGGGTCGTGGGTAACATAAGAGGTCCTAACGTATAGATAAGAGTCATAGAGTGTCTTAAGGGGTCGTGGCTAACATAAGTGGTCCTAGACTATCTTAAGTGGTCCTAATAGGTCTAATTGGTCCTAATAGGTCCTAGTTAGGTCTACTTGGTCCTAATAGGTCTAGTTAGGTCTTTAAGTAGAGAAACAACTTAGACATACCTTGTTTCCTAATATGACCTGATATGACCTAGAGTGTCTTAAGGGGTCGTGGGTAACATAAGAGGTCCTAACGTATAGATAAGAGTCATAGAGTGTCTTAAGGGGTCGTGGGTAACACAAGTGGTCCTAGACTGTCTTAATGGGTAGTGGGTAACATAAGTGGCCCTAGAATATCTTAAGTGGTCCTAATAGGTCTAATTGGTCCTAGTTAGGTCTACTTGGTCCTAATAGGTCTAATTAGGTCTTTAAGTAGAGAAACAACTTAGACATACCTTGTTTCCTAATATGACCTATTAGGACCTAATATGACCTAGAGTGTCTTAAGGGGTTGTGGGTAACATGAGAGGTCCTAACGTATATATAAGAGTCATAGAGTGTCTTAAGGGGTTGTGGGTAACATAAATGGTCCTAGACTATCTTAAGGGGTCGTGGGTAACATAAGTGGTCCTAGATTGTCTTAAGTGCTCCTAATAGGTCTAATTGGTCCTAATAGGTCCTAGTTAGGTCTACTTGGTCCTAATAGGTCTAGTTAGGTCTTTAAGTAGAGAAACAACTTAGACATACCTTGTTTCCTAATATGACCTAATATGACCTATTAGGACCTAATATGACCTAGAGTGTCTTAAGGGGTTGTGGGTAACATAAGAGGTCCTAACGTATAGATAAGAGTCATAGAGTGTCTTAAGGGGTCGTGGGTAACATAAAAGGTCCTAAGGGGTCCTAGGTTACATTAGTAGATCCTCGTATGTATTAATTGAATCTAAGATACATAAATGTGTCATAGGACAACCTAAGATATGTTAATGGGTCTTCAGGATCTGAATGGGTCATATATGTCTTAAAATATCATAGGGGATGTATAATGGTCCAATAAATTAATGGGTCGTAGATGTGATAAGTGGTCTAAGTGGTCCTAGGACATCCTAAGATTCTTTAATGCATCTTGGGGGTCCTAAGGTTTCATATTTGTTTTAAGATTCCATAAGGGATGTAGATAAGAGTCCTAGAATGTTAATGAGTCGTAGGTGCAATAAGTGATCCTAGAGTGTCTTAAGGGGTCATGGGTAACATAAGAGGTCCTAAGGTATAGATAAGGGTCCTAGAGTGTCTTAAGGGGTCGTATGTAACATAAGAGGTCTTAAGGGATCCAAATAAGAGTCCTAGAATGTTAATGGGTCGTAGGTGCAATAAGTGGTCCTAGAGTGTCTTAAGGGGTCGTGGGTAACAATGAGTCTTAGATGTGTCTTAAGATAATGTAAGGGGTGGATAAGGGTCAGGTAGAGTGTATTAAGGGGTCAGGGGTAACATAAGAGGTCCTAAAGGGTCCTACGTTTCATTAGTGGATCCTTGTATGATATTAATTGAATCTAAGATACATAAATGTGTCCTAAGACAACCTAAGATATGTTAATGGGTCTTGATGATTTGAATGGGTCATATATGTCTTAAAATGTCGTAAGGGATGTATAATGGTCCAACAATGTTAATGGGTCGTAGATGTGATAAGTGGTCTAAGGGATCTTAGGTTACATTAATTGATACTAGTATGTCTTAAGGGTTCTTGCAAGAAATGATGGGTTCACATATGTATTAACAGAAGCTAAGATAGATGAATGTATCCTAGGACATTTTAAGATATAATAATGGGTCGTATGGGTCCTATGTGTCAAGTAAGATGTCATAAGTGATACGTAATGGTCCTAGAATGTTTTAAGGGGTTGTAGGCCTCATAATAGGTCCTAAAAGATCATAGGTTACATTAATTCATCCTAGAATGTCTTAAGGAGCCTCGAGGGAAACAATGAGTTCTTGTATGTATTAATGGAACCTAACATGTACATCAATGGGTCATAGGACATCCTAATATGTATTATAAGATCTTGAGATTCCTAAGGGATCCTAAGTGTCTTAATAAGTCGTAAGGGAGGAATTAGGGTCCTAGAAACTTACTGTACTACAATTTTTTAATGTTTTCTAACATACTACTAGATCATTTTCAAAAATTTAACTACAATTTTCTAAGATTTTTACAAACTAAAAATTATTTAAAACAAATAACTAACTTTAATATTTACTAAAAATGTGTGTACATGAGAGAGAGAGAGAGAGAGAGAGAGAGAGAGAGAGAGAGAGATTCCTAATATTTACAACTTTAAACTTAAAATTTAACATTTTCTAACATTTCTAACTTTAAACTTAAAATTTAACATTTTCTAACTTTAATCTTAATGTTTTCTAACATTTTCTAACATTTTTACTACGGTTTCTAATATTTTGTAAATATTTTCTAACAGTTGCTAATAAACTACTACGATTTTCTACCATTTTCTAACATATTCTAACATTTATGCTACGATTTTTAATATTTCTATCATTTTCTAATATTTAATTATGATTTTCTAACATTCTACTATTAATTTCTAACATATTAGATAATATTTAACTACAAATTTCTAACATTTCTACAAATAAAAAATTATTTAAACTAAATAACTAACTAAAATAAATATAAAACATATTATTTACAATAAAAAATGAGAAAAATGTGTGTACATGATACTGCTAACAATATGAAGACATCGAAGAAGCTCAGAAGGTGTTGGCGTGCTAGCGTGTTGAGGTACTTCGCTCCAAGGCCTGGGGTCCACAAATAGTGACAGTGATAATGATATTAAAAAATAAAAAATGCTAGAAATTTATAAAAAATCTGGTCCAAAGGGGCTTCATGCGAAACCCCTCTTCCCACGAAGACCCCCTCGTAGGGGGTCTTCGTGCGAAGAGGGGTCTTCGCATGAAGACCCTTGTTTGGGGTACTTCGTGCGAAGTGGGTCCACCACTTCACACGAAGTATTTACTTCCTACGAAGGTGCCAAAAAACATTTTTTCCACAACTTCACGATATTGTTCATCCCTAAAAGTGGGACACAACTTCATGGGATCACCCCCCCCCCCCTAAGTGCAACTTAGGGGAATGCACTTAAAATCACAATGCAAGATGGGTCCTGACTACTAGGTGATGTTAGGTACCCATGTATAATATGTAATGCAATACATGAAATGAAAACTCTCATAAAGCATTGAAAGAGGGAAAACATCATGGGAAAAACCCTTCCCCAAAAAGAGAGAAGAAAACACAAGATGCATGGATGGATGGAGTACTCAAGGCCCCCCAAGAACTACATACATCATGTATATACAAGGAATTATCTCCCCATAAGAAGGATAGTTGGAGACATGATATCCCCCCCATAATTAAGAAGCTCCCATGTTGATGAAGAGTACCTGCAAACAAAAGATTAACCAATGCCTACAAGAAACATGTCTCCCCTTAGGAATAAATAGATACATCAAATGATGAAGAAGCTAATCCATATGAAAATGGAAGGAGGAGGAAAATGAATGTCTCCATGTATGCATCTCTAAAGAATGAATATAACTCTCCAAGATCAAAGAATCTATCACATCATGTGACAAACCAAGTGAAGAAGAAGAATCATGAATACCAATCTCCAAAGAAGGTGAAGAAGTATCTCCAACTATGATGCTATCATCAAAGAGAAGAGAAACCCCCTCAGCCATGTCTCCCAAATCTATATTATGAGAATCAACAACAAATGCTAAAAAGGCATCCAAGTAGTCATCACATTTTGCAAGATCTGAAGCACTATGATCAACCTGTTGAATAGTAGAGCCCATGTATGAAGAAGCAGGAGGTGGAGGAGTAGGAAGCTCAACACTTGTCTCAACAATAAAATGATTCAAGTTTCCAAAGTTATCCTCACAATTCACCCTTGGTAAAGCGATCTGTACATCATGAATATCATCATCATCATCAAAAAAATATGAAAAATAATGCAAGTGTGATGTATGATCAACAACTCTCATAGCTATGACATCTCTAGTCTCCATGTCCCTAATGTAGACAAAATAAGGAGTGAACTAAACAATTTTACCTTGTTCCCCATGAGTAATTTGGTAAATAGAAAGGAGATTAGTGGTTAAGGATGGTACACAAAGAACATCATTAAATATCCCCTCTCCCATATGAATATAAAATTTCCCACAAACCCTCATGTATGTACATTGTTACCCATCAAAATATTAGGAGAATTACAAGGCTCAATAGAAGAAAACATATCCATAGAAGATGACATATGATGTGATGCACCTGAATCAAGAAGCCATTTACCTTGCTCAAGATGTGAGGAAGCCAAAAGGGCATGTCCTTTACCTTTATCTTTGGTTGATGATGGAGATGTAGAAGCTTCCAAATGTGTAGAAGAAGGAGAAGGCATTAATGAGGGAAACTTAATATTGTTCTTTTGAAGACTGTGAGTGAGATCATCAATCTTCTTGTGATAACATTTATGCTCATTATGTCCTAACTTTTTACAACATGCACATTTTTCCCTATTTCTTCTAGATGGTTCCTCTCTTGCAAAGCACTTGGATTCATAAGTAGTTTGTGAAGGAGATTCATTACCTTTTTCATGAGGCTTAGGATCCTTATCTTAATTATTTCCTTTTCCATTAGAAGCCTTTGAAGTGGATTCATTTGCAAGTAGTGCATGATGTGGGGTCATCCCACAATAGTGGGTTACACTTTTTGGCTTGAATTGACACTGACCTTCCAATTTTCAGAAAAACTTCGACATTCCGATGCATATTGCCGTTCAACCGTTCGAAATCGGAAAATGATGTAAACTAGAGTCCTTTCGGATTTTCTTTGTAGAATCTAAATATATTTTTATTTTATTTTTTAAAATTAATTTAAATCAAAATTTCTTTCTCCCACAAAAACTAGTATGTTGCTGAAAATGGCATTTTCAAAGAGTTACCATGACTGCGTAATGCATAACTTTTTTTCTATAAAAGATATCAATGCGATTCTTTTGAATATAGTTTGGTAACATCCATATTGAGGGCATCCAATTGGTTTCAAGAAATTATCACATTTTTGCATATTTTATGTATGCTCAAAGTAGACCAAGCTAGTTTTTTGACCTACTTTCACTGCGTAACACATAACTTCTTTTGTAGATATCGGATTTCAAACTTTTTCTTTTGGTAGAAAGAAGACTGTAAGATGAAGGGCACTGATATTTTTCAAAATTTTTATTATATTTTCTACTATTTTCTATTGAACGTCAAAGTCATATGTTTGAATTGGCCAAAAAACCAACATTCGTTTCACGTCAAACAACATACACCTAATGAATTCAAAACTGGTCAAGAGTATAGTCGTTAGAAAGCTGACTCAGAGCACTTTTGCATGGACTCAAGGTCATTTTTTGAATGTTTCATTTGACCCTAGCACTTCAACCCTGAAACTCAGAAATGTGTTGTTTTCTGTTGGCTTTTGACAAAAAGTCCTAGAAAGGAAGTTTCGAATGAAACTAGTTTCATTCGAAACTTCATACTTTCATTCGAAACTAAAAAATGCTAACCCCGGGTTGACATCTACGTCAACATCCGGGTCAAGAGAGTTTCGAATGAAAGCTAACTGGTTTCGAATGAAAGTTAAATTTAACTTTCATTCGAAACTCATGTCGGCCAATTTGGTGTTTTTTCATGATAGCGACGATCGCATATAAATATAAGAGCCATTTTCTCAATATTTTAATTCAAAGCTGCAAAATAATTTGTATTTTACATATAAAAAAGACATTTGAAGGTGTATTTTCCTACATTTTGTGATATTTTAGTGGAATAATCATGCAAAAGTGATGGGGAATCAGAAAAGAAGGCAAAATAAGAGTGCTCGACATTACTCACCAGAAACTAAAGAGAGATTACGAAGAGAAGCTCGTGAAAGGTATCATCGTGTGAGACAAGGTGTGACCCTATCTCTCTCTCTCTGTGTGACTATATATCATAATTGATGATTAGGACATATGTTAATGAAGTTCATGTAAGCACATGGTATTGCAATTTCTAATTAGACCTAGAATATATTCAATAAAGAGCATGTCTTATTAATAGCTACATATATTAGGACTTGAATAATATGTACATGTATACACTTGTATTAGTCAACTTAATCAGGCCTATTAGAGGTCTATTAGATCTATTAGGGCCTAATTAAGTTAGATTGGCATATTAGTACCGACATAGATGCAACTAGACCTATAACCCAAGTAGCTTAGATGCAATTAGATCAATTGGACCTGGTACCTAATTAGACCTATTACTTGACAAAAGGGCATATTAGACATGTATTAAGACCTAGTCAAACCTATTAAGACATGTATCAAGACCTAAAGACCTATTAAAACCTATTAGACCTATTAGGACCTATTAGAAACCTATTATGTACCTATTCTAGGACATATTAGATGTACTTATAGTATCATACATCTATTAAGACCTATTAGACCTATTACTTGACCTATTAGAGGTCTATTAGACCTATTAGACATGTGTGTATTAATACCTATCAAACCTATTAGAACATCCATGAATACCTATTTATCTACCTATTAAGCCCTATTAGACCTATATTAGGACCTACTAGGAACCTATTATACATGTTCTAGGACATATTAGATGTACTTGCAGTATCATATACATGTATTGAGACCTATTAGACCCATTAGACCTATTAGGATCTATTAGAGGTCTATTAGACCTATTAGACATGTGTATTAAGACCTATTAGACATGTATTAAGATCTATCACACCTATTAGGGCATGTATCAAGACCTAAAGACCTATTATGACCTATTAGACCTATTACCTAACCTATTAGGAAAGTTAGTTTCATTATTCTAGGACATATTAGATGTACTTGTACAATATTATACATGTATTAAGGCCTATTAGACCTATTAGGACCTATTAGAGGCCTATTAGACCTATTAGGACCTATTAGAGGCCTATTATCTACCTATTAGATATGTATCAAGACCTATTAGACAGGTATTAGGACAAAAAGACCCATTAGACATGTACTAAGACCTATGAGACCTATTAGGACATGTGTGAAGACCTATTAAGACTTATTAGACCTATTAGGATGCATTAGTAACCTATTATACCCATTATAGGATGTATATTAGATGTACTTATAGTATTGTACATGTATTAAGACCTATTAGACCTATTAGGACCTATTAGATGTCTATTAGACCTTTTAGACATGTATTAAGACCTATTAGACATATATTAGGACAAAAAGACCTATTAGACATATATTAGGACAAAGAGACCTATTAGACATGTATTAAGACCTATGAGACCTATTAGGACATGTATGAGACCTATTAGGACATGTATGAAGACCTATTAAGACATGTATGAGACCTATTAGGACATGTATGAAGACCTAATAGACATGTATTAAGACCTAGTCAAACCTATTAGGACATGTATCAAGACCTAGTCAGACAAGTATTAAGACCTACTAGATGTCTATTAGACCTTTTAGACATGTATTAAGACCTATTAGACAGATATTAGGACAAAAAGACCTATTAGGACATGTACTTTTATAGTATTATACATGTATTAAGGCCTATTAGACCTATTAGGACCTATTAGAGGTCTATTAGACCTATCAGGACCTATTAGGAACTAAACTTACACATGTCTACTTTAATATCTTTAATAGATCTACACATGTCTACTTTAATATCTAGTAAGTATTAAACTTACTAACTGTATCTCCATTTGCAGGAGAAGGGTCATCACAAGCTCAACAAGACCAACCTATAGAAGCTGGAGAAGGGGTGTCTCAAGCTCAACAAGACCAACCTATAGACGCTGGGGAGGGGACATCTCAAGCTCAACAAGACCATCCTATAGATGCTATAGAAGGGTCATCACAAGCTCAACAAGAACATCCTTTACAATCTCAAACAAGTACACATAGATCTCTATCTCTCTCTATCTCTCTCTTTATTTAAGTTACGTACCATTGTCTTGATTTAGTCTAGATTTGAATGATTATAATACACTATGAGCTTATACATAAATAATCACTTGTTCTCCTTAAGATGAGCTATCCTAAGATATTTTTAAATATTTTGTTTGCAGTTGAATTACAAGAAACACAGGACAATGTCAGCCTAGCCCAATAGTTGAAAAGAAAAATTAATCATAAAAGCATTGATCATTTACTTGAAATGGATGTGAACAAATTGAGAGAGTATGCCAAACAACCCACAAATACTACGAAGAGGACATTGAATAAAAAGTCTAAGGATATAATTGCACAGTTTGAAAATCTTGATACACTTGAGAAAACTCAACTATTATCAATCACACTTCTTAAAGATGAGTTAAAGGAACCATTGAAACTATTGGGTGTAGATGCAAGTTCAAAAAAGAGAAAATTGGATGACCTAGGAAAAAATGTTGTTGAAAGTGTCAAGGAAGGTTTGCAATCCATTGGGCAAACATCTAGAGTTACAGATAGGTCCATTTCTAGAAGAGTGATATTGACATCAATTTTAAATAAAAACATGTATCATAAAAGACAGATTTCCTCACTTTCATCTCATCTCGGGTATAGTAGGAAGACAATGTCGCATTACTTGAAAAGGAGAAACATTTTGGATGATACTACATTGGAAGGTAATTGGGCACTAATGTGTCGAGCTCCTCGCTCTGACAAGATTAACGAAACAGTAAGGAACTTAGTTATAACATTTTGGACTGATCATACTCGTCCTTCATCAAATAGGAGAGATGTCATGAAAAAGAGGACAGGGCCTAAGGAATATTTGCAGCACACAAAACATTGGCTGGACACCACACAACATGAATTGTATCTCTCATTTTGCAATTCAAATCCTAACGTCAAGATTGGACAAACGATGTTCAAAAGATTGAAACCATATTTTGTAAAGATAAATAAAACTTTTGAGACTTGTTGTTGTCGATATCATGTTGAATTCGATCTCTTCTTTCAAGGGTTTAGAAAGATGATAGAAGAAAGTGGTGGCTCTCAGAATGATTTTCCTAAACGACCAAGCCAATTCATAACATCGATCTTATGTGAAAAGAGAATTGATAGTGAGATACATGAAATAAAATGCATAAGAGGCACATGTGAAACATGTGGGGATTTAGCTGAATTTCCTTTTAGGGATGAAGATACTGACATGACAAGGATGGTAAATTGTAAGAGATACAAGTATGTAAAGTTTGAAACAAAAGTCGGGAAAGAATCAACAAGGTTGGAATATGTAGAAGAAGAGATAAAGGCTGCAACATTTATGGAAAATTTTCATAAATTGATTCAACCATATATACGACATGTTTTCTTTGCTAAGTGGCAAGCTGAGCAGTTCCAACTACTAAGAGACACTTTTCCACTTGGAACAGTTTTATCTGTTGTTGATTTTGCAGAGAATTACTCTTTTGTTTCTCAAAAAGCACTTCAATCGGAATAATACTATACAGAGCAGGTCACTATCATGGTGCATGTATGTTATCGACATGCACAATTAGATTTGAATGGCATTGAAAGTACAACTCAAGAACGAGTCATAAAGAAAGAATATCACTTTTACATCAGTGATGATAAAGAGCATGACACTCATTTTGTCAAGCACTGTTTTAAAACATATTTTGGATATTTAGAAAATAAAGGCATAAAAATCAAAAAGCATTATGTTTGGTCAGATGGATGTGCAGCACAATTCAAGTCAGCAAGACCATTTTATGCACTATGTAGATATCATCGATTCCAAAAGATACCACATATTTGGAGTTTCTTTGAGAGTGGACACAGGAAGGGAGAGCATGATGGTGCAGGAGCTTGTATCAAATTTCCTTTAAGAAAGTATCAATTGGACTATCAGGGATATCGTATAAATAATGCTCATGATGTGGTTGAGTGGTGCAAGAGACACTTTGTAGCTCCAAATCAAGATAGCACATCTTCACTACGGGATCGAGTCATACCAGTTAGATTGTTTTGGGAGATATCAGGTATATTTATGAAATGCGTTCATTTCTAAATTAAAGTTTCAATTTATGCGTACATATATATGTTATACTAACAACTCTTAAAACTTTACATGTGTTTGTGTATTATTCAGGTGTTGATAGAAGATCATTCCATGGATGCAAGAGGGTAGAGAAAACAAGATCCTTGCATTCGGTTATGAGTACAAATAGTAATGTGTGGTCATTGTATTGTAGAGATTACTCATGTTTTTGTTATGACTGTGTTTCTGAAAACTACAGTGAATGTATTAACCAAAAAAGTGGATATGTCAGTGAATGGAATTTGGTTCCACTAGATGTTACCACTACAAATGATGAAGTTGAGGATGAAAGCTATGATGATGTTCCATTGATTTCCACCGACTACGACCATATTTCAGGTTTGATCAAAATTGGTACATGTTCTTATATACATATATGCACTTTTCAATTCTTAGGGTACCCATATGTATCTCTAATAAATTTATATAACTTACAGTGGTGTAATGTTCTTTTACAGGACATGTTTTTGCAGTAATAGCAGAGTCTGACAATGTTGAAGGTGTGAATTACTATCTATTACGTTGTACGAAGGAGAGGATGAAGCTAACAAAGAATGAAACAAGCGATGGAATTGTGTTTCCTATAGGTTAGCATGCTATATTTATGGGTTTTGATGAATAAATTTATCTTGCATTTGATGGCCTTATTCAAATTTTTGTTCAAATTATGATACAATGTATGCATGTACACATATATATACACATGTTTATTTAATGCATGTTGTTGTTCAATTGTCTGTGCAGGGTCAGTTGTTGTGCAAGGAACATACTTGAATCAAATCAAAGTAATTAAACAAGGGGTTCATTTTATTGATTATCAATTAAACAACAAGGTTTATCAATATAGTCATCTTGTAATTGCCACACAACTATCTCTTCATCCAGTGACAAGACGTGGCATTTGTAAGTGGAGACTTGATACCGAAGGGCATGAGAAATTAGTGAATATTATCAAAGAGAGAGATGAACCACTTGATGTACAGTAAATTGTGCATGTGCATGTATGAAAAATGATTTTGAGAAAAAAAATTTAGGGCATGTGCCCTTAGTGAATGGAGCAAATTTATTAGTAGATATATATATATATATATATATATATATATATATATATATATATATATATATATATATATATATATATATATATATATATATATATATATATATATATATATATATATATATATATATATATATATATATATATTAACTTGTCTTTTTAAAATGTATATGTGTGCATGTGCCAAGAATTAAATCTATCTCATTTTGGATTTATAAAATTAGGATACTTTATATGCATGTTAGATAGCTTAATTCAATATGTGAAATTGCTATGTTAGGATTAAATTGTTTACAAATTTAATAAATACTCTTGATTGTGATATATTGCCTATTTTACTTCCCATATTAAAAATAATAAGTTTGTAATGTACATGCAACTTAATTATCTTAAATTTCATGTGCATATTGAAGTTTTTATGAATTACATTCAAATTTAACATTCAACTAAAATTTGTATGAATTACATGTACATATGTCAAATATAAACATCAAATAGTACACATGTACATATTTGTCAAACATAAACATGTAATATATGAGATCGATCAAGAAGTAAGTAATGTAAACATGAAAAAAATATACATGCATGCATCCAACTATGTCAAATGTATAGTCAATCTAGAGATCTATCAATTTAGTATACTACACATGTACATACATACATCAAGGATAAACATGTACATATATGTTAAACATGAACATCAAATATATGAAATCAATCAAGAAGTAAGCAATGTATACATGAAAAAAATATACATGGATGCATGTCCAACTATGTCAAATGTAACATCAGAGATCCCTACATGTGTAACATGTCTAAAAGAGCCTAAGAATCATCATGATGACTCCTAACAGTACGATCGGGCCCTGAGTAGCTATCGTGCTACGAGGGATGTGCAGAACCCTATATAGACAAAGTGAGATCATACAAATTAATATTCATATCTTTCAAATGTTGATAAAATAATACTCATCTATTTTAAAAATGTAAAGATGTACGTACACAAATTGAATAAATTAAAAACTCACCTTCCCACTGCTGATGTCATCATCGAGTGAGTCCCGACGTCATACACGATCGCTCCCTATTGGAGTAATAAGAGGCATCTCCCCCTAGATAAAAAAAATGACAAAAATTATATATACATTTATATATAAATTTTGAATCTCCAACCATCAAAGTTTAACTAAATGACATTAAAACAAATTATACCTGTGTAGACGGTGGAACCGGAACATGCTCTGACTCCCTCTCCTCGATCCTATCAACCAGGGTATCAATATGCTGCTGTGCCTGATCGAAGCTAAACTGAACATCTGCCACATGAGTAGATGACAGTTGTCTCTCTAAAGATGAATGCAATGGAGAAACCAGATGTGATGGCATAGAAGCCGACTGATCATCACGTTTCAACAAATCTAGGTAACCGATCGCACTCATGCCAAACTCAACGTCCTCGAGACCAACATTAGATAACTGCTGCCCTGCACTCACTGAAGGGTCTGTACAGTATGCCTCTCTCTCAGTAGCAATAGACTGGTCTGTAGGAGGATCACCATGGGCACCACTACTATCATGATGTGTGTGATGAGGATCCCATCGCTGAGTGTATCTAACAGTACCCACATGATCTCTGACATCCGCTATAGGGATACCATGCTCAGCAGCTATAAATGCATATGCATCAATAAGATCCTCGGCCAAACTTATCATGGTGACGCGTGCCATCTCTCCTGTAAGTCCCTCAAGGCTAAAAAGTGAAGGGATCCCTACTGCAGAGTACAAGTCATCTGAGCTCCTACTGGAAGATGCTCCACACGATGATTTGGAGCGCCGTTGCTGCATCAAATACTGGCCAACTTGATCTACAGATATGGATGTTGCAGCCGATGCAATGTGCCCCACACTATCAATCACACCCTGTAGCTGGGTGCTACGAACAACATCATCTGCTACAGAACCCAACGATGGAGCAATAGCCTGTGACCTCTCACCTAGAATAACCCTGTGTGTTGGTCTCGGATGATCAGGTCGGTGAAAAGCATCTCTATCTGCAAGTCTCCCACGCCCCTGCCCCTGTTGTGGTGCCAAATCTATGTAATTAACTTGTTTCCCTAATCGCACCTCTGCATAGATCTGCTGTGCGAAGTATAAGGGGATTTGGTCATTATTTGGGTAACGACCATGGGCAGCTAGAAACCTAGGGTATATCAGTGCAGATATAGCTGGATCCTGACACTTCGTAACTTGATATCCCTTCACATATTGTTTCTCTGCATACGATGGCCAAACTTGGGTTTTAAGAATCTCTTTGGGCACCAGTTTGGCCACCTCCTTGAGAGAAAGACCAGAGCTAACCTCTCGTCTCTTTCTCTCAAGAATAGACTGTACAACATCTGGGGAATATGCACTAGTCCTCTGTATGTCATTCCGGATAGCAATTAGGCTATCCAGGATGGACTGACAGGTGTTCCTATAAATAATGGAGCTGGAGGGACTATCAATAGACTCTTGTAATTTTTGAATTTCCTTATTTGTGCGGTCAAATAGGTTCTCAGATTGTTCCCGATCCTGAGGTGGGATAGGTCATCTGCCATGTGTAATGTCTAGTAATCTAGATGTATAAATGAACTATCAAGATATGTGCACCTGAAAGAAATTATATTTACAGTGTCAAATAACTACATGTACACATGCACTAAATCATATTTTTTGAACTTCATTAAATAAAATTAAAGTACACTTCTACATTATTCAATAAAAATAAAGTGTAAATAACTAGACATTAAATTTGAACACAAATTATAACTGCTTAACTACATTATTCAATCAAAATAAAGTTTTTAAAACTACATTTAAACTCATTAGAGACTTATTATCTAACATGTAGGTCTATGTACCTATGTATAAACATGTACCTATTTATACCCATTTAACATGTACCTATGTATACATGTACATGTGTATGCATATATGTACATACTTGTACACATGCATTGAATGCATGCACCTATGTATACATGTAAATTTACATGTGTATACATGCATATATACATGTACATACATTCATATACACATATACATGCATATATGTATACATGTACATACATGTAAATACATGCATATACACATATACATGTGTATATACATATAAATACATGCATATACACATATATGTGTGTATATACATATAAATACATGCATATATATATATACATGTACATACATTCATATACACATATACATGCATATATACATGTAAATACATGTATATACATTATACATGTATTTACATGTAAATACATGTACATACATGCATATACACATGTATACATGCATGTATATACATGTAAATACATGTATATATGTATGTAAATACATGTATATACATGCATATATATATGTATATGCATGTGAAGACATGTACATACATGCATATACACATAGATGCATGTATATACATGTAAATACATGCATACGTACACATATACATGCATCTTTACATGTAAATACATGCATATACACATATAAATGCATATATACACATAAATACATATATATACACATATAAATGCATGTATATACACATAAATACATGTATTTACACATAAATATATGCATATACACATAAATACATGCATATACACATAAATACATGCATATACACATGTATATACACATATATACATGCATATACACATATATACACATATACACCTGTATATACAAATATATACATGTATATATGTTAAAAAATACTAAATACATTAAAAAAATACATAAATATACAAATGTAATACGTATATATACATAAAAAATCAAAAAATACCCACCTGGTAAACGACGGTCGATGAATCGAATGCCCCACAGCCGAACCCTACAGTCGAAACGTCACTTTCCAAATGATGGAAAGTGGGGTTAAAAACCCCACCAAAACCTAATGCAACAAGGTTTCGAATGAAACCTAGGTTTCATTTGAAACCTTGCTACATGGAATATTTTATTCCTAGAAAATAGGTTTCGAATGAAACCTAGTTTCATTCGAAACTATGGCATTTTTGGGTTTCATTCGAAACTTTTAGTTTCATTCGAAAGTAGCACTTCAGTTTCATTCGAAAGTATGAAGGCATTTTTTGCCTCCGCCATGTTTCGGGAAGAATTTCTTCCTCCAAAAAAGTGTAACCCACTATTCAATTGACCCTTGTATGCTAATTTTTCTTGTTCCCTTGTGAGTTGAGATGCAAATTCATCAAGAGAAGGCAATTTTTATGCACTACCAAGAGTATCCATTGTAGCATAGAATGTAGAAACAAAAATTGAATATTCAAAACCTAGCTTGGAAAGAATAGAAAATATCAATTGTTCATCCCCTTTAGCAATGCCACAAGTAGAAAGCTCCAATCTAATAGAATTGAACTTAGAGAAAAAGTATTGAATATTGTCAAAATTACTAGGATTTAGACCTATGAGCTTATTATCTAATCTAAATTTTCTCATTCTATCAGGTTTACCAAAGAGTCCCTCCAATAGTACCCAAGCATCATGAGTATTTGTGCAAGATGCAATATGAAAGAGAAAATCATGAGAGATGGATGATCTAAGAGAGCCAAGTTCTTTATCTCTTTGATCAAACCATTTTCTCCTTTTTGCAACATTTGTAACTGGTTCTTGATCCTGCGCAAAAGTCATTCTAAGAAATCCAATGCTTAACAATTGATTAGATAAAGATTCTTTCTATTCATTGCAGTTATATGGAATAAGGATTTTGACCTTTGAAATTTCCATAATGCAACCAAATAATGATTGATAACAACTGATAACTCCTTCAAATGACCGATGCAAATTAGAAAACTGAAATCCTAGGATTAACCAAGTGCAAATGTAGCCCCAAAATAGCCTATTTCTAAAAGTGATATTTCCACCCTAAATCACTGAAATCTAATTGTGAATCTGGAAAGTAGACAAAAAATCATTCAATGGAGATCATTGCCAACTACACAGTTCTGGGTGTCAACTGCATAGATCCCATGACCAACCACGCAGTTTTCGGTACCAGGTGTGTGTATCCTTGAGCCAACTACACAATGTCAATACCAACTATGTAGAACAGTCAACCAAGTGCTTGGGTCAACCAGAATGCCATATTTTAGGGTATTTTGATGTTTTTCAGGTTCTTTTGGTCACCAGAGGCTATTAGAGTTTGATCTTGGACTTAATTGATCTATGTGATTTTATTGAATATTTTTTTGACATCATGTATGGTGTGTTTTGATGCCTCCTTAAGAGTTTAGAATGATTTTGAACACTAGATTAGGGTTTAGGGTTGTCTGGTGGTCTAGGGACAACTAGAGATCTCCTAAACTTAATTAATTGATGTTATAATATTACTATGGCATATATTATGTGTTATTGAGATTCTTGATGCATGTATGATGTTGATTTAGGGTAGAGAACCTAGGAACGCTAGGTGAGTGACTCACAGTGGGTGTTGGGGCCCAAAGTGGCTACTAGGAGATCCCATTGGTGAGTTGTCTTAATCAAGTCAAAACATTAATAAAATTTATTGGGAAAAGGGAGAAAAAAATACTAATCAAGATTAATTGATTCCTCACCCATGTCGCTAATGCTTGTATAGGTTAGGGATGAGAGTGGGAAAAGGTGCCTTGTGATGAAACAATTGAACAACCTTGTCTCCATGGAAAGGTGTTCGGCTCCACATATGCCATTTTGGGTGTCGAGGTCCATAGTAGGACTACTAAGAGATCCCTATGAGTGAAGGATATGCGATGAAGCTCACTTATCTTTTAGCCTAGGGTCTTTACGTATTTTGTTTCTTGTGCCTATGGTAGTCATGTTTCCTTTGTTGTGCTTTGGGAAGAGTTATTACCACCTTAGGAATAACCTAGGTATTACCTCTTGCGCAGACCTTGGTTTCTATCTCCTAGCTCGAGGGAGTGGACCTATTGGTTCCACGTGGTTGGGTGGTTAATTTTTATCAAGATACTATCTTTGGATCCATGGATGATCTCTGTACATGTTCCATTTCAGATTTGTAGACTTTGTATGGCATCATGTATCATGTTGAGATGTAATGGATGTAAAAATGTATTGGAATAATTATGAGCTCCTGAAAGGATACATTTGTATATTTTGTAATGTTGTAAATTGATTCAAAGTAATGTAATGGGGTGGGTAGATTCTAGGTGCATAGGTTACAAATAATTTAAAAGAAGTTGAACATGTTATTCATTCCTATTTCTTATCTCTCCATAAGGAAAATGCACCTATGTGTAGTTACATCTATAATGATGAAAAATTAATTGTGCTACTTGTTCATTTTATTCCTCTTTAATAAATGAACTTAGATTTAAACTATGTTGATGTATTAGAAATAATGGCATTTATTAGATACTACTCAAATCTAGTGCAATAGAAAACGAATGAGCTAATGGATGGTAGGAAAATATATGTTCTAATAATGTAAATGTTTCGTCATTAGATGAATGATTGATATGTTAGGAATGAAGCTAAAGTTATCGCTTGTTTAATGATTAAGTAAATAATGAAATAGTTAAATGATTAGTCCTAATAGATAAAGAATTTATGATGATGGAAAAGATCAAACTAGGAGCATCTATTTGGTACTCTAAAATAAATCAATGGGCAAAGGATTATATAATGTTTATAAGGTATCAACATTAGGGAACCTGTGAAGGACATAGGCCAATTTAGTTCTCAACTAAAATTCTTAGGTTGTCAAATAAATGTACTATGTATGCTTTATGAGTTACGTAACAAAGTATTGCACTTCATGTTAAAGATGTTTTTTTTTTTTAAATGTATGTAACTTTAGGGTTAAGTAGTCGTGTCCTTCTAGGTTCCCTGGTGGGGCATTACAACTTTTCTACTAATACAAATTATTGTTACCATTGTTATCCATTATTGCACTACAAATGAATAATAAAATAAATAAACAATTAGATGAAGTGGATTGTTAGTAATTGCACAATTATTACAAATAGCCTGGGTGTTTTTAAGGGGTTAGCGCACTTTACTATAAAAAATATTGGTAACTTCATATTTAGATTTGGGCATGACTATGTGGTAGTTATGCATGCATAGTAGTAAATATTTTATATTTCATATCATGGTGGTTCCATCTTTTATGGGCCTATTCTATATAAACAAAAATGTTTTACTAATATATAGGGAGAAAGTATTATTGATAATCATGTGCTATAAGATAGTTGTTATATTTTCAATTATTGTTAAGCTTAGTAGCCTTTGCATGTTAGAACTTAATTCGAGTGATATATGAATTTGTAATTATCTGTCATTTATAAATGAATATATGAATTCATGACTATTGCAACCCTTAACTTTGTTTATTCATGAATCCAATAAAATCGATCCAATTTCTCATTTAGATTGGGGCCAAAATATCACTTACCAAGAATAATCTCCATGAAATTGGTAGTTTTGTATCCTTGAGGGTGAGATTAATGTAAACCATAAATTTTGTAATAAGTCACTTATTGCTACTCCAATATATCTAAGAATTGGACTTAAGAATATTCAATGACCACCTCAAAAACCCTTTACCATTTGGTATAAATTCACTCAAATCTAAAAGATATGTGCTTCACAAAAATGTAAAGCACAAACCCTTATTCTACAATAACTCACTCAATTACGCTCAATATCTTTAAAATTTGTACAAAACATGCTTTAATATTTTCTTAAGAACCCCTTCAAAATCAAACAAAAAATTACTCAAAGTAGAAAGATATGCAATTTTCAAAATTACCTCCCAAATTAATAAAATGTGTTGCCTTAACGATGCCAATATCATGTTCTAATATGACTTGTAAAAAATAGCTTGCACAAATGAGAAAGACGACACTAAATATGTTGCAAATGGCTCATAATAGCTGAAAGCAACAACATCCTTTGATGAGACAAATCTTCAAATATCTCTAATAAGAATACATTTCACCATATGATGAAATAAGATTTACTACCTCCTATAGATATGTTACTTATATTTAAGATGTCATCCAGACCAACCTAAATATACATATATAAACCCAAAACCTACTTAAATAACTAAATAAGAATATAATAATAATAATATAACTTAAATAAAAATTAAAATAGCCACAAAATATATACTTAAAAACTAAGGACATAACAATTTCAAATATATCTATATTAACTATGGTGAAATCAAGCAATGTTTACTATAGCACCAACACTTCTCTTTTTAAGATAAGAAGACGCCCTTTCAAATCAAAACAAAATGGGAGACAATCAATCATTAGAAACCCCATTTGACTCTATGATTGCAACTTGCAAATAAACTTACGTTTTTAAACGGTTTTGCCATCATAAGTGTTCCAAACAACCTACCTGTCATGTCTAAAATCAGAGCAAGTGAACTAGTCAACAATAAAAGTTTACAGGAATGATGGAAAGGGTCAAGGGTCAAGGAGGTTATTATTGTGAAGCGTATACCTAACACACTATCAAATAATTCTATTAAATTGGCGTCAACTATACACATCTACTACAAACTACTTTCAACATTAATCAATTATAATTAGATGAATATTTTTCTGCAGGTGTCTTTATTACAGTTATCGTGGTGATCTATCTTACGTCATGAATACAAATTCATTTATAGTCTATATTTGTTTATTGTAAGTAATCCAAATCAATCGGCATTGGTAGGCTTGCGAAGGGGAGAGAACCTTGTTCGATCATGCTCATGCGGCATCAATTTCGGTTTGTAATAATGAATGTGTCGTTTAAAATAAAATTCAAAAATTCAGAACTATCATTTTTTTTTTGTTAGTGAGTGATGGGTATTTATACGCATCTTAATTTTTTGTTTTTTTTCAGATGTAGTTCAGAAGTTTTATTCATAAAGTTTAGTTTGTATTCAGTAATTTTTTGTAGATTCATTAAGAACTATTCAACTTCATCAACATATTAAAGATCTATTAACGTATTTTTTAACTTAAAAAGAGATTGTAGACAGAAATGAATAGACATGAATACATGCAGTAAAATATACATAGTATAAAAATTGTAACAATGAAGGTATAAAAAAATAGGTAGAATTACAATTACAGATTTCTAGATTTGATTGGGTGTGTCTTTTTAGCATCAACGTTTCGGATCACACTCCATGATTCATCATCACATTTTTCTGCATCTCTTGCT
This sequence comes from Chamaecyparis obtusa, assembly GCA_027943335.1. Taxonomy (NCBI): domain Eukaryota; kingdom Viridiplantae; phylum Streptophyta; class Pinopsida; order Cupressales; family Cupressaceae; genus Chamaecyparis; species Chamaecyparis obtusa. The sequence continues at coordinate 311,148 of BSBK01010743.1, read as the reverse complement.
CTCTTTCATCATTAATGTGATCCAAAACGTTGATGCTAAAAGAACATACACAAATCCAGAAACCTGTAATTGCAATTGTAATGGATTGTGAAAATCTGTTAACTCAAATAGATAGAAGTTTATAAATCAAACTCTTGATCATTGTAGTTCAAATTAGTGAAAAAATAAAGTTTCTAAAAAATATATATAATATATTTTCAAATTTGATTTTGTAAATATTTTCTCTATCGATATTTCAAATCACACTTTATAATCTATTAACAAAAAAATAATATAACACAAAGATTTATATAGATAATTTTTTTTCCATAATCCAATCTAAAAATATACCAAACTAATATCATGAACTACTAAAATTTCACATGAAAAAAAATAACAAACAAATCCAGTCCTCGTCCTCCTCAACGCTTCAGCTTGCAGTTTGTATAGCTAATATTGACACTGGTGTTGGCCTGCAGCCTGTTCACCATCAGATCGCATCGCACATGGAAAGTAACCTTCATCGTCTTCAGTTTCCCAAACTTGATTTTCACGGGAACGTCCACCTTCAAAAGCAGAGGAATCTTTCCGTCCTTTTGCTCTGCACTCAGCGACGAAATCTCCTCACTGCTGATCTGCACGTTAGTCCCGGTGAGAACAACGTTCAAATCAGTAGTATTTTTGTGCCCCTGATAAAACGCCGGTAGACTGCCTCTGGAGAGCTCTGTGCCGGTGTAGAAAACCGCAAGATAACTGCCGTCTAAGTAATATATTCCGATCTTCTTGTTCGGATTCCTCGCCGTCACTCCCACCACAAACTGCGACGAGACGGTGCCATCTGTGCCGACGGCGAAGCTCGTGATCTGAATTTTGTCGACGGAATATTTGGGGATCCTGGGCTGGAAGACGGCGTACAGGATTCCGGCGGCTATGGCAATGGCTACAATAAAGAGCAGCAGGAAGCAAAATGTCCAGCAGAGGCAGCGGCAGAAGCAGTTGCGGCGGCGCTTGGGAGGCCGGGAGTAATATCTCGGGACAATTCGTGGAGGAGTGACTTGTTCCTTTGTATGCTGCATGTTCACCATTCGGCCGGGGTTTCCTTTTTCCGACGCGAGGGTTGAGGTGGGCGCCAGAGGAGCGCTTGACGCCGATGACTTGCGTGCCTCGTCGGCTGGATAAATTCGCTCTGGATCTGCCATGGCTGTGTGATATTTGTGCGGGTGTTTCTTGGTGGAGTGCAGCGGATGAGATTCGATTAGTGGTTGGAATGAAGGTCGAGGAATTGATATAAAGGTGCGGGGAGGGTTTAACGGGTCGCGGGGTTATGTAGACATTAAGAAGCTTTTTCCCATATATCCCTACCTAACCCACCATCCTCGTCGGGAGGAGGCTGACGTCAGCCGAGTATCTTTCGGCTCTCGACCTACTGACCTGGGTGTCCTTTCTCTCTCATCTTTAAAAATTGTATCTCTTTGCATTTTTTAAATCAGTTGACATGAGAAGTATTATTTTATTAATGATTAATTTCATGCAATAGTTAGAGTACAACTGGTGTATAAAAAATATTGTATTTTTAGTATCGTTCTTTTTTAAAGTTAATTATCGTGTTCAGATTAGCCTAAAACATTTCAAGTTGTATTTTAAGGCGATGTATTAAAGGAGAAAGTCTAGTATGAAATTCAAAGTCAAGAGCTTGTATTTCTTATTTTGCAATATTATTTAAGAATTATGTGTTGTTGTGAACGTAAAACCATAAAAATTAGTTGTAAAATAAGTACAAAGAATACAATGGAATAATAGAATAATATATAAGATGTTAATTTATGTGGTAACACCTTGACAAAACATCAAGGAAATATTCATAAGGCAAGGTATCAATATTGTTATTGTTTACGAAAAATATTTTCTAAAATATTTGTCCTTGCAATTTCCAATTTGTCACTCTCTATTGTCTTCGAGACAACAAAGATATATATATTATCTTAAAGATAACAACCACTATTAAACATATAAAAAACTAGCTTTATTTCTTTTTTCAATAGAGAGAAAACTATCTTTATTTCTTTGAAGAAATCAACAATTTCTTTTCAAAGAGAATTTTTAAAAGATGAGATAAGATTTGTTTTATCGTTTTATAGCTTTATTCCTATATTATTGTCACAACCAACATGTGTGAGCATTCCCTAACTATCTTTGATCATTGTTTAAATGTTATTAAATACAAGCATCAATATTAGATCAATACAAGTTTCGTACAAGCAATCATATTAGAAATTATCTATAGGAGACTAAGAGTTGCAATTTAGTAATTTGTTTTTATTTAGAAATCAATATTAGAAGTCAACTATAGAAGATCAAGAATCTCGTCTTAGAATTCTAGTATTATTGTCCTTGTAGAGAATTGAACTTGGGTCTCAGAATGAAAACCTAACATTTAAATCAATTAAGCTCAACTTTCACACACTAAATCTATATTTAGAAATTTGATTGATGACAATACCATCCTTGCTTTATAAACTCGTCAAATATATTTATCAACACTATTAATCTATTAAGTAAAACAAGAAAAAAAAAATGATTTTGAAACCACAAAAAGTATCCAAATAACTTTACATAATGGAAACAAAATTATTTTATATTACAATTTCGCCCCAAAAATAAAACAAAACCAAATTTGAAATTTAACATTACAATACAAGACCTGGATACAACTAAACTCCCTGCAAAATGTACCATTGACCAAATTTCAAAAACCAGAAAATACAACAGATTTTCGCAAAATTTTTAGCATCTGTTCTTTATGATCTGCATATTTTATAGTGGGAAACCACAAAAAAATTGCAAAAAAATCACTGTATTTTCGTAAATCTGAAAAAAATTGACATTTTTTTATCTTTGAAACATTATAGAAAGCTTAACCCACGCCCTTTTAAAAATACTATCCATCCATTTCAATTCTAAAACAGATCTGATTATCACTTGGTTCCTTTTATTTACCCTACATTCTTTAAAATAGGCTCGCTATTAGTTTTAAATTTTCTCCACGTCGTTTTAACGTTTCTAGCGAAGCGTTATACCCCCGTTTTATAAGAATATTTTAGTTATAACCCAGTATGTAACTGGCTGTAATTACAATCGAGTAAAACATTTCGCCATTACGTCATTAGCAGAAAGTAGCATTTGATGGAATGCTCTGAATGTGGGCCGAGTTTTTACGTCAACGGCTCTGCAAAAGTAAGTAAATACCTGGCTTACAAAACTTTCATGACCAGTTTTGGTAAGTCAACATTTATATTTTATGCATACGATATGACTATTTTTTAATGTATTGAAGCAAGCTTATCCGAATAAGCTTTCTTAATTATTTATCGAGTATCTGTCTATTTAATATAGATAGAGATTGAAAGTCAATTTAATATAGATAGAGATTGAAGATATTGAACAATTATTTATTCGAGGTTTTGAAAAAAAAACAAAGATGGAATCGATTAATAATTTCATGGAAAAAAATTCAAATGTATTATTGTTGGATTCTTGATTTATTGAAGAAATTAATAATTTTGAATAAGATTAATTAAGATCAAGTTTTGTTAAGTACAGGGTAAGTCTCAACATCATAATATGTGATTTGAAATTAATACAAATATTTTAAATATATGTATATAAAAAACTATCAAAGAAATATTACTGTTAACTTTTTTTTTTACCAAGATCAGAAATGTGAGTCAATTATACGACATCTCAGCATTACAAGATAAAAATAAATCCAAAACGCATTATAATCTTGGGTGTTGGTAATGCTCTTCTTTGAATATAGCAATGTCTTGGCTCTTTATCTTATAACAATGTCTTCTCCTTTGTTTGTTTATTACAATGACAATCATTGCTCTTGGTGACAACAATGACTAGTATCCATCTACTCATTAGCAGTGCTTTCTCTATACTTTAATGACAACCTTTCACTGCTCTAATGTGGTAGTATCTATCACTATCTATGCTAATTATAACAATGATTTCTTTTATCATAATCATTTGAAATTTCCATGCTAAATTCCTTTTCATAATATATGAAAAATAAAACACGGTTCAAGGCTCCAATTAGCTAGAAAAAATTAAAAAGAACTTTAGGTGTGCTTCTACAAGGCTCCAAAATTTCTAGGATACAAGTATTGTGATCTTAAAGTAATCACTAATAAAATGACAATGTATGTCTAATATTCTAGATGCACATTTCACCGTACTTATTATTTAACTAAAATTTAGAAATATTTAGAACTCAACTGATTGTGGTTGAATGTGTATCTAAAATAATAGATTGATAATAAAATGTACTTTGTAATTAAATGGTATGCAAACACTTTTAGAAACAACTACAAATTAGAATGTCACTGTCATTGTCCTAATCCATATTTGGAAGCTCTATCATTTCACTCATTAAACTACAATTATGTTATTGGGATGATTGTCACCTACAACCATGAGATGGTTCTCAATATCTAAAATTTTGAATATCAACATTCCTAAAAAGTAGGATTTACAACTCAATCACTTTACAACCATTGTTAAGCTTGTGCAAACTCTTTATATTTTTGCATGGGTTGTACCATTATCATTTTTATTTAAGACATGCCACCATAGAACTCCATTGATATCAAGTGTCACTATAGAGAAACTTCTATGCAAATGGCTAATATTCTCACAACTTCAATTGAAAGAATATATCATTAGCCCTTTATAGTTTTTCATAGATGGTCCACAATATACCACACAAATGACCAAGAAGTAGTACCACTATCTTCTTATTTTAGATATGCCACCATAGATCTCCATTGGTACAAGTCTCACTACAAAAAAACTGCAATGTAAACAGCTAATACTCTCATAACATCATCTAGAAGATTACAACAACACCAATCAATAATAATTATATTAGGAAAAGAACGTAGAAAAAATGAACCATCAATAGAATGTTGTTGACTGCTATGACTATATTGATACCATATTTATATAAATTATTATATAAAATAAACACTTAGATTACTTATCCTACAACCCACTTAAGTTTCCTATTCTCCACTTAATAAACATGAATAATTATATAACAAAATCTATGTAATTTAAATCTATTTCATCAACTTGAACAACTTAAAAACATATATATTTTTTAGAGAACAATTTATTCAATGATAAACAAGGACAAATTCTTACTAAAAACAGTTTTATAGAAACTACAAGTTCACTCCTCTTCAAAATTTCACCTTGCACTTCATTTTCCTAAAAGCTTCACTTCGCACTCTTTATTAGTGAGATTGACACTAGTATTGGCATCCAGCTTGTCCACCACCACATCGCAGTGTGCGCGGAAAACAATCTTCATGCTTTTCACTTTCCCAATCTTGACCTTCACAGGAAAATCTACCTTCAAACACAGAGGAATACTTCTTTTCTTCCTCTCTGCATTCAGCGATGAAACCTCTTCACTGCCCATCTGCACGTTAGTCCCGGTGAGAGTAACGTCTAAATTCGTAGTATTTTTGTGCCCCTGGTAAAACGCCGGAAGTTTTCCCCGGGAAAGCTCTGTGCCGGAGTAGAAAACCCCAAGAACGCTGTCGTTTAAGTAATATATGTCGATCTTTTTGTTCGGATTCCTCACCGTCACTCCCACCACAAACTCCGACGAAACAATGTCATCTGTACCGAAGGCGAACCACGTGATCTGAATCTTCTCGACGGAATATTTGGGTATCCAGGGCTGGAAGACGGCGTACAGGATTCCGGCGGCTATGGCAATGGCAGCAATAAAGAGCAGCAGGAAGCAGAATGTCCAGAGGAGGCAACGGCAGCAGAAGTTGCGGCGGCGCTTCGGCGGGGCGGAGTAATTTCTGGCGGCGCTTTGATTTAATATAGGCGGGCGAATGACTTGGTCCTTGGGATACTGGACGGGCACAACATTGCCTGAAGAAGTGCCGGGATCTCGTTTTCCAGCCGCCTGAGGAGCGCCGGGCGGTGGGTTGTCGTGTACAACTGCCGTCTTTACTACGTTCTGTTTGGGCAGATTAATTCGTTGTGCATCTGCCATGACTGTGTAATACTTCTAGAAGATTGTGTCAATGGCTGCAGTAAGTGATGGCAGAAGAAAATGATTTTAAATGTGCGGGACGGTTGTCGTGACGCGGGGGAGGGTTAAGCGGACGCGGTATGATGTGGCCGTTAAACATGTTGAGGTAACGTATGCGGGTAAGTCGCTGTGTTATGGGTAAACAAACAACAGTTCAAAAGACAAATTTAAATATGTTTCTAATAATATATTTAAGATCTTAAAGTAACAAGAGCTGTGCTACAGCTAGAGTCCCGCCTAATGCAAAAAAGAACTAAAATTAAAAGGAAAATAGCTTTGGTGGCTTTGAAAAAATGTCTGGTGTATATAGGTCTTTGCATGAGCAATAAAATAGTTTAGCCAATTAGAAGAGAGGACGTTGATAAATAGCATGAAGCATTTATGTCAACTTTTACCCATATAATGAAATAAGGACTATACTAGCACTTGCACCGAAAGGAGGTGCAAGGAACCGCCGATAGGCATTTAATTTGGAACCATGGTTGAAATATTGCATAATATAGGTCAGTGTATAAAAATGTAAACAAGAAAACAACACTGTAAAAGCACACTTTTAGAATGGTAAAGATTGGAGAGTATAAAGTGTATCAATCTGAAAGAAGTAAATACTAATGATTTACCCTTAACATAAGAAGGCAAATTAAGTACAATTTAGTATAAGTGAAAGAGTAACAATTGTATACAAAGTATTGGCATCCTTTTCCCTTGGCAGGACCTTGTTGGGAAATTGAAGCAGCTATATTGAGTAGAGTACAATAGGGAATGTTGTATCTTCACAAATGAGAAGCACAATTATGTATGTTCTGGAGGTTTGTACCAGGACCTGCAAGAGCGGGAAAAATAGTTAAGATGCAAATTGCTGGCATAAATGGGGGATACGAAACAAGAAAACATAATGATTTAATGAGAGGAGGGGATGTTAACATCACGTACCTAAGCTTTTTGAGAGAGCATTTGGAGACGAGCTTCTTCTTTCTTTCTAATAATGTTGTACTTATTCTTCTTCATTTTGCAAAATCGCTCCAAAGTGAACGCGGGTTCTATGCGGAGGCCTTGTAGGGATTTGACTCTGGAGACAGCTGTAAAGGTGAGGCCTTGTCTTTCAGATTTACCTATATCAATTGTGGCCTTATCTAGGGTGAGCCCTTGGGACTTGTGTATAGTGATAGCCCATGCAGTGGCTAGTGGAAGTTGTGTGCGGTTTCCTCTGGTTACTGGTTGTATGGGGATAGTTGTTGGGTTTTGAGGATCCCAAGATGGACCATTGTAGTTATCAAATATAACTGTAACATATGCGGGCAGTTCTGGGGGCTTAGACCCATAAGGATACACAATGTTGTTGATCGTACCAAGAGAACCATTGACAAGGCCAGCTTCAATCCACAAATTTGTTGTAAGCATGACACGTTAAGACCTACACAGAAGGACTTCTTGGGGAAGCTGGTCATCATTATCAATGTCACTATTTCTACATTGTGAGTTGAGTGCAACACATAGTGCAATAGGAACATTTAGTTGTTTTAGCATTTTTTTGTTGTGCAGTGCTACAAGTTCATTTGTAGCAAATAAATGTATTGCTTGGTCAAACTCTACACGTTCAGCTAGTGTCAGGTGGTCATTTGTGCGAGTCATTAACAACTTCCAATCATTCTCTGTCGGTTCTGTATTACGGATGTTTTGTAATGCCTGTTGAAATTGTATCTGGATTGCCATCTTGCCTAAAAATTGACTGCAACGTCACAACTACGTTAAATTTATGCCAAAGATTTCTGGCAACTGTATGCGATGCATAGATAGGTTTGTCCATGACTGGTGGAAGTTGGGCGAGGTCTCCAACTAGAATTATTGAGACACCACCAAAGCAAATGTGTTGTTGATGCGGCATTGCTTCACGTAACCTGCTATCAATTTTCAACAGTAGTTTTGGGCCTATGAAACTCATCTCATCAATGAGTATGTATTCTATATTTTTCATGTCTTCTTGGAATGTTGTCAATGCTTGGGCTTGTAGTGGTTTCATCTCTCTAATCGGTATTTTAAGTGCTACATGTATGGTAGATGCACGGATGTTAAATGCTGCGATTCCTGTTGGGGCGAGAACAAAGAGTGGATTTATTCCTTGTGGTCTGCAATTCTGTAGCGCATTTCTTATGCAACTAATTAGATATGATTTTCCAGTTCCTGCTGTTGCTTGTATGACCATGTACAAAGGTTCACTCGAGGGGCTAGTTCTAGAGTGGGTTGTAATATGAGAAAGTGTGAGTTGTTGGTGAGGCGACAACCTATAGTTTTGGTTGTACAGATTTGTGGGGGGGAGTAGATCTTGTGGGGACATCCTGTTTCTATGAACAAATTGTATCGCATTATCATGCAGTTGTGAGGAGATGTTGTGTTCATCCCAAATGTGATTGTTGTCAAAATCACGCTTTCCCAACATGTCAAGCTCATTGAAGTTAATACTATTAGAAAGGCCCATTTGAGAGAGTAGCTCCCATTCATTCAATTGCGTAGGGGCCTGCGTACCTATGTCAAACTCACTCTCACTCCCCTCTTCAAAGACATCTTCATTCAGAGTTGTACAATCAACATGCCAGGCCCTATATTGTTTTGTATTCATTTGCTTCCAATTAACAATGATCTCTTCCTTAGTCAGGCCTATATCTCTATCTATAGATCGAAAGTGTTTGTATAGAAGTAGCTCACTCCAACAGAACACCTCAAAATTGTCAGAGTCAACTTTTGGAATGGTAGTAAACCTTGGAAATACCTGGACAATTGCATTTTCCTTTCGACATTACCATTTGCATCCTTTGCGATTGGCAACATATGTGTAAGAGCATGCCGATTCTATGAGGGAGACCTGTTCCAAGTGATCTGGACGCTGTAAGTAGGATTGTATGTAGGTAGATTGTATCTCGCTTCCATTGGTTGTTTGTTTGAGGCGGTGGAGCACTTTTTTACCTACATTAAGTGATATGAATTGGCGATTGCAAATCACAAGAGATAGTTTTTGTAGCATATGACATGTTTCTTGTGCACTTATATCTCTCTCTGCAATGACCTCAGCCATGAACTTTTGGTATGCTTTGATGGCATGATCTTGTTGGTGTGAAGAGGAGCAAATTCTTGAAAGCATATCAACACAACTCTCTGATTTCTTTTCTGCCTTTGATGCATATTTGGCAATGTATTTGAGAACAAGAAGTTGTGAGGTGACAGGTTGGCAATCTATATTAGCCCTCCATATGGAGAGCATTTGTGGGTTATGGATGTTCAACCTGTCATCATTTCTTGAAGGCTCATATTTTTTTTGTCCTGCTTCATCACACAATAGTCTAGATTCTTCGTGTTCCGCCCAAGGAGCTTTATATCTACACTCAACACGGTTTCCTTTCTTGCGTAGGCAAGTCCGTTCTGTACATTTGGTGTGTCTTTGCACATGATTGACCAACTCTTCATAATCAACATAAGTATCTGTAGAAAGTATTTCATTAGTGTTGAGCAGACACGGATCATCAGTTGGAGTTCTGTGTATCATGTTCCCTATTTCAGATTTAGGTCGAGGATTCCATGCAGTGACATATTTGTCAAAGAATTCTTTCGCGGTCTGCACTTCAGAAGGATTGCCCCAGTCTAGGGTATCCATATTCGGGGCATTTTTAATCCAAATGAAACCATGAATGTGTGCAGATCCTCGGCTTTGCCATTCGTACCAGTACCAGTAGTTAATTGCCCCCATGAGCTTCTCGATGACCTCTTCACGAAAGATCGTGAATCGTTGATGTAGGTACAGGGCTGTTGTGTGGGGGTTTCTTACCACATTCTCTATGCGTTGTTTGTTGGATAGCAAGGAAAATGCATCATTTGGCGAGAGGACAGCGTGGAGATCAGGCCACTTTGTGTCAGCTGCACTCAATGTGAAGAACAATGTTGGAGATCCTATTTGGGTTATCATATTTGTTAGATCAGTGCGACACTTGTTCCAATATGCACGGGTCCCTCGCAAGGTAGAGCTAAAATGCATCAATTCCTCTGCCAATTGATTGTCCGGGAGGTTGGTCAAATGGGACCAAAGGTCTTCAACAACGGTAGGTATATTGTCTTCGACCTTTCGCTTAATGAAGACTGCTGCAGTAGATTGGCTACGATGACGCATCATAAGGTTTAGAAGAAAGTATCTGAAGTGCGTATGCTGGCCAAATCTGTTGTCATGGAATCGCATAAGGTGCAAGGCATATTCATGAAGTTGCACTTCTCTTGCTCGAGGTTGCATGGGTTGTGCATTTCCATTTGGGAAAAGAGTGGGAAATGCCATGTCAAACAAGCCCTCAGTAGTGTACTCATTAATGGGTGTTGAATTTATATGTGGCCAGTCGAGGATGGTGTTATCTTCCTTTTCTAGGTGCAAAGATTCCTTAATGATTTGTAATTCGCGACATTTGTTTGGTAGTCTAGCCATGAAAGATGTAGAAAATTCTGTGTCACTTTCCATGTCGCTGTGTATGCTTTCAAGCTCAATATTTGCTGATGGCGGGGCATCAGTGCCACAGTATAGTGTTTGAAGCATTTCTGAGATGTCGGTAGTAGAATTGGGTAGGAGTGACAATGTAGAATCATTGATTTCAACATCCTTGTAGTAAGGGTCGTATTTGATTTTGTATTCTAGTGCATTTAGAACATGACCTCTACTAACATAACACTCATAAGCCTTCCCATTCGTAGTTAGTCTGCGAACTATTAATACATCCAATTCTTTAATTGTCCTAGGCAAGGAGCTTGCAATTGTCTTAATATCTTGGGGGAAGCTGATTGTATGGCCACTATATTTGTATTGTCCACCATGGGCATGAGTAACTTGTAAAATTGGATTGACTCGCGCAATGAGCATTTCTTCGACCTGTGTGAGGACCTTCAAGACATATGGTTGTTCAAGTGGGTCCATATTATTCCCTAAGGAAAATCGATGCACCCCTTTCTCAGTAGTGCATCTCCTACAAGCGAGACCTGTGGGTGCACTTCGAACTTGCATACCAAGATAGCATTCCCTACATATACTACATGTGTGCAACTTTGAAAGAGCATCTATCCTAGTTCTGAATCTCTTAGTTACCGCCAAGAAGTCAGAGGATAGACTGTTCTCCATGTTGGGAAGTGGAAGTGGATGTGGAGGGCTTTTTTCAGGAAGATGTGGATGAATAGGCAAAGAGGATGGTCCACCTTGGGAGCTTGTAGAATTGTGGAAGATGGGAGGGAATAGGTGGTTTACTGTTTGGTGTGGAAGTTCCATGTGGCTACCATAACGACGTGCAAGTATTTCCTCTTTATGTCGAGCATAATACTTGTGATTTCTTTTACGAGATTGCAGGTATGTGCAACTATTATTGGCAGGCAGGAAATTAGACAATGGTAGATTTGCAAGTTGATTTGGATGGTTTTGTGTAGGAAGCTGGTTGTTAGTGGGGGGCATACATGGAGGTTGACCTTGAGCATCTATAGAAGGTTGTAATTGTGAATGGAGTGGTTGGCCTAGTGGGTGGTGCGGACGGTTTGCACGTTGAATGGATCGGCGTATACTTATTTCTTCTCTATGTCGAGCGTAATACATGCGGCTTTTTTCACGAGAGAAAAGTTTTGTGGGGTTGGTCTGCTCTATAAGTCCTTCAGAATCTTGTACATTTGAGCTCATTTTCTGGAATAGAGATAAGACAAACAACATATGATGATAATGTGGCCAAACTAAGATATTTGTTAAGTCTAAGAGTAGCTAAAAGAGCATGAAAACCACATTTAAATTAGAAGCATATACGAAATATAAATGGAAAGTTAGCTTGTTGGTACTGTCTTCTGGTGTAATTATATGGTGTAGTTTATATGGTGTAGGTTTTACTATAAATGTAAGTTGCCGAGGAAAAAAAGTATGTGTCCATGAGATTAGAAAAGACAAACATGCAAACGAAGGCACACAAATATGTTGACACTAAAGCTATAGCATAAGGAGAAAGCCATATTATGGGGAATAGAAGATATAGCCAAAATAAAACAAGCTCATCCACACAAGCATCCACAGCATGTGCATAAAACTTTTTAGACTCCATATGGAAACCACAAATACGAGTAATATGTATAGGCAATGTACAAAACAAGTTTTGAAGGGGCCTTGGAACCCTGTACATAGAGAGATAGCACATAGTGATGGATGGAAAGTAAGTAGAGAAAAAGGGATAATTACAAAGGACCATTTGGAAAAGAAACTTTATGTAGGTGCTAATTTCATTTAGGAAGGCAAAGCATAGGTATCTCATGCAAGTAAAAGGTGATTTCATCTTTGAGGTCAACGTTATGAACTTCTACAATTGTCATTTTCAAACGTTCTTCATTGTTATATGTTTCCATTGTGTTTGATAATGTGAAGAGAAATTGTTTGTACTGCAAGAGTTTAATAACCTTCTCTACGCAGGGCTCTTCTTCGTGGTTGAACTGAAGCATATATAATTCTTTTGCAGGCATGCCAACCAGTTTAGTCGCAGCTTCATCAAAAGCAGTCGCCCATATAGAACCTGTGTGATCTACAAGGTTTACTTGAAGAACATATCTATAATTACAATCTGGAAAAGTAGCAGCACACTTTGAACAAACCCAACTTCCTTCGTCATTCTGTTGGACTCTTTTTTTACATTGCTTACCCCCAATCTCCATGGGACAAGCTGCATAACAAATTTGTTTTGTCTTAATGAAAACCAAGGTTGCTTTAGCAATGCATTGTATGTGGTTTGGTAAATCCGACGGGCTCTGTAGGATACTAGAGATTGTCTTTCGGGTCAAAATTGGAGGTGCATCGTGAAGGGTTGTCGTTGGCATGATAAGATCATTTCCACTTTGTGCAAACCATGACTGTAGTTGTTTTGTCTCTTCAATATCAGGGTTGATAAACAATTGCGAAGTGGCTAGTGTACTTATCACCTTCCCATTATATTCTGCAACTCGTCCATTTTTTATTGCAAGCACAGTACCCTTTTGTAGGTGGTACATCTCTTGCAACTGTGTGCCTTCCTTTTGAGCTGCTTTTCCCCACAAAGTAACATTTATAGTGGAGGTAGACATATCAATGATTTTTAGACCCCTCCTAAGAACCTCTGTTGCATCGCTTTTCCTTTTTATTGTAGAGGAAGGTTCAACACATGACAATTCCAATAAGATCAATAGTAGTATTTGTATGTTGATTGAGAATATCTTGAATGGGGGTAAAAGAGAACTGAATTGTTGGAATTAACAGGTCATCATTGCAAAGCACAAGCCTTGAATCATCTGTCAAAGTGATTTCTATCCCGCTATTAAGCTTATTATAAAACTTGTTTGCAGTTTTCACGGTACCACGAGATAATGCATATACATTCCCAGTCTGAACATTTTGAAAATGGAGGTCTGCAATTGCATTGAAGCAAGTGACACGAACTTCAATTCTCTCACTGTCAATCATATCAAAACTGAACATGTGCCCATTTCCATTCTTGTTGTTGAAGTGGTGCATTTCTTTCTTCATAGTCACACGACCTTGGATTAGCCACTGCGTTTGAAATGGATTCAAACTTCTGATAGGAGTAATTGTGGTGGGGGGGGGGTTTGTTTTGCAATGATGCATGCAAGCCAAACATCATTTTTGAAGGACTTGGTTGTGTGGCTGGAGCAATATATCCTACTTCTATGCATGTGTCATATGAAGTCCCCACATGTTTTCGTTGAAGTTTTTCTGATTCTTTGAAGAAGAGGGTGGGTTCACCAATGATATCATGGTCGCTGCTTAGAACCTCTAAGTTGGAGACTACAATCCACCTAAAGAACTCAATTAAGTTATAATATTAGTATTGAGGTGTAAGTGCACAAGAAACTGTAATAAAATCCACCTATAGAATTCAATAGATCTGTAAAATAAGAATTGAGTTGTAAGTGTAGAAGAAAATGGAAAAGGTGTGTTGGAAGAAAGATGTGGCCGGCATAGGCTTACCTTGACTGACAAATGGTTGGAACAGTAAAACATGTGAGGTGAACAATAGAGCCCCTTTTTATTGTCCCAGTCGTTACAAGGTCGGTATACTTGCTTGGCAAGGTAGCTTTCTGTAAGTGGAGGCCGTCAGAGAGCTCTAATTTGTATCTAGCAGTCGATGCATTTCCTTTCCCAAATGGTGCAACGGAGAAAACTTGAAGTCGCGGATGCAGATCTAATTTGTCAGTGTTGATAATCTCTATTGCATTTTCCGTCAAAGAGTGAGACATAGTTTAAAGGAGAGGTAACAAACCTATAAATTTGAATAAGTGTCAGAAGGTATGTCATTTAGAGGTAGTACCGAGCAACATAAGATTTAAAGGAAATCATAGTTGAACAAAATAAACAAATAACACACTATGTCAGGCAAACATGGGAGCTGCTTACAAGGCCTGTTTGAATGTAACGACATATGCAAAAGTCCGTAGCAATAGTAGTTATGAACATAATTTGTTTTCTATTCAAAATGTACAATACATTGCTTGTAAACTAATCAATTATGTGGACATCCATAACGAGAAAGAATAGTTTGAAAAAGGCAAGTTGTAGTGATCAAAGAAATGAAAGATTAGAAAGCACACCTTCACCCCAAAAGTAGAGAGGCTTCCTCTTTAGTACTAGGGAGATTGAATCAGGTATATTCCTAGAGATGATAAAGAAATTCAAAAAGTGTTAGAGAAGAGCATGCTAAAAAACTATTTGTAATTCAATTTGGGCCCATTACTTTTCCATTTAGTATCAATAAATGTTGGGAAAGAGACAACTCTTTACCCACCTACCCGTCTTTTGAGTGCTTAAAAGTGTGAATTCAATTTGAAAAGGCACATACAAGTCTATAAATGCATTTCAAACTGTGGCTAGATTATTTAAACCATGCCAACTCTAGTGTTAACTTAAATTAAAATTTGTATTGCACATAGTAAATGGGGAAATTGAGATATCAAATGCAGAAGTGTGTTAAGCAGAGATGTCAGTTATATAGATTGTTATTTAAAATTGACCAAAACACGTGGTCAAGAATGTAGTAGAATAGATATTGAGGAAACAAGAATTAAAAGTGTGTACTGAACATTCAAATGCATTGTCCATTCATAGTTAACAGCATGCAAAAGTGTTGGAAACAAAGAACATGCAATTTTATAATAGGCACAATCAAATGTATACAAAGATCACAAAGATCGTCAAAAGTTGGAACATGCGAGGAAAGTGTCCAAGATTGTTTCTAATTACAAGAGCCAAAAAGCTCCAAAATTCCTCTCTATGGAAGAGTCAATGCACATGTGCAAACAAAGGTAAAGTAGAGAGGAGGCTACATAAATGTGCTATGGTCTATGTGCGGTTGAGGTAGGCTTGGAATGCACGCCGAATAGCAGGACCGTTGCCTTCTCCATAGTACTCGTCAAAATAGACTTCCCTAAGGAAAGTGTAGAAACCAGAAAACTTGACATACTGTGCATGCAGTTCATGCAACACATCTTCCACAGCCATCAGTTCAAAGTCTTTTACGTCACATGCATGGGCACTAGTGACTTTTAACCGTTCAACACTGAGCTGGGAAGAAACTGAAAGGCTACTTGTTAAGTTCTGAATTTCTATTTCTGGAAGCCCATTCCAATTAACAGACACATTGGAGCCGGTGGAGGGGTTTGGAACACTGATTTTCGATGAGCTACTTGAAATTTCAATAATCTCATTAGGTTGATGTAGATTTGCCATGACCTAGGAAAAAAAGAATAATTGAGTATTTTTTTCTTTTATGATAGAAAGGAAATTTTCAAATAATAATGATATTGATATTTATATAAATGCAAGCATGATTTGTAAAAATTAAAATTTTAGTATATAATTTTTATCCACTATTACGTAACTATTTTCTTCTTATCAAATATACCATTGACTTATACTCTTTTCCTAATATTTTTTTATCATATTCAAAAATTGACAATAAAAAATTTCTTATAAAAAGTACCCCTACTTTCATAATCAAACTTTGTAAAACAAATATTTTAAAAAAAGAGCTTAAAAAGAAACATAGCTGAGAATAGAAAAAATCCACTTTATACCTCAAAGACTTCCCAAACTATATCTAACCTTTACCGAAGCATCGAAACAGCATATCAATGAAATAGATATTTCTCCCTTTCAAAAGCAATTCCGGTTTCATTGACGAGAACCACGGTATTATGGCAATTGGTACTTTGTTCGAAACAAAAGTAATGGGTATTTAACAATGACTTTATTTTAAAACAGTATCAAGTTCATAAAAAATGTTTGATCATATAATAAACAGATTTATTTACTATAACACAGTAAACAAAAAAAAACTGTCATATACGTATGAATAGAAATGAATGTTTTTTACTTATAATGAGTAAATTGTTAACTTTATTGCAATATAAATAATTTAAATAGTAATGTATAAATTTTACAGAAAAATAATTAAAGTGTGAATCCGTTACTAACCTGATAAATATAGTGGTTTTTTCTCAATTTGATATCCAAAGAAACTAAACAGTAAATATTGAACAATTGAAATATTGTTTGATGCATCTATCTGTATATAAAGATAAAGTTGGTTTAATTTTACTACATCTATCTGGTAAATATGCACTTAATGTACAGTTAGAGAACTATACTATATATTCTGACATACATTTAAAAATAGAAAAAATGTGCAATGTTCGTTTGAACTCATTTTGAGGAGCCTGACATATATGTATCAGTTTAACGACAACATACATTTAACAATCACATAATCATGAAATCTATAAGCCTAACATATCAAAATTAGAAAGAAAAAACCAATTTGTCAAAAAGAAATAATCATTTTTTACTTTCTTTAAAAAAAAGAAGCAAGTTTTAACTTTGTTGAGTACAGCCTGATTTGGTCTCTCTCTCTGGTAGGCTGTGGTGTGCAAATAACATTTTGCACATTTGGAATCAAGGTATATATTCAAATTTTTATTATCGATTTTCAATATTTCTAGTAACAACTTCTAATTTTATGCATCCAGACCTTCAAAACATTCCTTCTAATTTTGAGCATGATATTGATATTTATATAAATGCATCTTCAGCATACAGAGATTTCCAAATGCAGATATCAAATAGAAAAAATTAAATTTTACTATTCCTAAATACAACAGATTTTGTTGGATCTTGCTAAACATTTTGAAAATGAAATTATCATAACTTTATTAAACAGTTTGGACAAAAGATCATTTTTTTATTCAAATATGCGAAGGACAAAAAAAGGATTAATATTGCATGCTCAATAAAACATAGGTCTGTCCCTTATACACTCACCCTAGTACTCCAGAGAAATGCAAACGTCTGCCTGTTCTGGGGAGCCAAGGATGCCAATGAATTCTTCTTTGCAGGTGATTTGTGCAAAACCAGGGTTTCTCTTCAATAAAACACTTCTGAGTGGGCATAAATGCAGGTGGGTGAAATGTCACTACAAATTTAATTTTTGCAGGTGTGATGGAGGTTGAGGTGCGGGACACTCCACTAATAAAATGATGAGAAGCAGGCTGCAGCCGAAATGGCAGAGGAAGAGTATCCAAACATTTCTGCATCTGTTGTCACCAGTGTTCTTTGTTTTCTTTTTTCAAGCGAGCGCTTAATAATGACTTGAGAGTTTTGGCCTGTTGATCACTGCTTTAAAAAGCAGAAGGGCACGGGCTTGGCGATATACTACAGGTAAGAGAAACAAGGTCATGAAGGTATTCTTCCTTGTTGAACATAGTCTATGTCACCTGCAAGTTGATTATGTGGCTGACAATTTTCATCTACCACTTTTAGTTCATTTCAATTAAAATGAGTCAGTAAACGTAATGATTGTTCTAAGCAGGTTGGTTGAAAGATTTTTAACAGCGAAAATATCTGCAATTGTAACACGGGTAAACGAAAAAAAATCGTTCAAAATTAAAAATAAAATACGTGAAGCTTGCTTGCTTTTGTAATAATTATCTATCAGATGTCTCTACTGGTTAAGTTATTAGGCAAATATTGGAATTAACACCGATGAGCTTCAAATTTATCAGAAAACCCTGCAAATGTGTCACGTTGGATGAAAATTATGGTGGATTTGAAAATACCTTTAAAATTTCTTGAAGAACTCAGAATATTCGACTATGTCTGCAGGGAAAAAGCCAAACTGCAATAGTTCACGCATCACACCTCTGATGGCCAAGTTGTTCTGACATTATTGAAATTAAACAAAATCTTGTTTATAATTGACAAATTAGATTTGATCATGTATTTAAATAACTGAAGAACAAGAGTCTTTTAAATCATGTCTATTCAAAACGTCAATCAGGAAAAAATAACATTAATTTAAGTGATAGGTCTCTCAAATTTAATTGAAAAACATTAAATGTTAGATCGATAACACAACACTTCAATTCGACATCAAATTAATTAAAATTGTTTCTGTTATTTTTTCGGGTATTAATAAAGATCCACAATCCGACTTCGCCGTGGATTTCAATTTCTGGCAACCACCATCTTTCTCCGACATCCCACCCTCAGCTTCCTCACCCGGAGTGACACGTGGAAGGTTGTTTTTGGTAGGGCGGTAGGATATTTTTTTTACGCTTCTGTCGCGTTGTAAGTGAGCGCATGGGCAGGAGCAGGGGTGAATCCTCTACTAGTAAGGAAGATTTACTTTGATACATCATCCCCCATCAAAAGGACTCAACCAAAAAGTAGACAGTACCTTGAGGGCATTTTCTCTGAAGGCATTTGTACACCAGAAAACATAAACAACTCTTACAGGATGGCAAATCGAGAACAATAGACTAGGTAATTATCATGACATTTAAAGTAGATCGTATCACGTCAGAGCAGGCGCATGGATCATCGGATGACATTTGCTTGGAAATAATGGCAATTGTAGGAGGAACACTGCTTAAGAAAGAAAATTAGAGTAGGCAATGGCATTGGACAGGGGCCTGTAAATGCCTTATAAAGGCATTCACTATCGGACGGTGTTAGGACTTGATTCGCCATTAATTAATCGATGCTCGCTATTGCTCATGCCAAACGCAAATTGTTGCGTGTCTCGATAACGCAAATGGAAAATTGTTGTGTGCCATTAATGTGAGACAAATCGGTTAAAATACCCGGTGCCGCGAAAGTGAGACAAATCCGGCGTCTGATTTTTTCGGGATTGCCGTACACAGGCTTCCCCCAAAGGGGAAGCCTATCGGCTAATAAAGAATGAAGACTTGATTATTTTCATATATAGTATGAGCATAGAAAAACAAGCAACAACTAGCAAGTTTCCCATTTTACTTTCAAGAGGTCTAATTACAGTTACATATAAAAGATAACAATTAAGCTATGGCTAAGTAGTAGTGATTGTGTTACGGCTTTCTGGGCTATATCTTGTAAATAAATGTGTTTGTTTTAGTTAGTGTCAAGACTTTCCAAGTTAGTGCTTCTGTAGTGAAATATAAGTTGTATGTTCTGAAGGATTTGGTAAGTTATGAACTGTTTTGTCAAAAAATATTTATTGACTATTTTGTAAATTAATTAGTCTCAAATTTCTTTCACCTACCTACTAATAGCTTTACTCTATCATAGAATAAAGGGAAAATCCTCTAGAAATCTTTTCCACCACCTCTTCATGAAAATGTGAGAAAAAAATCATAGATAATTTTCATTGTCTGTGTATGCTTTCCTTTCCAGAAGTATAAATCTTAGAAACACCACCAACCACAAAATTGGCTGCATGTTTTCTCCAATAAAATATTCAAAAGTTTAAGCACTTCATAAAAGGATGGATTGGAAAAGTTTAAATCAAGGGCTAAGGAGTGGTTACATGAGAGTTTGGATACCATTATGTTTCTCAAGGATAACCTACAATAGGAGTACAATCAACATAAGACATATGCCAATAAACACAAGATTGAGTAGAGTTTTGAGGTGGGAGATATAGTCTACCTTTGATTACAACCATACAAACAATCTTCCTTAAAGGGGAGTGGTGTTGAGAAGCTCAAGCCTTGTTTCTATGGACTACACAAGGTCGTACAAAGAGTAAGAGAAGTTTCCTACGAGTTTGAGCTTCCATAAGGGAGTTATATTCACAATGTGTTTCATGTTTTATGCCTCAAGAAGGCAGTTGGGCAATGTGTCACACTTTTCGAGGAGCTTCCACCTATTAACAAAGAGGTTAGACTGCATTGGAGGTCATAGAGATCCTTGATGGCAAGGAGAGGAAGCTAAGGTTCATTTACCACTCGGGAGTACCTAGTTCGTTAGAAGGATTTGCATATTGAGGATGCCACATGGGAGAGGGAACAAATATTAAAAGATCTGAGTTAACTATTGCTTGAGGACATGCAATTGTTGGGTTGTGAGGACTGTAATATCCCTAAAATATTTAAATGATTTAATTATATTAATTGATTGAGTGGTCCCAAATTTAAATAAAATCATAAGGACTACTTTAATTAATTAATTTAATTATAAAATAAAAGTAATAAAATATTAAATAATAAATTATGGTGACCTAATATGACCTTCTAGATACTTCTTAGAGCCCTTTATTAAGGAGGTGGTTGTCATCATTGGAAAATATTATGGAGTTTTATATTTCTTGTGTATTTGCAATTTTAGTTGGAATTGACTTTTCTAGTGTGTCGTTTCAGAGATGCAAGACCCTCCCTAGTTTGGTGATTGTTGTTTTGGTAGGAGTCATCTCTCACCCTAACCTATCTGTCTATCCAAATTTGTGAAGTCTTCACTTGAAGACAAATTTGTAATAATAATAAATATTTTATAAATAGTTGTTAATGATTTATCTATTATTGGTGTATGATCTGTGCTATTTCCTTTATTAGTGATAATTGACCCCAAAAAAAAGCATATTTAATATCTAATAAAATTGCATGTAGTGCATTCCATCTGATGACACTAGGATTTTGTGTGTGATCCCAACATAAGTTCTGAATCATCAAGACGGGAAGCCATAAATACATGCGAGACATATACACTTCATCAACAGTGGTATAAAATATATGTAATATTGCAAGCTTTTGGAGATCAAATAGAGGGAACAACCTTAGAGTAAGCCTCCATCGTGTCTCTAAGGATTGGCATATTAGTGGAGATCTTGTTCAAATTTGACACTATGAAAGCTTCTATGTCTATGTTGTCTTGATCCTAATTAGGAGCTTGCCAAATCACTACTTCCACGGAGCCACAATGACATATCGTCAATAGCTAGTTCGCATAAGTCTCATATGTTTGACAAATTGTGAATGAGGACAAGATTGGTATGTGTATTGCTTTGTATGGGTAAGGTAGCATAGATGATGTACAAGTGTGAAGTATAGAATTTGTAGGCAGTGGCTATGGAGGCACTACTTAGTGCACTTCATTTTTTTTTTAAAGTGTCTTTTTGGTATGATGTCTATCAAATTTGTATGGGTAAGAGTAAGGAGAGTCATATGTGCATTTTCTCTACGAGAGTCAATGTGTCGTAAATGGAGGGAAGACTTTCTCAAATGTGAGACAAGGCTCTATATGGGGTGGAGTTTTGAGTGATGTGCGGGTTAGAGAGAGGAAGGCTAGTATGGAAGTGTCTACTTGTGCTCTAGACATTACATATTAGATTTGCAAACCTAATATAGAAGGAACATACTCTAAGGATGAAACCATGGGAGATAAGTTAGTTTCACAAAAAATGTAGAGCGATAAAATATTTTTAAATAATTTATGGTAAAGAAAATTTAGTGCAAGAATAAGTAATATACCCTTAAGATATATGAACTAGACAAATTACTATTAAATAAAATGAATAAATATAAAATAAGAACATGATAGTATTCAATTAAAATCTTATTGAAGATATATATTACCATAGATATCATCAATTGATTTTCCATTTGTTAGTACCTTATGTGATGTCAAGTGATTTCCTTTAGATCTATACAATTACAACCCTAAAACTAATATTTGCAAGTACAAATCTAATCCTTTATGTACAACTTGTGCACATTTATTTGAAGGCATTTAGATCTATTTGTTTTGGTGCTCGCACCTATTTTTGCAAAAAAGTTGGTTTATATAGACACCACTGAAAGAGCTTTTTAGGTGGAGGGTTCTTCCTTGGTCAAAATTTTATTATTAAGTCAGCAACACAAAACTTAAGTCTAAGATAGTAGGTAGTTATGTAATATGTTTAGATGATGATAAAAGGAAATAATTTTATGGTAATATTCAAATGATAATGTTATTAGAATCTTAGACAGTTTATTAATGATCTAGAAGTGAATTGGGTCTCATTCTTATATACAACATCCAAACACATAAGTTAACAATTGACTTAGAATGACTAGTTGGAGGAAGTTGGAGAGGACCCAAATATAAATTTGAATTTTGAAAATTGTAGTATCATTTCGACACTTATAAAATTAAATTAGTTAATTTAATTGTGTTATTATGAATATATTGAAGACTAGAACCAATTCTTATTTATGAAAGCCCAAAAAATCATATATAAATCAAATTAGTTGTCAATTTCCATGCTACAAGATGCCACATGTATGGTAGTTTTTTCATAAATACTAACTGAATCAAAATAAGCTCAAAAATTAAGTTTTATAATTTTCACCCTTAATTTCACAAACATGTTGTAAATGGAAGGGAAACCATACTCATTACAACCAATCAACAATTAAGTAAGGGAAACCATACTCATTACATTCCTATTTGTATGGACAATAGTTTTATTTTTCTTGGCGGCCATTTGCAATAAAACTTGTCAAATTTTTATTTGTTTGTTCTACCATCAATAAGACTTGCCAGATCTACATTAACACAAATTTGCATTAATCACATCAAATACTGCTACGGGTACACCAGAAATGTAATAAAAATGAAATCTTTAAACACAAGAACTGATTCTGCCATTAAAGAATACAACTATGAGTACTACAAATGCAATAAAAATCAAATCTTTAAACGCGAGAACTGATTCTACCATTAAAGAATAAAGCTTTGAGTACCACAAATGCAATAAAGATCAGATCTTTAAATGCAAGAACTGATTCTGCCATTAAAGAGTATAGTTACAAGTACCACAAATGTAATAAAAATGAAATCTTTAAACATAAGAACTGGTTCCGCCATTAAAGAATACATGGTTTTGGCATATGATCATCTAAATCTAGGTTCAATCTGCGGAGAGCAGTGACAGGTGCATTTGGAGCAGTGGTTGCCAGTGACTCATCTGAACAATCCATTTTAGTTTCTTCTTGTGAAAATTTAGAATGGCTTTTCCCTTCTTTAATAGCTGTTTGATGACACTTCCAACAAGCGATTCCCTGAGAAGAATAAATGTTTAACTTGCCTTGTCCAACAGAGAATCAATCCCACATGGTAGTTTTATAACCACTTTTCTGCATTTCTTCTAAAGCATGGATTCGAGAAAAAATCTTATAATCACGCAATACTCATTGGTTTGAGGGAGATTAAAGTTTTGTTCTAAAAAGTCAGATTAACTTTTGACCAATAAAGCATAATGTATTATTTTATAATTTAATTGTTATTTCATTTTCTTGGGGTACATTAATCCATAGCCCACGTGCCTTTTCTATGCTTCAACATTTTGCATAATCTTTAGATGTGGTGAATGCTGAGGAAAAATAGAGTATGTGTTGTCACATAGAGGTAGTTGTTCCCTTGTTTTGATTTACATAGAGCCAGCTATTCCCTTGTTTTGATTTACAATTACAATGTTGGATTTTGTTTCTTGTTTGTTTGTTACCATCAGCAGTACCAAGTTCTTGCATGTTGCCTCATTTTGCCAATGGATGAATCAAACATTGGTGAAACTTTCAAACTGCCATGCCTACAAAAAATAACAGCACCTTGCCAACAGTAAATTTGAAAATTTCTCAATAATGTCCTAAATTGAGAAAATAATGGATTTACTATAGTGTGTTCAGGCACACAGAGGAACACATCATGCTGAAAAAAATTCAAATGTCAGAGCTCTGATCAGAATCGGTGTATGCATCCTACCTAGAAATCTCACTTAACTATGAACTTTTATATCAAGGAATTTTACTTTTGTAGCATCTATCTAAAATTCTTGTTTTAGTGCACTAAAAGATTTAGAATATTGATCTTGTACTACATATATTTCCACCATAACATCTATGTTTTGTAGGCAATAATTCTAAATAACTTGCTATCCATTTGTCTTGAACAAGCATTGACTAATATTTATGAAAATATCATTCCATCTCAATAAATTCAGAGATCGGCTGTGAAAAGTTGGACAACATCATGTCTTGGCTGAGAAAGTCTAGTTTGAACATAGGCATGATCGCTCGAATCATTTTATATTTCAACACATTGCTTGATTCTGAAACCCAGTACAAAAGATTTGACATTTGTATGCCATGATTGCAGCATCTGATTTGTGCTGATTGATTTCATATATGTGTGAACTAAAATTCTTGTTTTAGTGCACTAAACAATTTAGAATAGTAGTCTTGTACTATATATATTTTCACCATAACATCTATGTTTTATAATCAGTAACTCTGAATGAATTATTTTGCTGTCCATTTGTCTTGAACAAGCATTAACCAATATTTATGAAAAGATCATTCCATCTCAATAAATTCAAAGATCAGCTGTGAAAAGTTGGACATGTATGAATAGATAACTGGGTTGGGGCAATAAAATTAGATTTTTAGTAATATTCACAAACTTGTAAATGACTTTGAGATGTAAGCGAGTGCTTACAACATAATCGAGTTAGATTTTGATCTTTCTAACATGGGTATAGATGAATACAATTATGTGTCCATGGTTTTGAAGCTAAATTCTAATGGGAAGTTAAAAAATAAAACACTTTTTTCTAGAACATTTTGTATCTAATGAATTTTCATTTTGTCTTAATTGGTGAGTAAATTCAGGTAGAAAATTAGTGCCTGTGTCGAGTATACAAAGCAAGATATCAGTAATGGCATTTGAGCAGACAAAATCAAGAACTTTCCACGTTGAGGATTATACTACTATCCCTTCAAAGCAAACTACTTTTTCATAAAAGTGGTGTTTTTGCAGTCTATCAAACAGTGTGATGATTTACTAAAATTTGACTGCATAGTTTAAGACAATGCAATTATGTGACATGAGAGATGGGAAAAACATGAAAAATGGATTGATGAAGACTGATTTGGTCAGTTGAAAACTCATAAATTGGAGGTTCATCAAATGCAAACAAGACCAATTTAATGACTAATTGAAAGAAAGAAAAACACAATGGGAAAAGACATTTTGTTGCAATAAAAATGTGTAAAGGTATAATCCAGGTCCAAATACCCCATAAACCTGAAATGGGAAAATTTGGAAGCAATCCGTTGTTAAAAGATAAAAATCAAAGGAAGAAATGGCTGAATCTCTGCCATGACTGAGCCATACTACATATACATGTACAAGTTTATATAAACCCCAGGAATTTCAAGACATAACCTTCACTCCTGAATCTCTACAACCCTAAATTCATACGAAGAAGACAGCTTCAGAATCGTAACAGCGAGAACCTCATTCTCAAGCTCTGCCTTAGGTTGCTATGGATTGGCATCCCAAGGAAGTCGAATCACCATTGGAGCACCTCATCTCAATGCCAATAGGCATTGCTTTGTTCTTCCTGGATGTACTAATCTGGACATAAAATATGAAGAAAATCAGTAAATTGGTGAAATTTGGGGTTTCTTGATGCTAAAGATTTGAAGCATTTGTGGTAGAAAAGTTGTTAATGACTACGTTGATGAGCTGCGTAATTCATAAACAAACCCTAATTTTAGTTGAAAACCTTAAAGTTTGTTGAAATTCAGGGGAAAAGGAAAAAATCTCTAATTTTTGATGAATTTCAAAAATAAAGCAAAACAAAGGGACAAATCAACAAATTCAGGGGAAAAGGAAAAAATCTCTAATTTTTTATGAGTTTCAAAAATAAAGCAAAACAAAGGGACAAAGGGCCAAAGAATGAGACCATGACCTGATGCACCTTTGGCTTGCCGTCACAGGTCTAAGGTGCTTACAGATGCCAGCAAGCACGACCAAGGTCAGTGTAAGGCTATATACTACAATAATCTGGCTGCTTTAGAAAATTGCAGGACGATGACCTATTGTTGATGTTTCTTCTCGTGCTTTCCTCTTGAGGGAAATAATCCATAATTTTTTTTGGGTCGAAGCATCCAGATGGTCTGATGCTAGGCATTCTGCCACCGTTAGATCTCGTCTCATTAGATGATCCGCTACTGAGAAGAAGCTACGTCAGAGCAGGGTCAAGTGTTGATTTATGTTGATTTCCTCACAAATGCTTCAAGAAGAAGCCTTTAAAATCCTCAAAAATCTCCTCACGAATGCTTCCAGAAGAAGCAAAAAAAAACATTAGAAACCCCAAAAAAATATTTTCTTATGCTGCTTTGTACTGTTGATTGGACAATTTTTTTGAATTTGTGAATAAGAAAACAATTAAACCCCTGGGAAAAATCTAAACAACCAATCAGAAAAAAGAAATATTCTTCAAAAAATTAAAATTAAAATTAAACAACTACCAAACATTAGAAATCATGTTTAATTTTTTGCAATGCACAGTTTTCAAGACAAACTAATAGCTCTAATTCTACTAAAAACATAAGTCTCTGCCTATATATAGGCGGGACTAACAATTTGTATTTTTTTAAATCATACACCGCCTCTGTCAGCTATTAAACTACTATGGCTCCTCACCAAGCAAGTAATTCATCAGCTCGAAGACTTACACCCCTGGTTTCAAGGCCCTCAAATAGGTGTCGTTCAAAACCTTCTGCAAATTTCTTCCCTCTAAACCTTATTATACTGTTTGAAACCCTAATGAACGTTGTGAAATTGAATTATGTGATATTTTTCTCCTCTGGGTTGCATCTCACAAAGAAGGGTTGTCTCCCAGCTTTGCAAGAAATAATCTATACCAAGTATGGAATTTCCTCTACTACAATAGATTTTGCAATTCTATATATTCCCCTAATTTGCTAGATTAAAAAGATTTGCATCGTGAAAGCAAAAAGAAATGTAGAAATAGCATTATAGAATGAATATTGAAAACCCTCCATGTGCAAATTGGCAATCGAGTTCCACATTTGGGGTATGCTAATTATCATTTTTTTCCTATCTAAGTTGTGAATAATCATGTGCAACAAACATCTATCTAATTGGAAATCCTATACCTTTATCATCAATTATCTTAAACATGTCGAACAAGCTTTAAAAAGAGAATAGTAATGATGGCATGTTGGTGAAACATAACGTGTATCATATCTTTCCTTGTCGGGGTGATTTTTAAACTCAAATTTCCATCCTACAAATAAATGGTGCATTTTCGCTTTCATGCAAGCTTCTTTCTTTCCAAAATTAGGCTTATAGTTAAGGACTGTTGGAGGACAATATTTTGAGTCAAAGTTTACTTTATTTACCCCCTGCTCTCATGTTAGAGTTGGAGTTTATTGCAATTCCAATTTTTGATTCCCTACAGCTTTGTTGGAGATTGCCAAAGCATGTGCTTCGCAATTACCTCACACTTTGTTAAATAATTCTATGACATTTGTGAAAGTATTTTGTTCCTTCAATCCATTTGTTAAAGGCTTGTTGTATGGAATTTTCTCTACTACAATAGATTTTCCAATTCTATACTTTCCTCTAGTTTGTTAGGTTAAAAAGATTTGCATCACAAAAAGAAAAAAAATGCAAAAACAATGTTATAGAATGAATAAGGAAAACCCTCCTTGTGGAAATTGGTGATGTAGTTTCACATTTAGGGATGCCAATTCTCATTTTTTCCCATCTGAACTATGAATAATCATGGGCAATAAACATCCATTTAGGATTAGTTATGAAAAATTCATATAAATTTTATAAGACTTTTTTTAATTAATTAAAATCGAAGGAAACCTTTAGGATTCCTATGAACAAATGTGTAGGTTGGTTATGAAATTATTACAAGCAAATGTTTAAATGGGGCTTATGCTACAAAATTGATTTGCCAATGACTTCCTTAAATCCTCAATTTTCTCCAATTAGGGATAACAAAGTTTTATTTTTTTTCTTTGGAAGATTTTAGAATGGGATAATGCTAACAATGAAATTCCATGAATTCCAGGGAAATGTAAATTTTGGATTTGAAATCTCTTTTTTAGTTATTTTCCTTTTTCTTTTTTCTTTATAATTGTTATGGAGCCTTCAATGAAAATTAAACTTGAACCTATTTATTCTTATTTTTAAAATGATAATAGGATTTGTGTATGTTGTGTATGTTCTTATTTTGGAGTTATAGAGAAATTATGCTCCTCCACCAAGTCCACTAGTTGAAATTTTATAATTTGATCATATTTTGGATAAATTCACGTCCACTATTAATGTGCAAATTCAAATTGCATTATTCCTAGCTACTCCAAATAAGGGGATTGAAACCTACTTTTTACTTGATGTATGCAATTTGTTTAAGGGAATATCAAGTTCTTGTGATTTTTTGTAAGTATAATTTTATTCTTTGAGAACCACTTTATTTTTATTTATTTTCTCTTTTGAATTCAATTTCGCAGCCATTGAAAAGAGAAAAACCAAATAGTAGCCACAAGCTACTTATACCTTTTTGTGCTTGAGTTGTTCTCTCAAACGATGACACATTCAAAGATACCACAAAGGGCTATCAGTGTGTTTAGTGATGTATCTAAAATGTGCCAAGAGATAATTAGTATCTCCAATGGCACATCAAAAAGAAATTCAACACAGTCAAACAAAAATGGTACAATAGTGTCATCATCTCAGTCTTCTTTAGTCAAATGTGTAGGAGACCACTATAGTCGCATTAAAATATGTAAAAACAACATAAGTTGTGAAATTGTCATGAAAAAATTAAAGAAGTAAGCCAAGTGAAAAAATAAGTGCAACATGTGTAGAACCATGAAATTGGCATGGTTGAAGGCGCTATGTAAAATTTTCATATAATATGTGGGGATTTAGAAGCATACCACAACTTCCTGTGTGAACTAAAATATGATGAACACTACAAAATGGGAAATGCGCCTATGATCAAATAGATATTTCTAATGTTCTTGTCTAGCATATGAAATAACTTATGTGCTTAACTTTACATAATCTCGATGATTTTTGGGAATGTTCTAAATAAGACCATTATGACAATGTACAATTTTTTTGCTAACAAGTATCAATGTTGATGAACAATGACTTTTTTGGTCAAAGCTTGCACTATAAGAATAAGTAAACATCTAATTTGTAGTCTATACAAAATGATTTAAACCTTTTTGGGAGTTTTTCAAATGGGACTTGTTTAACTTTGAAGGATACATTACATAATATCTATCAATAGTTTCTAAAATGGAAAATTAGGCTCCCCTATGTTATATACTAAATGTATTGCCTTTGAGTGGATAACTTTCTGCAATAAGAATCCCTTTACATAATAGACATGCCAATGTCCACACCCCCTCAAATAATGTTGTGCACTAAGAAGATTTCCTTTGATTATATAGCTCTTTGTAATATTAATCTCCTCAAATGTTATATAGAATTATGTCCATTTCTTCATGAATAGGTGTTTTAAGGAGCTGAATACTTTTTGAGATAAACTTATCAATCAATGTTGAGTTTATATTTTCTTGTGACTTTAATGACTTACCATTTTATGACATAACTATCTTACACAACAAACTCTGATATGTCATTCTTCTCGTAGGGAGCCTTCCATTGCTCTGATTACTGTAAGTGGTTCTCTTTCTATCAAGCTCTCTATTTTTGGTGAAGGGGAATTGGACAGTAGATATGAGGTCTTTAAGGAATAGGATCTGATATGTCATTTTTAGGGATTATGGCCCGGTCTCCCCCAACTGCATGATCAGGTGTCCCAAAGATGGGAACCAATTATATCAGATAATGTTCACATTTTTCCTTTAACTAAAGGATTCTTTGTAGCCAAATTTGATAAAGCTAAGGATAGATCTAAGATTTTGTGTGAAATTTTCTTTAGTTGGGAGGAGGACAAATTTTTTCTTATGGTAAAACCTTGGCACCCAGATTTCAATCCCTCCGCTGAAGTCTTCAACAAGATAACTATTTGGGTTAGGCTCCCTAATCTCCCTCTTCATCTTTGGCATGATTTCATCCTAGAGGAAGTGGGGGAGGCTTTGGGGGAGTTTTTGATAGTGGATCATGACTCTTCTAATATTTTCCATTCTACCCTTGTTTGCATTCTGGTAGACATTGATACTTCACTGGATCTTCTAGATGAAATTAAAATTGAATCATCTAAAGGTTCTTAGATGCAACAACTAGACTATGATGGTATCCCTTTTAGGTGTAGAAAATGTTTTAAGATAGGTCATATTGCTACTCATTGCAGCACTGAATTGAAAAAGAATAAATTCTCTCATACTTGGTGGAAGGGTGCTTCCATCCAGCATTATATAGTTTTGAAGGAGTTTGATCTTGTTTTGGGTTCTCAGATGCCTATTGTTGAGGTAGATGGCTTATGCTCTATTTTTCCTCTTGTTGATCCTATTGGGATTGTTGATGATGTTTTTTCTAATCATCATATTGATCATGGACCTACTCTTCCTCTGCTGGTTGATACCAGGCTCTTTATTGGCGGTTATGTGGTTGTTTCTGTTGGCTCTGCTAGTGTGTTGATTGTTGAGGGTTCTGGTGCTCCTATCTGACTTACTTGGACTAATTTTTGCCATGTATCAAAAATCATGCTGGTAAGTCCAACACCTTTGTTGGGTGTTGGTTCTTTTGTCTTGAATTTGTTGTGCTGGCAGGACGCAGCTACAAGAGTTGAAGATGGTTGGATCACTATTAAAGGTAAGTTACAATCTAAGAAATCCTCCTCTTCTTTTGACATGACCCTTCGATCCCATAAAAAGGGGACTAATGGATAGCATTGTGGCTATCTTCTTTGGACTGTTGTTTCTCATGGTTTTATTTTTGCATTGTTCCTGGTTTGATGTAAGGGATTATTGCCTTTTGTTTTGGCTGGTCTGTTTTGTTTTGGGAGCTTTTAATGTTCTATATTAAGTTTTTATTTGTTAAAGGGTTTTGGGGTCCCTTCAAAACCTGTTGTTACCTTAATAAAAAAACTATCTTACACAACAATAATTTTTACATATTTATGAACAAATTTTTTAATGAGTTAAATACTATTTAAGGTAAAATTATCAATCTTACAGAACAATCATTTTTATGTCTTCATGAGTAGGTGTTCTAATTATTTGAATTCTCTTAAAGGTGAGCTTATTAATCAATCTTAAGTTTTGATTTTCTGTTGAGATCATTGGTAAAGTTTACCATTCTACAACATAACAATCTTGCATAACAATAAGTTTTCAACAATACAACTTGAGGCAAGATTATGCAATAGCTATGCCCTATGACACAATGAAAAGAAACTGAGACCAAGGAAAGGAAACCTCAAAAAGGGTAAATTGTTGGTTATATTATCTTCCATCAAAGACCTCTCAAATCAACCACTTAAAAAAAAGAGCAAGAAATAAGGGAAAAATAGAAAAGGAATTGACGGCTACCAATAAAATTATATTCATAAGAGTTTTATAGAAATAGTCACGATTCATTGACTATGGCTACAAAAATAACTAAAGATATAGTAAGGCTAATCTAGAGTGGGGAATTGGTCTGTGATTGTAAGGCACAAATAGTTTCTATCTTCAGGTGTTGCCATGAATTTAAAAAAAATACAAAATAGGTATATAGGATGTGATGCATAGAAACAAGGCATCATTAACAACAAGGTATAATCACTGTACATAACATCAAAGGACATAACAATCAGAATAATAATTCGGCTAACAAAGTATAGTAGTCCAAGTAAAACTAAATCGAGGTGAGTAAAATGGTATTATTTCCCCCCAAAAAAGACAACCTTCTCCTTACTCATGGCATTCTAATTTATTAATGTGAAGAAATACATTTGTTTCAAATATACATGGGTGTTGTGATTGGTGATTTTGAGATCATGGCAATAAACCAAGCTATCAATAGGCAACCACTTCCATTTTTAATAGAACCTAAAGCCTATTTAGTAGAAGTGACAAATGAGCATTCAAGCATGCCTATTGAGATAAAAAAATTCTCCACCACCGAGCCCAACAAGCCCTCAAAGACTACAATTTGGTTTATATGCTCCCATAAATCTATCAGAAGCACTAGCCATCATTACACCTATTAAGAACTTGAATCCATTGCAAACAAGATGAAGTGTGAAATTTTTTGTCACAATGAAGAGGGGGAAACAATAATACACAAACATGAAATGCCCTAGTCAAGTATTTGGCTTTGAAATAATAGTTAAAGAAGGAACTAAAACATGTGTTAATCTAGAGTGGTGTGACATATATAATATCTGACAAAGTAATAAATTGGCTAATAGAATTCACAACAAGCTGAACAATGAATTAGAAATTACATTGTCTATCAAATCAAAGGATACTTCTTGCCAAGATGACATTTCCATTCTAAAGCATCAATTTCATTTCACACCCATCAAAGATATTTTAGATAAGAACAACAACACAACTATTGGCGTAATTGGAATTATCACATTTGTGGCCTCAACATCAACAATAAGGAGAAAAGATAGGACAAAAGTCCTATGAAATATTATAAGGTTGATAGATATATTTGAAAAATTTATATATATCTAACTCTATGGGGACTGGTGAAAAACAAGGAGGGCACTCAGCTACAACAAAAGTTTGAACTATAGGAAAAAATTGTGCTCGCACTTAAAAATGATTGTGTTAGTGAATACAATGGAAAGGTGGTTACTATGTCAAATGCTAAAAATCTAACAATAGACCCAGATATATGTAAGAGACACTAGAATTGAAGACTTGGTTTGTTTAAAGTGGGTCAAACATGCACTCATTTTCTCCAAGGCCAATGTTTTCACCTATAGTTGTAACAAGAATGACCATCATAGATATTTAGGTAAAATTTAAAACACAGTTGAACCCCTCCATTGCACATTGAAGGATGTGACATTATTTAGTAAAAATGATAATATTTGATATCAAGCTTGCCCCATTAAGTCAAGTGAATGACAATGCATAAAAAGACTTATTCGAGACAAAGATGGATATTGGTTTTTTTCAAAGTGTAATATGTGTCTTTCCAATTATAATTACAGATAAAGGTGCAAGATCATGCATAGACCATTGGGTTGTTTCATTTGATAAAACAACAGTAAACATATGGGAATGTTTGTTAAAGAGTTGTATTCCTCACAATTTGTAAAAACTGCTCAAAAAGATGCTCGGGAGGTAATAAGAGACATGTTGAATAGGGAGTATGTGTTCAATGTAACATGCAAGAAAGAGACATCCAATAATACACCTCGGCTAAAATAAATCATCACAGGGCTTGAGCCGGTAAACTTTATTGTTGAAAATAATATCTTCCTTCATAAGATCGAGGAAATGTATAACAATAACAATAGTTGACCATGAAACCAAAGCACTGTACAGATAAAAAGAGGCACTAACAACTAAGATAGATAGGGGAAATGAAACCTTTGTATATAGAGTTAAATGTCTATTCCATTAAATATAAAGCAACTTTTTTTCAAAAATATAAAGTTTATTTCTATTCATGAAAGCCATATTGCTAAGTTGATGATAAAAATTATATATGAAATTATATGTATTTTTCATTCATCATAAAATTCTTCTTCTTTGAAATCAAAAATGTATATTTGTTCACGCATGTTGTGCTACTTTGTATACGTTTGCAACTTACGACCTACACCAATTGAGAAAAAAGAAACAAAACAAATGGAAACCACCTTATATTACCTTTCATTGGCTATTTTGATGTATGTACTTCTACATCTACACACTTGTTTTAGAAAAGTCCACCATTTACTGTACAACATCTTTTTCTTAGAAATCTTAAATGTATATTTGTTCATCGTGCTATGATGTTGTATATATGTTTGCAAATTATGACCTATACCAAATGACAAAAAGGGAACAAAACAAATGGAAACCACCTTCTATTGGCCAACATAAAAATTATATCACCTTGCATTAGATATTCAGTTGTATTTACGTCTACATCTA
Source organism: Chamaecyparis obtusa (assembly GCA_027943335.1). Classification (NCBI taxonomy): domain Eukaryota; kingdom Viridiplantae; phylum Streptophyta; class Pinopsida; order Cupressales; family Cupressaceae; genus Chamaecyparis; species Chamaecyparis obtusa. The sequence continues at coordinate 276,848 of BSBK01010743.1, read as the reverse complement.
TAAACTTGTTTCACAAAAAAGGTATAAGAAAACAAAATCAAAAAATTCATCACATTATATGTAAAACTTCCAAACAGTCAAAATGAATAGATTTACTTTTGTATATGAAAAGTTCAAGCATTCTTTTAATACCAATACAATGTATAATCTCCTTAGTACTTCCCATTATACACAACTTCATTAGCAATATAAATTTTTCTAGCAATCAAATTTTCATCACGCTTATGGGGTGGAAAGAAGGATTGTTCAAGCATAGAATGTGAAGCAAGAAATTGAATATTAGAACTTTCACAATAGGAAATTTGATAATAAAAAAATGAGAAAACTATGCTTGACATAGAGAAGAAATAGTTTCCCACAAGCATGTTATAAAACTACAGAAAATCCAAATTTTCCCCATGAAAAATACAAGCACAATGCCTCAAGTATTGTACATCAAGCCAAAATTACTAGAATCATCATAGGGAAGATAAAAATGCACAACATGAGATTCCAAACTCATCCAACCAAACATGAGAAGCTTAATAAACCTCCTACCAACAAGCACAAGGAAAATGAAAAATAAACAACAACAAGATAATTGTAACAGAGGATTGATGCACTATCCAACTTATGAATGCGGACTATATACAAAGAAGGATATCTATGCATTCTCCTCCAATCATCAAGCCCTCTTTCTAATTATAGAAGATGTCCAACAAGAAGGGAATACATCGATTCTCATCACTAAACAACATAGACATAGGAGAAAAGCCTCTCTTATTGAAATGGTTGGCACGGGTAGAAGAAATGCCAATTGCTAGAGTAAACTCAGTATTACAATTAACTCAAATTTTTTGGGGCCAATATAAATATTGTGGTCACACAATAAGCTTCACACAAGACACAAAGAATATTGCCAAGGTGCTTCCACGTAGGATACATTAACTAGATGTGTTCATAGTAAGAAGGTTGCATACACAGGGGCACTACTACGACTGTTATGTGAGCAGAAGTTATGTTAGAGATGTACTACAATACAAAGTCAAGTATGACCTATACTATACTGATGTTACTATAGATGCTACCTATCTATCTAAAATCCCTGAAATAAGAATAGGCATATCAAGCATGCTTAATAGAATTGAAACAAATGAGGATATGGTGATACCAAATAACGAAGTTGCATATGGACCAATATTCAGTCTGGGGTTTCCAAAATGAATTTTCATGGGTGTTGTAAGGGTATGATGATTTTTTGGCTTCAAAAAGATGCTACCAATTACAAATTCTTCCCCAATTGTTACAATGTAATGCTACAACTTTTACTTAATTTGTATGAAATCTTGCATAAATTGCTACTGGTGTAATCCTTGCACCTTGTTGATGCAAATGCTATTTATATGAAATAGTCAATTTTCCTTCTGAAAAATGGATGCAAGACTATCAAAATAATTTCATCTATGTACGCTTTTTCTGTTTTTATTCACTAAAGTGACCAATATGTTTTTTTTAATAATTATAAGGGTATAAATCTTTTTTTTTTTAATTTGTCTCTAAAGATATTTATAACAATATAAGTATAACTATACTTCAGCTTAGGTAATATATAATTGCATCAATAACAAAATGTACTTTAACTTTAAAAATATAGTTGCAACAATATGAAAATGTACTTTAACTTTTAAAAATAAATCAAATAATTAGATATTTTGTTTTTTAAGCATACAAATCTTTAGAACATTCTCCTTATCTTTTAAATATGTATTACAATCAGCTTCAAAATTTTCCAAGTTTCTTCTAAATGGTGGAGATTTGATTCAAACATATTTGTCAAAAGCATTATTTTTATTAGTGTCTTCATCAACATCTTTCTTAACTTGTTTTAATATTAAAATATCGTTTCTTATTTTAAAGTAATAGTTATAAAAGAAAAATATTAAGTTGTACAAAAATATGTGTGTCATTTTATGAAGAGTTCTTTAACTTTTAAGAATAAACCTAATTATTAGATGTTTTATTTATTTAGCATGAGGATCTTGTGAATAATTTCATGTTTAACTTACCTATACTATTTATACATATTCTAAATGGTGGGGTGTTGATTCTAACATAATTTTCATAGACTATGTTTATGTTAATGCCTTCACCAACATTTTTCTAAACTTATTTTTGCAAGAGTTCAAATCTCTTACCCTCTATTTTACTAGTATAAGTAAATACATTATTATTCTTGGAGGTGGCAGGAAAATGTGCCAAGTGGTTTTGGATCCTCATCTCTTGTAGCTTCCTCTAGAAGTTACCTTTAAACTTGTATTTTCAATATATTAGATGTCATGAAGTATAGTTTCTATGATGTATTTTTCATGCTACCAAAATAACTACAAAAACAACATTATATCAAACAAATATGAAGAAGACTTGCTCAATAATTGATTGTAAGAGATTGTTTATTTGAATACAATGAGCAAGCTTTTGGAGTATAGCATTTTTATCCTCAAATGGTTTTTAAATATATATCTTGTGTTGTGGCATTGTTTCTTTATTGCATGTAATTTTTTTAATCTCTATTCTTATCATTAAACAAGGATTTTAAGAAAAAAATGCTTTAACTCCTCTCCTTAGATTGGTATAAGAAGTGTTTCTATATACCCTACTTCCTTTCATTATTTTATTGTTTTTTTTATGATTCATTCCCTTAGAGATAGTCTTCCAATACACAACCCTCTAGTGTGTAATTTTGCATAATATACACTATAGTTGATCATAAAACCAAGAAAATTAAAATGGAAAATATTTTGAATTTAATTTTAATTCGGAAATCATGTAGTTAGATATGTGAGCGTGGAGGTGATTTGGACCCCTTCTACACTTGAAGACCTAAAATAGGTAAATGAATGATTGATTTGGGACATTAGACATTAACTATACTTAAAGACATTGGACATTTTATGCAAACAAAGTAGAACTTGATAGTTAATTTAGATATTGGGCATTAACTATCAAATGATTGGTTGATTTAGATATGTATAAAATAAGGAATTCAGTCACTTTTCTTCTTAATTGTAGCAAGTACTAATAATACTTCTTGGTGCTACCTATTTTTAATTGTATAGATACATATCAGACAAACATATTATACAATTATTAAAGGTTTATCTTTTGTTGGAGAAAAACCACGCCATCATGACATGATTAGTTGCACTTAATGGACTCAATTATAATTATAATCCTATTTGTACTCTTCAAAACCTCATACTTTTGGCTCCTTATGTCTCTAATATCAAACATAATTCCGTATTCTTCTTTTGGTCTCTTTGTCATAATCTCAACATCAAAAGTTGACATTTCACCAATCTTGAAGTAAACCTTAATATCTCATTTCTATTTCAACATGTATATTTTAAGTCTTACTTTTAATTGTTCACAACTCATTAATTTATCTAGGGTTTAACTTTTTTTATTTGTTCGTGAATATATTTGAAGGGCATGCTTGTCTATCTAATATTTTCATATTTTTTATCTAATGGATAATGAATATTTCTCAATTCCACCTATTTTTAAAAAATATTTTTGTATTGTATCAATTGAGTTAGGAGAGACTCAAACTATTATATGATGGTTGACAACTAATGTCACTTCTTCGTGCATCAACTTTCATAAATAATTTTATATTTTTTTAAATTTTATTCATTTGAAAGCATCAATATTATTAAACAATTATTACTTTGCAAATAAATATTTAATTTAGTGTGTCTAATTAGATTAACTAAATTCATTTGTTAAAAAAATTCAAGCTAGATGATTGGTTTTAATGATTTTTTGTAAGACCGTACTTTAAAATGAAAAATTAAAACATATTTCTAGATTTTCAAAAAATGAGTGGCATGGAATCATGATAGAAGGCAACATAAAATAATTCAAAGAAAAACATACACACAACTCCAAAAAAAATAAACAACCACACAAAACTTACAAAAGAAGAAAAATAAATATTAACTAACCAATCCAATCTAATAAAAATAAAATAAAACCATAACAATAATGTCACAAGGACAACACTAGTATTTGGGAATGAGATGAGTGAGGAGAATAAAAAGAGGGGCATTCCCATCAAGATATCCTACTTCTACTTTATATCTTCAAAAGTTTTCAACTAGTAAAGTGACTATATCTCCAACTTCGAGATCTACTTATAGCTAATTTTATATAATAAAGATGTCACAAGGACAACACTGGTATTTAGGAATGAACTAAGTGAGGAGAATAAATAGAAGGGTAGTTCCATCAAGATATCCTACTTCTACTTTCTACTTGGTGAATCCTAGCCATCCGAAAAAAAATTCAACTAGTAAAAATGACTATAGCTCCAAGCTCAAGATCTACCTATAGCTAATTTTACATAATCCTTAAAAGAGACAAAATAAAGAGAAGAGATGAGTGAGAGACTTTCCCCTTGCATTCATATTATTGAGAAGACGTGAAAGAATGATGTAAAAGTGGAAGCAACCCATCTTGACGGCCAAATGATGCAAGTTGGACTAAGATCCAATTAAAATATTACCTAATGATGTAGGTTGGGTCAAAATCTAATTAAGATATTAGATAATGAATAGTGACACACTAACGTTAACTCTTTGACAACGAACGCTACATTTAATATTTTTGTATTGATGATGTAGCTCGCTCAAAATCAATTGCCATCCATGACCTCATTGAGACCCCACTACCCCAAAATTGTTTGACCTGGTTCGTCGAATCACATCATGCTTACTACTCCTATCACTCTCATTACCTACTCTTACCAATTATTAAAAAAGAGCGAGCCCATTAAAATGTATATTTTAATCCAGGCTAGCATAAATCTCATAAGTAGTAAAAGTTCGACTCTTTAACTGAAACAGACATGAATAGCGATGTCAGAAAGAATCAACTAATGTAAATAACGTGATATACACAGATACAAATAATGTGACAGAGCCGCAATAAAAAAATAAATCAGAAAATAGTACAGTGCTCTAACTAACACTGTAACGTACACGACAAACCGGCCCACCTGTCCTCTGTAAATTAAAACTGATAAAAATAATAGGAAGACAGAAGATCCAAATCCAGTTTGGCTCCTCAAAGCTTCACCTTGCATTTCTTATTACTAATATTTACACTGGTATTTGCATCGAGCCTGTCCACAACCAGATCGCAGCGCACGCGGAAAGTAATCTTCATCGTTTTCAGTTTCCCAAACTTGATCTTCACGGGAACATCCACCTTCAGCTTCAGAGGAATGCTTCCCTTCTTCTGCTCTGCATTCAGCGACGAAACCCTTTCACTGCTGATCTGCACGTTAGTCCCGGTGAGAGTAACGTCTAAATTCGTAGTATTTTTGTGCCCCTGGTAAAATGCCGGAAGTTTTCCACGGGAAAGCTCTGTGCCGGAGTACAAAACCCCAAGATAACTGTCATCTAAATAATATATGCCGATCTTTTTGTTCGGATTCGTTGCCCTTACCCCGACCACAAACTGTGAAGAAATGGTGGAATCTGTGCCGACGCTGAAGCTCGTGATCTGAATTCTGTCGACTGAATATTTAGGTATCCGGGGCTCGAAAAGGGCGTAAAGGATACCAGCGGCTATGGCAATGGCTACAATAAAGATCAACAGGAGGCAAAATGTGCAGGCGAGGCAACGGCAGCAGAAATTACGACGGCGCTTGGGAGGGCTGGAGTAATATCTCGGGGCAGTTCGTGGAGGAATCACCTGGTCCTTGGGATACTGAATGTGCACAACTTTGCTAGGGTTTGCGCCAGGGTCTCCTTTTTCCGACACGAGGTTCGATCTCGGCGCCAGAGGAGCGCTGGACTTGTGTGAATCTTCGTGTGCCTTTGCCGCTTTTTCCACGTTCATATGTGAAAAACTTCGCTGTGCATCTGCCATTACTGTGAAATATTTCTTCGGGCCGTGCTTCTACGGGAGGAGTGGAGGAGATTCGATCAGTGGGTGGAATGATTGTCGAAGAATGATTATAAAGGCCCGAGGGTTCACGGACTGATGTAGACATATTCTTAACGGTGACGTTAAAAACGTGTGCGCGCAGACGTGGCGGCCCACCTTCAATACCCATCTATTCCGACCTACGCCTTTCTCGACCTACTCCGGCCCCTCTGGAAAAGGTGTCGTAAGCCGCTGGGTATTAACCGCGACCGTATGTCGATTTCCAGTCGTTCGGCTTGCGTGTTTTTGGTTTAAGAAAAATAAGATCGCCTTGGATGATTATCTCCATGACACATGGCAGATCGTCTCCACGGTGGACGAAAATAATTTTTAGGTTTGTCTACATGTCGAGTAGCTGGATGTCGATGTCGACATGAATAGTGATCTGAAGATAGGGTGTGCCACTAACGGTCATACTTATTCTTAAGGGGAAATATGCATACATCCCTATGCATTTTTTTAAAAAAATTATTGATTTTGATTGAAGTAACCTTTATATGATTTTTTTTTTATTTAGTATGTTTTTATTGATTGTTTTAAGTACTCTATGTTTTGTAGGATATTTTTAAAATTTAGTTTTTTTTTTCTATATAATTATAAGAATTGGTTTCTTATTTATTTATTAATTTATTAATTTAAAATTTTAATTAATTATGTTTTTTTTTTTTTTAATGTGATAATTTACAGCATAAATATTATATTATTGTAAGCAAGAAATCTAGTTCAAGCATATCAATGAAACAATAGTTCAAGAAGCTAAATCTATTTGATTAAATGTCATGAAAATACAAGGAATAAGTCTCTCAAGATCATCTCATTGTCCTCTAATTCCAAGGACCTAATTAGTCTTTTAAATTTGCACTTAGTGGCACATAGACAAATTAGATGACAACTTAGAATATGAGATTAAATTTGAAATATGCAAATGCAAGAACTATGACAACAATGATGCAAGATCCATTATGTTAATGCAAGATGATTGATTAAACTATGAAATGGAGATACAATGCAGCTAAATGATTTAAGACATATTGATTATGCTATAGAAAGATCTAAATGAGATGCAAGATTAAGCCAAATTGAGACTAAAATGGATGCACAATGTAAAAGCTAAGCTAGCATGAATTCTATGCTTGAGATATGAAACTAGCATTATCACTATGCATATGAAAAAGTGGATCCTTCTACATCTAAAATGAGGAGTATTTATAGGATTTTCAAGGCCCGGGGTGAGGTGTCACCAACCAATGGTCAAGATCCAATTTGTTGAAAATGGGTGGCTAGGATGCAAATGGAGGTCTAATGATTCTTCTCTCAACTATATGAGACCAAGTGTCAAGTAAATGGGATGATATGAAGGCATGTGTCCAATTTATTTTCAATTTGTTGCAAAGGATGGAATCTTCATGACAAGCGTCCTTCAATTTGTTGAGAGAAAATAAGAATTTAACAATTCATGAAAACCAATAATCCTACCCACATGGTGAGGTGGCAATGATGTGGCATGAGTTGGATGAGAGAGGACGAGGTGGAAAAGGTGGGAATGGGATGGATTTAATTTGATTTGATTTATGAATTAGAAGAATTTAATAAGAATATGTACTATAAAATTAAATCCTTAAATTTAATTACATAGTAGAAGAATTAAGACCTTAACTAATTAAATAGCTCGTATTTAATTAATAATGATTCTTGACCAATTTTAGGTGTAAACAATTGTGTATGTATTGTTGTTTCTATAGAATGCTAAATTGATAATTTATTAATAACACATCTAAAATATATAATCAAAAAAAATTATTTTTTAACATTACATCATCAATAAAAAATATACATGAAAACACTCTCTCAAAAATATTCTTTCAAACTAAGAAATTAAAAATAAAAATTAAATACAATTTCAACTAGACAAAGAATAACAAACTAACAAAGAGAGTATAATGTAGGAATAAAAGTACAAAATACATTTTTTCCAAAAATATCAAGTACATAATCTCTTTAATGAAAAAAAATCCATTATAATCTTATTTAATAGCTTACAAGATAATCAAAATACTAAAATAATCTATCTAAATGTTTAAATAAAATAACATGACCACTCACTTAAAAAACACACAATAATATGAGAAATAACGTAAGTCTAATTATTGGACAAGGTGAACCACTTTTTCACGTCACAAGCTTGTGAACACAAATCTTGTTCCTTTTGATTTACCCAATACGATTAATTTATAAATTTTCCACTTGTCTTCATACCCACTCGCCTCGGACTTCGTCTCTGTCCGCTTCTTCCTACATTCTATTAATCAGGTAAATTGTTTAGAAAAAACATTTTCCCGGCGTCATCCGATTTGGACGTCTGCAACCGAAAGTTAAGTAATGACACTGTAAAACGTCTCATGTGCGCCGAGGTTTAACGGCAATAACTACGGTAAAGAAGAAATTATGTAGCAATGTTTTGAAACAATGTTTTGAGATGACAATCTTTTTTAATTTATAGTGGTGACTTTTCAACAAAAAGAAATTGTAATTATATATTTAAAATTTTGATTTAAATGAATTAATAAGTTCATAGTAGAAATGTATGTCAAATTAGCAGTTATTATTAGTTTTAATTAATATCTTAAATCATATTTATCATTTAAATAAGTTCATAGTGGAAATGTACGTGGAATTAGTAGTTATTATTATTAATATTTTAAATCATATTTTTATAATCAATTAAAAAGTGTGATTAAAAATATTGATGTATATAAAAAATTATTTATATTGATTGTGAAACTTTACTATGATAGATTGTAGAAATATAAATGTCTTTAATTAATTTAACTTAATTTTGTGAGGGGAGGTGTTATATATCTCACATAAATATTAAGTATCTCATAAAGTTGTGGTCTATTTTGTAGTTTGACATTACTGTTTGGGTGGATAATATTTTCATAGGAATTTATGTTACATGAATTTAAAAAATAAATTTTATTTATATAAGTAGCTCACACAAGGCATATAATCTTGACTATAAGGATCAAATTAAGAGTCATTATCATTTAAATGCCCTAAATTTGAAATGATTCTCAAGTCATCAAGTGGGCCTCCACTTTGAAAAGTATCATTTGGGTACGTTAATTGGAAAAATTAGTGTTAGCGGGTGCTAGTGTTATTACACGTAACAACCTTATACAATATAATGTATCTATACAAAGGTTTATGGTACTACATGTAGACACCTAAATATTGGGGTGTCTATATTTTGTGTAATGTCTCATTAGGACAAAACAGAGGCTAAAACATACAAAATTATTTTTTTAAACCATCACTAGTAAATTTTACCTTAAATTTTGATCAGAATTAGTCAAATTTTCTACAACAATTGGTCGAATAGGCGACTAAAACTGTCGTCGATCTTTTTTCATCGAATTTTCTACATGGTAAATAATAGTCAAAATTTTGACCCCACAACTGGTCGAATTATTGACTGCATCAGTCCCTTGGAACTAGAAGAATAAGACGTCGATCAATTGGTGTGACGGTCGAAATTGAGACCATTTTGTCGTCGAATTATCCACCCCAATTCGTCGAATGTATAGCATCCTAGTCGAAATTAGTCCATTCGGTCGTCGAATTATCCACGCAAATTCATCGAATTGACCGTCAAACGTATAGCATCCTGGTCGAACTGAGTACTGTGTAAAGGTCAAAATTTTGACCAATACTAACTTTTGTTTAAAAAAAAATGTGACACCATTTTCAATATATTCCTACTTTTAGTTGAATATATTGCTTGTCTATAATTAGTATGCATATATGAATCTATGAAGCTTTGATTTAGCTATTTTCTTCTATTTAGCACAATTAGATTGAACAAAGCATTTTCATTGTACTGTATATTCACAGCCTCAAGAAAAATCAAACTAACTAAGAAAGCTTCATTTACCTACAGATTTGTGTGCTTGTCTGAGTTTGATACACAGATCTACATATCAAACTCAGACAAGCACACAAATCTGTAAGTAAATGTTGATTAAATATTTTATTTGTAATAGCAGTTTAAAAGACTATTTAAATGTTTTGACGGTTTGATAAGAACAAAATTGGTATTTAGATATAAATTATTGAGCTTCTCTTTGTTTCGATAATAGTTTAACATTCTCTACTTAACAGGGCCAACCACATGAAGGTGGAAGCTCATCTGGCCCCTCCTAGGAGCCTCTTATGACCCTTTATGATATTTTAAGACCTCTAAGATGTTTTCTTAGAGGTCGTAAACGGTCATAAAAGGTCATAAGGGGTCCTAGGACACAACAGCTGAGAAACATAAATGTAGGCATCATGGTCACAATGTTTTGGAAACACAACATAATTGAGTGGTATACCTAGACGATGCAACGCAACCACTACTCCTGTAGTTCTAAGTTGACACTACGGGATCCAAAAACCAAAGATAAGGAATCTATATATGGTTTTTGGATCCACAGTGTCAACTTAGAACTGCAAGAGTAGTGGTTGTGTTGCATTTTTTGGGTATAGCATTCAATTATGTTGTGTCTCCAAACAATTGGGACCATGATGCCTACATTTATGTTTCTCAGCTGTTGTGATACCTACATTTATGTTTTGTAGCTGTCATGTTTATTTGCATGTTCTTTGTGTTTGGCTTCTCTCCCTCGCATCGAAAATAAGATTTTTCCCACTCTGAATCGAGAATGCGCATGCAACACAAGCAGAATATGCACGGATAGTAGGTGGAATTGAAAAAACACAACACATTGACATTTTCGTGATGGTCTATAACTTAAAATATGAAATTAAAGACCTCTATCAAAAATGCAACCCTGTTGTGTTTTTCAACTCCACCTGATATCCTATGTATATGAATTGAGATTGCATATTGAACTAGGCTTCTCTTTCTGCATTGCCTGAAACCAAGAGATTGTCACAGTTAACATCTAAATGGCGCGTCTCATCATCACAACTAATCCACCTTAAACAATTGAATATGTTTTCTTGTATTAAATATTCATTAATCAAAATTCGAATAGAAAATGTATACCTTGAGTACTACAATTCACATTAGAATCGATGCCTCCATCGTGCTCGGCCGGTGCAATATCAATATCCGCAGGCTGCATTCCAATGTAAATAATAGATTTAGATGACGATATCGTAGAAATGCCTAATTCACACTCCATCATTTGTTCTCTGAAACACTAAATTAGGGATTTCTACGATATCCTCATCTGTATCTATAGCTATTGCCTTTGTTTTTGCAAGTGCTTTTCCCCTATTTGATATTTATCTTCAGGTGTCCACACTCGTTCTGTTGGTTGTTGCCAACTTCTCTTTGAGCTTCTCTTTGTTTTGAGAATAGTTTAACATTCTCTGAGAAACATAATTGTAGGCATCATGGTCACATTTTTTTGGAGACAATGTAATTGAGTGGTATACCCAGACGATGGAGAGCAACTTCTGCACCTCCGGATCCAAGTTGTTATCCATCCCGCAGTGTCAACTTAGAATCGAAGGTGCAGAAATTGCTCTCTGTGTAGGTATACAACTCAATTATGTTGTCTCCAAAAAAATGTGACCATGATGCCTACAATTATGTTTCGAGAATAGTTTAATTAACACTCTCTACTTAACAGGGCCAACCACGTGAAGGTGGAAGCTCATCTGGCCCCTCCTAGGAGCCCCTTATGACCCTTTACGACATTTTAAGACCTCTAAGATGTATTCTTAGAGGTCGTAAAGGGTCATAAGGGGTCCTAGGACACAACAGCTGAGAAACATAAATGTAGGCATCATGGTCACAATGTTTTGGAAACACAACATAATTGAGTGGTATACATAGATGATGCAACGCAACCACTACTCCTGTAGTTCTAAGTTGACACTGCGGGATCCAAAAACCAAAGATAAGGAATCTATATATCATTTTTGGATCCACAGTGTCAACTTAGAACTATAGGAGTAGTGGTTGTGTTGCATTTTCTGGGTATAGCATTCAATTATGTTGTCTCCAAACAATTGGGACCATGATGCCTACATTTATGTTTCTCAGCTATTGTGATACCTACATTTATGTTTTGTAGTTGTCATGTTTATTTGCATGTTCTTTGTGTTTGTCTTCTCTCCCTCATATCAAAAATAAGATTTTTCCCACTCTGAATCAAGAATGCATGTGCAACACAAGCAGAATATGCAAGGACAGCAGGTGGAGTTAAGAAAACACAACACGTTTACATTTTCATGATGGTTTATAACTTTAAATATGCAATTAAAGACCTCTATAAAAAATGCAACCCTGTTGTGTTTTTCAACTCCACCTGATATCCGTGCATATTCTGTGAGATTACATATTGAACTAGGCTTCTCCTTCTGCATTGCCTGAAACCAAGAGACTGTCACAGTTAACATCTAAATGGCGTGTCTCATCATCACAACTAATCCACCTTAAAAAATTGAATATGTTTGCTTGTATTAAATATTCATTAATCAAAATTCAAATAGAAAATGTATACTTTGAGTACTACAATTCACATTAGAATCGATGCCTCCATTGTGCTCGGTCGGTGCAGTATTAATATTCGCAGGCTGCATTCCAATGTAAATAATAAATTTAGATGATGATATCGCAGAAATGCCTAATTCATAGTCCATCATTTGTTCTTTGAAACACTAAATTAGGGATTTCTACAATATCCTCATCTGTATCTACAACTATTGCCTCTGTTGTTGCAGGTGCTTTTCCCCTATTTGATAGTTATCTTTAGGTGTCCACACTCATTTTGTTGGTTGTTGCCAGCTTCTCTTTGAGCTTCTCTTTGTTTCGAGAATAGTTTAACATTCTTTGAGAAACATAATTGTAGGCATCATGGTCACATTTTTTTGGAGACAATGTAATTGAGTGGTATACCCAGATGATGGAAAGCAACTTCTGCACCTCCGATTCCAAGTTGTTCTCCATCCCACAGTGTCAACTTAGAATAGTTTCATCCCCGATGTGACCATGATGCCTACAATTATGTTTCAAGAATAGTTTAATTAACATTCTCTACTTAACAGGGCCAACCACGTGAAGGTGGAAGCTCATATGGCCCCTCCTAGGAGCCTCTTATGACCCTTTATGACATTTTAAGACCTCTAAGATGTATTCTTAGAGGTCGTAAATGGTCGTAAAGGGTCATAAGGGGTCCTGGGACACAATAGCTGAGAAACATAATTGTAGGCATCATGAACACATTTTTTTGGAGACAACGTAATTGAGTGGTATACCCAGATGATGAAGATCAACTTCTGCTCCTCTGGTTCCAAGTTGACAATGCGGGATCCCAAGACCATAAATAAGGAATAAATTGAGAGAGCGAAGGAGGGCCATAATGACAAAAATAATATAGGACAAACCTCAAGTTAAATGAGGCAACTGTAAACATTTTAATAGAATTCTATTAAAATGTTTGCAGTTGCCTCATTTAACTTGAGGTTTGTCCTGTATTATTTTGGTCATTATGGCCCTCCTCCGCTCTCTCAATTTATTCCTTATCTATGGTCTTTGGATCCCGCAATGTGAACTTAGAATTGGAGGAGCAGAAGTTGCTCTCCATCGTCTGGGTATAGAACTCAATTATGTTGTCTCCAAAAAATTGTGACCATGATGCCTACAATTGTGTTTCTTAACTATTGTGAAATCTACATTTATGTTTCTTAGTTGTCATGTTTATGTGTATATTTTTTATGTGTTTGGGAAGACATCTTTCTAGCCTAAGCCTAGATCCTTCGGCAATTAGCTTATAAATAATGTAGATGACAGATGAGCAATTAGCTATCTAAGAAAAAGCCCATAAATGAACTATATGTACCCCAATTAATGTGCCCTTTGTGCGTACCCAAATGATATATTTGAAACAAGGGTAAGGCTAAATTTACCCTTGTTGTTTCAAATATATCATTTAGGTATGCGCAGAAGGCATAGGAATTGGGGTACACATAGTTCATTTACAAGATTTTTCTTGGGAAGCTAATTGCTCAGCTCTCATTTGCTTCATTTATTATTGTACACACAAAAGTAGTGCACTTCTATGAATCCTTACAATCAAGAACAATTAAGAATGAGGCCTCAAAAATCAATCCATAGCTCTCTATGTATGGAGTTGCAAGATGTAGAGTTGCTCTCAGCTAAAGCTATGAAGCTAATGACCTTGCTAGTCAACCACACAATGAGAGATTCACAATGAAGACAAGGGCAATAATGCCAATATCCCCAAATGGAATCAAGGTATGTAATGCAATGCAAACTAATATGAATATGCAAGATTAATCTATCAAAATAAAAGTACAATGCAACTATGAAATGAAATAGCAATGGATTACAATTCCCCTAATTAAGCTATGTGAAGCTAATCTATAAAAAGAAATCTAAGCTAATATGCCATGACAATGCAACTAATAAATAAAATATGCAACTAGAATGTAATGCAACAATGAAAGCAAGTCTTCAAAGCTTGGATGTAGAATGTCTTCAAAGAAAGCTCCAAATGACTTAGAAAACCTGCAGCATAACATTAGCATGAAAGAGATGGATATGCAAATGAGGAAGAGAGCTCTCCTTTTATAAGAAATAAAAAGGAATAGACCATTGAGATTAAGAGGCAAAAGACTTAATCAACGGTGGAGAAAAATGGAAGCTTGATCCTTGTGCACAAATATCCTCTAATAGGAAAATAGGAGTTGACTTTAGTGTCCATATAAGATAAAAAGTACTTTTTCTCTTTTTATAAAATAAGAATGATGTTTTATTTGTGCAACTTAGGATAAGAGGAAAAGTGGGGGCTTTTTATTTATTAAAAAGGGAGGAAATATTTCTTTTAAATAAATAAAGACTTTAGGATAAAATGGTTAGCCCAAGGAATAATCAAAAATAATGAAAATAGGACTTGATCAAGGAAATTGATATAATTCATAACATGTTGACTATTGATAAAACTGATTCAGAGATAAATAAATCGAATAAATGGGGCCCAAAGTCTAGGCGACCATTTTTGGGTGCATACATTTGCCCCTCTTTGACTGATGTGTGATCGATCTGGGAACACATGTATTCAAAGAATGAAGTTGCAATGTGAGATCGATTTGGGATCACAAACAACTCAGATCTGAGATTGATTTGGGATCACATCCGGACAAAACATAAACAAAGGTCTTTGAACATGAGCTCGATTCGGGATCACATTCAAAGTAAGAGATAAGAATCTCAAATTTGAGCAAAAGCTCACAAGATGTCTGAATCAAGAAAATCAAGGAATCAGGGATGAGAATTCCATAGATACTGCCCCCTCGGAATCGAAATTGAAATTAGGTAAAGGAGAGACAGCAAATCGATAAAAATTTGATCAAATTGAAATGAAATCATAATCGAAGATAAATGATAACAGGATAACCATTAGGCAATGAAACATGCCCCAGTGATGAATTAGAAGAAAAGAAGTAGGGCGAATGAAAGACTAGAAAATTGAGAGACATGGAAAGGAAGAAATTCCATCAAAGATCGAAGAATTATGCCTCAAAAGGTCAGTCAACTGCACAAAAGAGGGGAAAATTTTTGAAACACGATTTTGACTATCAAGATGACCTTGGATTTCAATTTTGAGTCCGAAAATGGATCTAAGACGTCGAAATTAGGTAGGGGTGCAATTTTTACGCAATTTCAAGGTGTTTTGAAAATTGGTCAAAAAAAGTCAAAATGCTATAAAAGGGGAAAAAAGTGTCATTTTCAAAATCATTTATCCTTTAGTGATTTGAGAATCTTAAGAGCTAAGAGAGAGAAGATGGCCCAGCAAGCAGGAGTTCCCATCCACAGACATTGATTCGAGCGTGCCCAGTTGCACAACTGGCCACCACACTATCCTGCCCCGGTACGTTTTCAGAAAACTCACGTTTGTTGAGTCATTTATGGAATTTAATACATTTAAACATGTTCTTAAAAAAAAAATTAAATTTTTGAATTTTATACTAGGGCGACACATCACGCGACACTTTACAAGTGTCGCGCCTTTTGAAGGGAAATGCCGTGTGACACTTCGTGGGTCAAAATAGTGTCGCGCGAACATGGAAACTAGTGTCGCACGACACCGGATGAAATGTCGCACGCCACCATACGAAGTGTCACCTGAATAAAGAATGTCGCACTGCTTAAGAGAAAGTGTCGCGGAACACTTAGTCAAAAAATAGTGTCGCCTAGGATAAAATTTTGACATGTTTTAACATTTTTGAGCCAAAATGACGTGGGTCTTGACAATGTTTGATTTTAAGATACTTTGTACTGATATTATACATCCTTCATGATATGTTCTGACATCTGGTATGGTTTCATGATGTATAGGAGGTCTTCCCTGCGCTCCAGATTAGAGCGCCCCATGTGACAGGATTGCGGTTTGTCCGAGATCTGGATGATCTGGGCAAGGCCGATATTAGAGCTATGGGATTCCACTATCTACTGTTGTTTCCTCACATCCAAGTCAATCATGGATTGTTGACTGCTCTTGCCGAGAGATGGCATAATGAGCACAACACCTTTCATCTGCCGACGGGAGAGGCATCTATCACATTAGAGGATGTCTATCAGATCCTACGGGTTTCGTGCCATGGAGAGCCTGTAAGTATAATCATGTTTATAGATAAGCATAGTTGTAAAGTTTCCATATGATAGAAACTAACATGATTGTTTGTTGGCATAGGTATACTATGATCAGGATGCGACGGTAGGTCGACAAATTATTCAGGGGATGTTCCAAGATGTCACCATCCTAGATCGGCACGTCAGCTGGGATAGGTTGATGGATGACTTTGGCAGAGACTTCCCGGTGCCATGTATTGTGGCATCATTTATTGGACAGGCCCTTATCCCTGACAGGAGTCAAAAGGGCTTCCCACTAGGATGGGGGAGATTACTAGTAGACCTGGTGGCATGACCACGACGGATGGCATGGGGCCCGGCTATCTTAGCCGATATGTACTACAAGTTGCACGAGATTGTCTATAGAGATGGTAGGACTTGGGCGTGCAGGGCTATACTCGCTCAGATATGGGCGTGGGAGCATATTGCAGTAGTGTTTCCATGAGTACAGCCTAGGGAGCATAGGTATCCCTATATATACAGCTATACAGGGTTCATCCCACATACACATAGTGGGGATGTTTCTTACTATCGTAGGGTACTGGATGAGCTTGCCTCATTCACATGGAGACCATACAGGTCATGTGAGCAGTGGGGTGATAGTTGGGAGTTGGATTACATGTTGTGCAATCAGCTATTGGTAGGTCGTCACCCAAAAATTATGGAGAGATTTGTGATTACGCGAGTCTAGAGGCAGTTCGGATGCCAACAGAGGGTGTCCACAGAGACCACGACACATGCACGATTCTGAGATGAGGATGGACAGGGTTGGCTGCCGATGTTGGACTACTAGCAGGCAGTACAGGATACAGCAGCTATACGTCAAGAGTCATGAGAGTACCTACCAGACATGGTGGATGCAGGTGCAGATGCAGCGTATAGGGCAAAAAGGTGCAGGATTCCATTTCCTAGATTTACAGTCCTAGATGCACAGCCACCAACGGCACAGGGGGATGAGGGGGATGATGGGGGCGATGGAGGAGATGGAGGGGATGGAGGGAGAGGGAGAGGGAGAGGGAGAGGGATGGAGAGAGGGGAGGGATCCAGATCAAGTGGCCAAAAATGGTCACGGGGACAGAGATCGGCTACTCCAGAGGATGAGGCGAGACCAGCCTGCCGATAGGCAGAGGCCAAGAAGGACCCACCTGCAAGAGGAGAGGATCTGAGAGCCCGGATACAGGCTCTGGAGGCAGAGATACAACAACTCAGGATCACCATAGTAGTTAGAGAGCAGCAACTCACTGATCAGCGGGCAGAGACAGAGCGGTGAGAGAGAGCCCTACAGGTTGCCCTTGCAGAGAGATAGAGAGAGGTAGCGCGAGCCGCATATTACCATGGTCTCTACATACAGGTAGTACCAGTCGGTCAGAGGGCTCCTTCCTACTCAATAGTAGTGGGTAGATCGGATGTGGTACTAGATGCGGCACCACCTCCTCCACCACCAGGTCCTTGGGATGGTGGCAGCGAGTCTTAGGTTTAGGCTGAGGTTTAGATGTTTTGGACATATCTTGAGACATTGATCCAGATTTTGGGATCTCATATTGTATGATGACATCGTTATATATATGAGATTACTGGATGTTCGATATATCTTGTGTTTATGTCTCACTTGTGATGGATGTATCAGTTTATACATTGTCTTGTCATTTTGCTCAAAAATATTTATGTATATGCTCATGTATGTTCTCTCTCATAGATGTATGTTTGATTCTCATGTGTATGATGTAGACTCATGTTTATTGAAAATGATAGTTTTGATATAGATATGATGATATGATTAACCCCTTGTGATGATAGGAACAGGTTATGATGTGAAATACAAGGAGTGAAAGACATGATTGAGAAAAGGAAAGGTGAGCGCAGTCGACCGACAGGTCCACGTAAGATGAAAAAAGAGAGCTCTCTCCATATGCAAAAATGCAAAACTAAACTAACATGAACCTAGAAATGCAAGCTACTATGAAAGTGGTTGACTTGCAAGGTCACAACACTTATAGACATCTGATTATCATCATCGAGCTTTATTGGTAGCGTCGTAAGATCATACAATACACACGAGTATAACTATGTGAATTTGAATATGATCTATATCAGATAGGAATGTGGAAATCCCACCTAGGCATCAAAGACATGTAGGTCAAGATGACTAATGTAGTGAGATCACCTAAGTTTGATATGGCGAGATTTAAACTGTATCAAGACACATGAAAGTCAAGATAACTAGAAGCATGCACTCGCAAAAACAGTCAAGGATAATACCTTGTCAATCCTTAGTGTCAAATAAGACCAGCATAAATGCTCATGATAGTTAGGATCAACAAAATATTCCTACAAGCAGATAAAGAAACAAAACATGTTCTCATACCCTTAGTCTTCTAGCTATGCATCATCGAAAACTTCTCAGGGAGAGACCACTCATCAAAGAAATCCTCATAGACAACACACAAAGAAAAATAAAGTCAACATATCTCAATGAGTTGATTGTTTAAGTGCGTGTGTGTTGGTCATAGAGTCAAACTCTGAGTATCACATCTGCAAATGAGCAATATCGCATCATACTAGACTGTAGGGTAAGACATCTGATAAGTGTTAAGAAACACTCGACGCAAGGGTAGTGTTGAGAAACACTGTTTGAAATTTTTTGAGACTTTTATAATTTTTATGATTTTGTAATATATAATTTTTTTAGTGAAACATCAAAGCGTCTATTGCTAAGATTTCACTAGGATGCTCTTTTTTCAGGACATTTTATGATTTTTAAAATTTTTGACAATATATCATTTTATTTTTGGGGGGGATTTTTTCAGGATCATATATGAATTTTTTTGGTATTTTTTCAAGATCATAAAATATGTACAAAGGATGCCCCCAGATAGAACGGGCATCAAACTCTTTAAGAAAGATCACATCGTGCAATCTCAATGTCAAGCAAGGTGGAGAACAAGAGGGATTAGCAAGTTGGTGGAAGAGATGGAAGATAAGAGAATGAAGGAGAATGAAAGGAAGAAATCCTCAAGTACAAACTCCTCAAGAGTACCCAAGCTAGGGAAAAATTATCATGTAAAGTACATTTGGACAAGCAATGAAAGACTAGCATAGGATAAGCCTCAAAAGTGTAATGCAAAAGAAAGAAAGGATGCAATCCAAAGGAGGTAGACATGTCAAGAGACTTCATAGCATCGTATTTTACTTTTTTTATTGGATCAAGACCAAGGGGGAAAAGGATAGCGGAAGGCTAGAATGAATGGAGAAAAATAGATATGAAAGCTAAAAATGAAAGGAATGAAAGAAAGATCATCTTAAGATAGCTCACAAGATAGCCAATTTTTCGCGTATAGTTCAACCTTGTCAAGATCAAAGAGAGAAGATGGAATGGATGAAAAATGTAGAAGAACTACGCATGATGCTTGATTACCAAGTTTTCATCACGATACTTATCCAAGGTGCCACAAGGGAGTGGTTTTCACCATAGGATGAATTTATTTCTCTTTACTTTTGCTACCAAGGCGCCTGTTTCCAGGTTTTCACCATGGCACATTTTCAATTTTTTCTTTTTTTTTTTGTTTTCTTTTTGAATTTTTTAATTTTTTTTATTTTATTTTTTGGAAGAAGGCAAGCTTTTTAGATAATGCTCCTTGAAAGGATAAACCATGATATTCAAAAGATTCAAAATGATATGCTCAAAGATGCTAATAGGAAAAGGAAAATGGAAGAGAAAAATGGAGGATAAGTTTTTATGTAAAGCGAGTGAGGTTGGAAGATATGAGGAATAGGAAAATGAGGAAAAATGATAGAAGGTAGAAGGATAATGAATGGAAGGATTGTGAAAGGGTAGATGGAAAGGAAGGCAAGATCAACATCGACGCACACCTTGAAGGGTGGCGAGAAGATGGAGGAAACTTGAATGAAGGAATACGTGAAGGAATATGGTGAAGGGATAGCAGAGGTTGCGGTTTAGGTGCATGGAATTGAAGATCATTTTTAGAAGAAGATGAAGTGGAAGCCTTTAGAAGCTTGAATGTCAACTTCACTTGTTTCTCAACATTAGACTCTTTCAAGAGAGACTTTGGAATTCATATAGCCTTAGGCTTTTTATTTCCTTTTGATGATTTAGAGAGAATATCTTCAATGATGGATTTTGGAACCCATACTTGTCTTATAATTTTCTTCTTAGACATCTCTTTTGACTTTATGCCCCCATGTCGATTAGAGGAGACATGGTGATCTTCCTTTTTTGATGGATTCGTGTATTGCTTCTTTTTCTTGTATTGACATTCAAGTTACTTCCAAAAGACTTGGGACTTGTGGAAGAAGGAGGAGGATATGATTGGTTTAGATGGGTGAGTGGATGAAAAAGATTCAAGGGTATGCATCTATGTTGATCTTGAGGAAAGATAGGAGATGGAGGGACGTAAGGACCCAAAATGGATGATGAATTAAGATAGTTAGGAGGGGAAAGTGAAGGGACATAAGGACCCAATATGGAAGGCAGACGTGAAGTCCTTAGCAATGGTGGAAGAGGTCCAAGGATGGAAGTGGAAGATGCAAAAGGATAATCAATAAGTTCATCAACATCTATATCACAACCAAGGATATCAACATCTTTAGAGTGAGCATTAAAATTTTCAACAGGATCCTAGACATCTTGAATAGGAGTAGTTTCTTTTATAGGATCATTCAAAGCTTGCGAAGACTTAGGAAGAGTAGAAAGTGGAAGTGAACATGGAGTGGTAGAACAAGAAGATGGAAGGCTTTGATCTTGACAAGGATCTTTGGATAGCACAAGCCTAAAATTTTTCTCTTGATTTTAAATAGGCTTATCATTGGAAGTAACAACATCATTTTCAATAACCTTAATGGAAGTCTCATCTTTGGAGAGCGCAAGTGTGGTAAGGTTATTTTGACTATCAATAAGCTCAACGGTGTAAGTAGTAACTTGATCTTGCTTAGAGGAAGAATTAAGACATGGTGGAATAAATGAGGAAGAGCGTAAAGGATCAAAAGAACCATGAAATGGATAAGAGACATCATGAAAAGAATTGGATGACATGGAGGGTTCTTGATCTTGATCTTTCTTTATGTTCTTTTCTTTATCATTTTTAGAGTCCTCTTGACATGGAGCCACTTCTAAGGACAAGGAAGCATGTTGGAATTGTATGGAAGACTTTGGAAGAGATAGTGAAGGACCAGCTGAAGTAGCGTATTATAGCACATAAAGGTTTAAGCTCTTTAGGTTTAGCATTATTGAAATTATTTGCAGCCAAGTGAAGGTCAGCTTGAGTTTCTTTAAGAGATAGCCCTTGAGGATAACTATAGGGAACCGCATGAAAAGCATTAAGACTTTTGTTGAATGAAAGATTTGTGAAAGATTTTGAAGCTTTAGTAGATGTATGGGTATTGGATGAAGTAGGGGATGGAAGGGAAATATCACAAGACAAAGGTTTAGCATTAACATGATCTTGCTTGAGAGTGCAATCTTTATTTTCAGCATGAGAGTTCCTAGAAGAAGGATTCTTATAATATTTACGTTTCAAATCAGCACGGTGCATTTTATATTTCTCAATAGTAGTAGCTGGATTATAATCAAGGTATTTCTCACAAAACTCATCAAAGTTTCTTTCAAAATCTGAATCATACGGATCACCATCACGATCTTTCCAATATGAGGACCCATTTCCAGTAAGCAAAAGAACACGACTAGGAGGACTCTTAGGAATAGAGGTGTCATAGCTATCACTACATTGTCCATCAACATAGTCATCATAGTCATCATAGGTGGGTGTGTCACTCTTCATGGAAGAGGTATCATAAGGACTATCACATTGCTCATTATGGTATGTCTTGTGAAGAGAAGTAAGACTCTTTGAAGAAGTAGAAGAAGAATGAGATCATGAAGAAGAGGAAATTGAAGACTTAGTGTAGGAAGAGGACTTGGATAATGATGAATTCGAATAATGTTTATAAGAGTCATGATAAGATTTGGAAGATGAAGAATGTGAATAGTGTTTAGAAGAATCATGATAAGATTTAGAAGACGAGGAATGATGAGAAGATTTAAAAGATGAAGAATATTTGGATGAGATCATGAGTATGATTTCAGCAAAGGCATCTGATTTAATCAATTTTTCTTTTATTTTTGTCATAAATTCCTCACTCATGAGAATTTTGGAGGAACAACACTTTTTGAATACATCAATGAGCTCAAGATCATCCATTCTTAATAAAGGTTCCAAAATCAGATATTTGAGATTCATGGTTCTAGAAGAAGAAGAATCAAGCATAGGAGCAACAGAAGAGATACAATAGAAGAAAATAGACTAGATAATAAGAGGAAAAGAATCAAGAAGAAGAAGAAGAAGAAGAATTTTCCATGGGAATAGAAGACTTTAGAAGAACATGGGAAATGGAGAAGAAAGAAGAAGACTAAGATTCATCTTATGCAATTGATACCATAACGTTCATTGAGATGTTGAGCAACATGACAGCACCTAGGATCTGAGATCTAGACTGACCAAGGAAGACCAAGCTTCTAAGGGAACTCACTACAGTAGGACAGAACTCAATTTCAGTAATCCAATTAGATTTTTCAAAAGATTTCGCAATGATGATCAAGCACATAGAACAACAATCAAGGAATTCAAGCAAATAGTCTTAAAGCAATGGGCAAGGGACAAAGCAACCTTGCGTATGAATAGAGATAGTGACTTAGTATTCTTCTCCTTAAAGATTCTACTTGTGTATGTTCTTGAAAATGTTATAGCAGGCACATAGAACACAACAACACCTTAACAAGTTGTATACAAGGATACACATGGCTTTCTAAGAGGAGTCCTCAATATACGCAAAGTACGTGAGGCCCAAATCTATAGATGAGAAGAGCTCTCTCTCCCACAGATGCCAATGAGGCCTCACAAAGCGACTCATAGCTCTCTATGCATGGAGTTGCAAGGAACTTGATAGATTTGCTCTCAGCTAGAGCTATGAAACTAGTGACCTTGGTAGTCAACCACACAATGAGAGATTCACAATGAAGACAAGGGAAACAATGCCAATATCTCTAATGAAATCAAGATGTATGCAATGCAATGAAAACTAATATGAATATGCAAGATTAATCTATCAAAATAAAAGTACAATGCAACTATGAAATGAAATAGCAATGGATTACAATTCTCCTAATTAAGCTATGTGAAGCTAATCTATAAAAAGAAATCTAAGCTAATATTCCATGACAATGCAACTAATAAAGAAAATATGCAACTAGAATGTAATGCAACAATGAAAGCAAGTCTTCAAAGCTTGGATGTAGAATGTCTTCAAAGAAAGCTCCAAATGACCTAGAAAACTTGCAACATAACATTAGCATGAAAGAGATGGATCTCAAATGAGGAGGAGAGCTCTTCTTTTATAGAAAATCCAAAAATAAAGCATTGCATACAAGAGGTACGGTGGGGGCCAAAAATGTACACACAAAAGTAGTGCACTTCTATAAATCCTTACAATCAAGAACACTCAAGAATGAGGCCTCAAAAATTGATCCATAGCTCTTTATGTATGAAGTTGCAAGATGTAGAGTTGCTCTCAGCTAAAGCTATGAAGCTAATGACCTTGCTAGTCAACCACACAATGAGAGATTCACAATGAAGACAAGGGAAACAATGTCAATATCCCCAAATGGAATCAAGGTATGCAATGCAATGCAAACTAATATGAATATGCAAGATTAATCTATCAAAATAAAAGTACAATGCAACTATGAAATGAAATAGCAATGGATTACAATTCCCCTAATTAAGCTATGTGAAGCTAATCTATAAAAAGAAATCTAAGCTAATATGCCATGACAATGCAACTAATAAATAAAATATGCAACTAGAATGTAATGCAACAATGAAAGCAAGTCTTCAAAGCTTGGATGTAGAATGTCTTCAAAGAAAGCTCCAAATGACCTAGAAAACCTGCAGCATAACATTAGCATGAAAGAGATGGATATGCAAATGAGGAAAAGAGCTCTCCTTTTATAAGAAATGAAAAGGAATGGACCATTGAGATTAAGAGGCAAAAGACTTAATCAACAGTGGAGAAAAATGGAAGCTTGATCCTTGTGCACAAATATCCTCCAATAGGAAAATAGAAGTTGACTTTAGTGTCCATATAAGACAAAAAGTACTTTTTTTCTTTTTATAAAATAAGAATGATGCTTTATTTGTGCAACTTAGGATAAGAGAAAAAGTGGGGGCTTTTTATTTATTAAAAGGGGAGGAAATATTCCTTTTAAATAAGTAAAGACTTTAAGATAAAATGGTTAGCCCAAGGAATAATCAAAAATGATGAAAATAGGATTTGATCAAGAAAATTGATATAATTCATAAAATGTTGACTATTGATAAAACTGATTCAGAAATAAATAAATCAAATAAATGGGGCCCAAAGTCTAGGCGACCATTTTTGGGTGCATACAATTATCAAGCTAATTGTCAAAGGATCCAAGCCCAAGCTAGAAAGACGTCTTCCCATTTTGTTTAAGCCATATTCCTTGTTCTTGTCAAACTTCCTTGGTATAGTAGGCCTGCTCTCTGCAATACTCTTCTTCAGCGAGACTTCATACCATGTTGCGCTCAAACTTTAGCGAGACTTCATACCACGCAGCATCCGTAGATTATGTTCAATGCGTTATTTACGCTTGTATTGGTGGGAAAACTTTTGAAAACACATAAAAAAGATTACATTCAACCATGCTATTTACATGACACATGTAGTTTACCTCTAGCCTAAATCAGTGTTAAATCATGTGATTGATAGCAGATTGGGGCTCACCTGAGCCATAAACATGAAGAATTATTCTAAAAAAAGATGTAAACCATATATGTGCGCACTTGAGGAAAAGAGAAGTTATGTCATATCAATATTAAAATATTAGTTACAATATGAAAATACTAAACTAACTAATTCCTGAGTTCATCTCTACATATGGTCGCAACAATTAGATATGCGATTATAATACAGAGAAGGCAACGTAAAAATATAATTTCAGAATTTGCCCTAGCCTGACACATTTTGCACTCAAATCCTTCATCACGGATAAGTGGAGATGGGTGGATAGATGCAAATGAGTTATCATCGACCCTACTAAAGTATCTGCAACCATTATTTCCCTATGATACCCAGTCTACATTAGTTCTTATATTATAATGAATAGTATTTACATTAAAAACTTTAAATATATACACATTAGCAACTTTTTTTCGATTAGGGTAGCACCAAAATTGTCGTCCAAGGTTGTTCAATGTCCGTGAAGTCTTCAACACACACTTCCCACCACCACATTGACAATTTGGCACATTAACAAGAGTCATCGAACCTATATCAATAATGCACCACACCATCGTCACTACATTTATTATTTTTATATGATTATTTTTACAGTCCAAATACACCAAGGAGTACCATCAGAAATATTAACCATTTACAATAATGAAAAGTAAACCTAAATCAAATAGCTCATTTTTTTATCAACATGTGTAGTCTGTGTGTATATGAAAAATGAAAGAAATATGAAGCTGAAATAAAATAGTGAACAAAATAGTATTCCACATAGAGTGAATGAAATATACCATCAAAAGAAGGTGACAAAATCTTGTCACGAAGCACAGACATAGGAAATCAAAAAGGGAGAAAAGACAAGAAATAAGAAAAATCATTACGACTATAGAAAAATCATTTATACTATAATAAAAAAAAGTAACACTCTTTGTCAACAATTTCAAAAATCATTAGGACTATAAATGGACGGTTCTAATATTGCTTTGCCATTACAACAATTGAGCATTCATCATTTGGTACTTCTTGGTGTATTCCATTTAAGTTTTTCAGTTGTCGTGTTTATGTGCATGTTCTTTATGTGTTTGGCTTCTCTCCCTCGCAAGGGATACGTTGATAGGTAATTGATTTGAAAGCATAATGATTTGACAGTCTTTTTTCAGGATAGGCATAATCATCCCACCAACCTTAATTAGCAACATTGGTGTCCTATCATTGCACAAGTGCAAGACAGTAAGGGTCTATTCAAGGAGGGATGAAAAAAAGGTCATTTTAACCTTGCAAGGCAAGAGGAGAGACAGTCCAAATAATTCTATGGTGACTATCCCAAACAATAGACAAATGATGGAATTGCTAACATGTTTTCTTTTCATGTTTCTAACAAGTTTTTTGCGATTAGGCTAGTGTGGTTACAATTGAAATTGTGAGTTTCTCTTGGAATTGAATAGCAGACTTTATCTATTGTGCAAAAAAACATATGTAAGATTATTATGGTCACAAAGTAATTGTCTTAGCATCAACATTTCACTTCTAATATAACATGAAACTCAAGGACGTTCACCTATATGAAAATGATGACCTTATATTAACCATGACCATGATGTCATCATCAAATCATGTCTTATGTATTTTATAAATTATTAAAATACATACCAATGGACGAAATTTGTTTCCCCCTTCAATGTGACCATGTTGCCTACAATGTTCCTCAGCTATTTTGATTAGATATCTTCGAGTCTTTAAGCCCTTACAAATTTTGCAAGGACAATAACATTTTCCATCACCTTTTCTTTTTAAGTTAGACCACAGTCTAGCAATTGTCTCCCTATTTTTTTGTGCATCGATATCGTCAGACATGGTCTTTCTTGAATGGAATGACTCGTTGGTGGAAGAAGGATGATTTGTTTGCAACCTGTAGATACAAATCATTACTGAACAACCATTTTCTCAACTATAATTTTCTCAACGCAAAGGGACATTTATCATACCAAATCAAAGTTTAGAAATGGGCGGTTATCTCAACGTTTATCATTTATCATACCAAATCAAAGTTTAGAAAGGGATATTTATCATACTATAATTTTATCGACGCAAAGGGACATTTATCATACCATAATGACAACTCATTTCTTAGCTTCGTGAACTGTTAAATTGCCTCTACAAGTCCATAGTACTTCCAATATTAGTAATCTATCTAGTTGTGAGATTTTCATATCTGATCTCTTAACATATTTGCTAGAAGCCCTCATATTTCTCTCAGTAAGAATAGTTGTGGCATAGGATCCTTCAACTATTTGTGGACCCTTTGTCTTGTAAACAATGACCAATCTTTCAATCAAATGCACCTTATGTTTGACGTGTTGTGGTAACTTTCTCATTGTAGTGACGAATCTATTGT
The DNA here is from genome assembly GCA_027943335.1 of Chamaecyparis obtusa. NCBI lineage: Eukaryota > Viridiplantae > Streptophyta > Pinopsida > Cupressales > Cupressaceae > Chamaecyparis > Chamaecyparis obtusa. The sequence goes on along the minus strand of BSBK01010743.1, from coordinate 248,991 downwards.
TTAAATCAACTATTGTCTCATAGATGCCCTTTTTGATAGTGGTAAGTTCATGTATAGCAAACTTGATATCGATCAGATCCCCATATTGTAATCTAAAAACACTCATAAACTCTTCCCAAGAAATAGTACTACTGTCTAGGATATTTCTGTACCATTCTTTGGCACTTTCTTTTAAGGAATTCACAAACAATTTTATCATGGCATCCTCATTGCCTGTCTCATATTCATGTGTAGTATTGATGAAATAACTTAGATGTTCTTCCCCAATTACTCCATTATTACCTTGAAACATATGAATCATTCCTTTTATTTCAACTATTGGTACAATTTTATGGACATGGTATGACTGTCCCAGAATGACAACATTTTGGTGAGTTAATTTGTTTGTGTAGAAGTATGAATGGATTGGATCAATGGATTGGAATGGATATGGGTAGAGTATAGAAGAGTTTAGAATGATGTTAGAGTTTCTTGTGGATGAGAAAGAAAATCCATAGTGTGCTTAGGGGAATAGTGTGATGACTGTCCCAACTAGAGAATCCCTCATATTTCTCTCAGTAAGCTGAATAGTTGTGGCAAGGATCCTTCAACTATTTGTGGACCCTTTGTCTTGTAAACAATGACCAATATTTCAATCAAATGCACCTTATGTTTGACGTGTGGTGGTAACTTTCTCATTGTAGTGACAAATCTATTGTTTAAATCAACTACACATGAATATGAGAGATACAATGAGGATGCACAAACATGAATGATTCATATATTTCAAGGTACAAAAATTTCCTAGATAGACAAAGGGTCCACAAATAGTTGAAGTATCCTATGCCACAACTATTCTTACTGAGAGAAATATGAGGGCTTCTAGTAAATATGTTAAGAGATTAGATATGAAAATCTCACAACTAGATACAGCTGCCCCAGGCAAGCCAATTTGCATAATTGGACAAGTTGAAAGGTGCCATGAAGAACCTACAATATAAAGTTGTGATTCTCTAGTTGGGATAGTCATCACACTATTTAGAATAAATATGAAGAAATATGAATAAGAAGAAATAGAACTACTGTCTAGGATATTTTTGTACCATTCTTTGGTACTTTCTTTTAAGGAATTCACAAACAATTTTATCATGGCATCCTCATTGTCTGTCTCATATTCATGTGTAGTATTGATGAAATAACTTAGATGTTCTTCCCCAATTACTGCATTATTACCTTGAAACATATGAATCATTCCTTTTATTTCAACTATTGGTACAATTTTATGGACATGGTATGACTGTCCTAAAATGACAGCATTTTGGTGAGTTAATTTGTTTGTGTGGAAGTATGAATGGATTGGATCAATGGATTGGAATGGATATGGGAAGAGTATAGAAGAGTTTAGAATGATGTTAGAGTTTCTTGTGGATGAGAAGGCAAAGCCATAGTGTGCTTAGGGGAATAGTGTGACGACTGTCCCAATACAGCTATAACAAGACATATGGAACTTAGTCAAACATATTGAGCACTTTAAATAAAGAATACAATGGAAAAGAAAGAGAACTTTCAATGATGTTCCTAAAATATGGTAGTAAGAACTTTGGTATCCCAGATAACAGAAAGCCAAAAGGCCACTCCATGAAACAAGGTGTCAGTATATTATACAAGAACCTGAGAAATTAAAAAAGAATGGGAAATTATTTGACTTTAATATTGCCAATAAAACATTCAGATTTCACTTAGAGTTGGGAGAAGTGAGAAGTGAAAGGAATGTTAGTATTAGAGGAATACTCATTCGTGACAAAGAAGATTGACTCGACTTCCATCAAGGGGACAAAGAAGAGCTGGTCTAATATTGGAGAATGCCTAGCTCATGTTGGTCCACAAGGGTCCACAAACAGTTTAAGGATCCTATGCCACAACTATTCTTACTGAGAGAAATATGATATGAAAATCTCACAACTAGATACAGCTACCCCAGGCAAGCTAGTTTCCATAATTGGACAAGTTGAAAGGTGCCATGAAGAACCTATAATATAAAGTTCTGATTCTCTAGTTGGGATAGTCATCACACTATTTAGAAGAAATATGAAGAAATATGAATATGAAGAAATAGTACTACTGTCTAGGATATTTTTGTTCCATTCTTTGGCACTTTCTTTTAAGAATTCACAAACAATTTTATCATGGCATCCTCATTGTCTGTCTCATATTCATGTGTAGTATTGATGAAATAACTTAGATGTTCTTCCCCAATTACTGCATTATTACCTTGAAACATATGAATCATTCCTTTTATTTCACTGGGGATTGTGTTTGGGTAATTAGAAATTCCAAAGAAATCCAATTCATGTCTATATATTTCTGCTCCTACAGGGTGTTTGAACTTTGAAAGAAACAAACCTTTGAGCTCATATTCAAACTTGATGTCTAGGGTTTGGCACATTGCTAAACCATTGATTTCACTACTGAGTACTGAACTACTATTGGCAACAATTTTATGGAACTTGATCATTGTTATGGCTCCTGTGTTGTTGATTTCTATTTTATTGTTTTTTATTTTCTCTCCCTTCAATAGGATGCATTGGCTGTCTATTTTATCAAGAATCTTGTATATGCTCTTGTGACCTAGCAGGTGAAACATGATATGTGCGTTTGTGTTTAAGCATGACAAAAATTCTCTTACGTGCATCCCTTAAATTTGCAAATGCATTGGTTATACTAGATGTACAATGTCATGCTACATACTAAACAATGATATGTGTGTTTGTGTTTAAGCATGCCAAAAATTCTCTTATGTGTGTCCCTTAAATCTGCAAATGCCTTAAATCTACAAATGCATTGGTTATACCAGATGTATAATGTCATGCTGCATCCTAAACCCTAGTCACAACCTTCATAATTCTCAGTCATAGCATTTACAAACCCTATTCAAACCGTAGTCACCACTAAGAATACTCATTGATTCAATCGCCTACCAGCATATTACTAATAGAGATGACAAGAAAATGACAATCTAGTACATAATGAAATATAGAAAACACAGAAGATACCTCAAACTCCATGGAAGATAAATGATGAAATGTGCTATTAACCTCGGATGTAGGGCTCTTCACGACTTGGAATAAGCTCCGCTCCTTAGCTTAGAAATGAAAATCCTAATTTGCGCGCTACAACCGTAAAAATGAAAATGAGAATTGAAATCCTAATTCGTGCGCTGCAACCGTAAAAATGAAAATGAGAATTGAAATCCTAATTCGTGCACTACAATCGTAAAAATGAAAATGAGAATTGAAATGTTTTTCTTAAGTAATATGCCCGTGTTGGTCAAAATTTCAACTGACATGGTATTGGTGGAAATTTCGACCAACACGGGCATGGTTTAAAAAAAATAAAAAAAATTTCCTTCTATACCCTGACCAACCTAAACCATTTTCATTAATGGTCGATAATTTTCGTAGAAAAATGATGTCAAATGTGCTAGTGCATGCCACCATACAACAATTACATTTAAGCATGCATAACAAATAACAACATTACACATATCTATAGATTATCGACTAAACTTACACAAAAGAGTACAAGAAAAAGTCTTAAATGCTTCTAAGAGTTCTAAGACATCCATCTCTAGATTTATTTAAACACACCAAATGAAATGTTCCTATGTTAACCATTCATACATTCATTCATCAACCATTAACCAATGAGGAAGATTCAATTCCCAAAATATCAAAGAACATAGCAAAACCAACCTTACAACAAATCAAAATAATCAACTCTAGTAGTTAATCTTAGTTGGCAAGAGAGCTAAAATATAGTCATAGGAGCTAAAGTGTTGCGCTAAAATATAAGAAGATTCACCAAACCATAAAAATGATACAATCCAACAGTTGCACATGTACCAATAGATAGGTGTAGGTGCTAATCTACAAGTGCTCAAACTGAACTGTAGAATTGACCAACATGAAAATTGAGAAAGTCTCAATCTAATAGGGACATTGACACTAATTGCTAGGTGGAGGCACTAAATAATGCATGTGCCCAAATGTAGGCACATACACTAATTCTCAATTTTCCACCCAAAAACTAAGAATCTAAAAAAAAATCTGCCTACTAAAACACAAGGCTACAGTTGCAATCTACTCACATTGAAGAGTGACTAAATCACTCCCTAAACCTATATAAAGCACAACTATGTTTAGTTTAGAGAGAGAGAGAGACTTAATAAGTGTTCCTAATACCAACACTAGTACATGTAAACTACTATGAAACTAAATCATCATTACATAAATACATTGTCATTATTTTTGTATAGAGGGTCCAATATATTTATTTATTTGATTACAAGCATAGGACACAAGTCCTTGAATAGTACATAAATGAAGTAGCATGAACATGAGTACAAGAGAAACATAGAGAAGAGAGAAAGCAATAATCCCAATGTCGAATCTGATGTAGAAGCTCTAGTCCCCAATGGTGATTAGGAACATTTCTTGATTGTGTGGTACTCTCAAGTCCACCCCATCATGCTAAGGAGATGAACACGCAACCTAAATGCAACAAGAAAAGAAGACACTTGGGTAAAGAGGCTTATCCACACACCAAACACAAAGTAAAAACCTCAATCACATGATCAAGAAGAACCATCATGGACATATAAAATGCAACACATCATGGGTGCTACTCAATCTACAATAGGGTTAGGTGATAGGGCAGTGTCATCATATAGAAGCAATAGCTCACACAGAATAGATAATGTTCTCATGAAGATAAGGAGTCCACTACCAATGGTTCATCTCCCATGGACAATCTCATCTTCTCATCTCATCCCAAGCCAAAATAAGGACTTAGGCATGAGGAATAACACACATTAAAATCATACATATTTCACTTTTATAATTTGTCTCAAGACATGTTTCTCATTACTCCCAATGAGCCAATCAAGTGATTACTCAAACATTGTGACACATTGGAAGTCACTTCCCAATCATCCCTATCAACTATGTACTCAAGACTTATCATGCCCAACATGAACATGACACATAAAAAACTCACATGAATAACACATGATATCATTCTCATAGATCTCTAATGAAAACATTTGCATTTGTCTCATTGTGTACAACAAATATATCATTTTCTCAAATACCCATGAAGGCATGGTCCATACATTCAAACTCATCAACATCAACCAATTTAATCATGAGAACAAACACAGAATAGCAATCACAGTTATTTTCCAACAACCACATTTTCTCTCCTCTTATTTGCTCATACTAAAAACACCAAATTTCCTTAATAAATCAAGAAGACGTGAATAAAACATCAACTCAACCTTAAATTTAATTCAAATGTGCTAAATGTATCATTCCATATCACATTCTATCATTCCAAATTGAAGCACTATTATCTAACATACATTATTTCATTCACATGATAATGTCACTATTTACATGCACTTCCAAACTTTGAATGACCATATTGATATGAAACCATACTTGAATTGTGTCGAGTAAAAAAAATTAATATATAAATCCATTATTCCACATTTCAATATGAAGTAAAAACATTCCCAAATTCCACTTTTTAATATTTATCCTTTTTCTTATGCAAAATCAGAAATTTACATGAACTCGATTTGAAAAACTTAAAATTTCATCAAAATTAAAATTATTAAAAATAAAAATTCTAAAGATACCCTTTGGTTCATAAAGTGTCAAACACCCCTCTATTTAACATAAAGTTTTCATTTCAATCACTTTCTATAAATTCAAGAGCATAACAACATTTCAAAACCATTTATTTTCCCAATTTTTCTCATACAAAAGTAATACTCAACCAAACCAACTCATTCCAACTTTGACAAACTTATTTTTCACTCCCAAATCATTTGCAATGAATGTCAAGTCAAAAAATAAATGAGAGAGATATGAAAAGCCCCACCTCTTTTGCCTCAAAAATTTAAGTGAAGAAATCTCCCAACATACTAAGTGAAAATGCACATGCTTTGGACAACTTGAAGGCCTCCCAATTCTTACTCCAATTTAACAAATCCCAATGCAATCCTTGTACAATTCATTCCAAACTCCATTTTCCAAAAATCAAGCAAAAAGAGGGTTTTTCCTCTAAAAAATCAGCTTGAAATGAGCTACATTTTTCTTTTATAAAATTACATTACTCTTTATGTTTTTGAAAATATTTAAAATAATTAAATAATTAAATACATTTCTAATACAATAGGTTTCTCTAAACACACAATGCATGTGACATAACCTTGAAGGGTCATCTAAGAAAAGAAACATTAAGCGCCAAGAGGTCTTTATGCACACAAGGCATTGACATGGCCTTTGTGGTTCTATGTGAAGAGAAATTGGCATAAATAAACTCATATCTACACATAAAAGGTTATAATCAACCTTGGTGGGCCATCTAAAGAACAACCAACAAATACAACACATGAAAGTAAATGATGACAGCACATTATATACCAATAAAAAAAGATATGAGAATATTGAGGTGGCATTGAATAGGCTAGGTATGGGTTAAAAGATATAAATCAAAACAAAAGACCAACTAATAATAAAATCATACAACTATTATATCTCTTACCAAATTAGGATAAATTGTTAGGAATAGTCTCAAGAAATAACTGAGAGGGGGGGTGAATCAGTTATCTACAAGATTCAATTCTTTATCCAATTAAGTATAGAAGAACATTAAGCATAAACACAATACGATAACACTTAACACAACACCACAATTTTGGTTATGGGGAAACCCAAATAGGTAAAAACCCCAGTGGGAATTAGCACCCATTATAAACTACACTAGAGTATTATGATCCCTGTTAGAAGATCTTACAACCCTGTTAGGAGTTGATCTTTATAATGGATTAAGAACAGTGACTTGGTCAAGGGTCAGAACCTATTAGGAGTATTTTACAATTAACCCGGTTAGGGGTTTGGACACACTGTCCGAGAGCACACTGCTCAAAGGGGTGAAAGCTGCAACCTTCTTATTAACAGATACACACTATATTTGGATCTTTGGTGAACTATGAGTAGACCTGTTGTCTTGATCAGTTCCAATGAATAGAATACACTCTCTACTTTGTCACATAGACCTCTACTGATGGCTCAATACTTCGCACCTTCTGCTCTGCTCTTATTTTTCAACTATTTTCCATACTTAGCAATCACAAATGATTGGGTATAAATATCTTCCTCTAAATGATATAATCAAGTCGGCCTATTAGAACCATCTTGAAATCATATTAGAGAAACAATAAAACTCTCCAATAACATCTCGGTTGGCTATACTAATCATGCAACACAAATTAGGACTGTGCAACTCCATATGAGTAGACACATCGCTTCACACTGTTGGCTCCACCAAATTAACTGATATTTTCTTCTCATGTTGAATTATGTCATGTGCTCTTAACCAAACATTCTTAACTCTTCTCCAAACACTAATCTAAGCACACATATCTAAATGATAGGTGCAACTACTACAACAATAAAAAAAAGTCGGCTCCATCTGATAAACTCTAGAAACTGTAACTGGCAACTGGAGACTTCATAACTCAACTTGTACTACACAACTAACTCTACATCCATGAACATAGCTTCACTGACATATCTACAACATAAATACAAACGTGCAAGGCTCCATTACAACCATACTACAAATCACATACAAAACTATTCTTGGGACCTGTCAAGAACACTCACTAATACAAACAACTGTATTACTGTCTTCACTCAGAATCAACCTCTGCATCTATGATATCATGTTGATAACATATCTAAGAAACGTATACTCAAGGCTCTCTCCATCAGGCTTCCACACACATTGCTTACCATATGTTGTCATCAATGACAAACATATAGTCAGCACTATCTCGCTAGCAAATCTCCAACATAAATGCTCGAAGGATATGTCTTAAAATGCATTATTGTGATGAAGATGAGAATAGCAAGAAATAGTTATGCTGACTATTTATTGTTCAAAATTTGGACATTTATTATTTAAAAGTTTCATTATATGCAATTTGTGGTTTGTTAGCTTTAATTACTTCTTGTTTTTATGTTTTAGTTCAAGTCAACAAAAGTTCATTCTTATGGAAAGTGATGTGAAGGGAATTGTAACGGAACGAGGAGTGTATAACTTACTTATTTGTGTGAATCTAACCAACTAGTGTGTAGTATTCCATTAGACACTTACTCCTAGTGGACAACGATATATATGGAAGAAGAAAAGACCTAAATGGGTGGGAATTCAGGTAGAGTGACTAGGTATTATGGGATGTGAAGGATTGTGGCTAACACAGTACTGAGCCATAATAGGTAAATGATGGATGTATACTGGAGGTTGGATAGTAACTTTATTTAGATAGTTATTTATGAAAATACATGGATTTGAAATGAGTAGTGCAAGGAGTTTGATGGGTGGGCGTATTAAATTCATATGATTGGGGTGGATGATGTCCTCATAGATGGTGAATGAGGACTCCTACACGTGGTTCCTTCAAATAGGTTTTCATCGTGGTAGTTTCCTAAGACACTATTGAAGTGATTTTCATCATTGGAAAAATTATTTTTCTTTATTGTTATGTTTCTTTTTTGTTGTTTTGAACTTTCTTTCTTGTTTGGTCATATTTTTTATATTAAGCATGAAACTTCTTGATATGGATGGTGTTTATGGAATCTTCTATTGACTAAACCTTTAGTGTAGCAAGATGGTATACTCTTGCTACATATTTACTAGTAAGAATGGAAGGTCCTAGCAAACTAGATTTGAATTTTCTCTTCCTTTCTATTTCCTATAAAATTCACCAATACTAAACCTTGTACAATTATATCAATCAATTGTATAGGCTTGTACTTAACCTTGGGGATATAGTTGGTTGATCCCACGAAGCTGTGTCCCACTTTTATGGACGAACAAAATTGTGAAGCCGAGGAAAAATAAAATTTGTGTGCCTTCATATGGAGTGGATACTTCATGCGAAGCCCCTCCCACTTCGCATGAAGTACCCCAAACAAGGGGCTTTGTGTGAAGCCCCTCTTCGCATGAAGACCCCTATGAGGGAGGCTTCCTACGAAGAGGGGCTTCACACGAAGCCCCTTTTGACCAGATTTTTTATAAATTTCTGACATTTTATGTTTTTCCACATCATTTTCTTTAACACTATTTGTAGACCCCAGGCCTTGGAGTGAAGTACCTCAACACGCCAGCATGCCAACGCCTCCCGAGCTTCATCGACATCTTCAGTTTCCTAGCAATATCTGGTACACGCATTTTTCTCATTTTTTTTATTGTAAATAATATGTTTTGTATTTATTTTAGCTAGTTATTTGTTTTAAATAATTTTTTATTTGTAGAAATGTTAGAAATTTGTAGTTAAATATTATCTAATATGTTAGAAATTAATAGTAGAATGTTAGAAAATCATAATTAAATAAATTAGAAAATGATAGAAATATTAAAAATTGTAGTATAAATGTTAGAATATGTTAGAATATTGTAGTAGTTTGTTAGCACCTGTTAGAAAATATTTACAAAACATTAGAAACCATAGTAGAAATGTTAGAAAATGTTAAGATTAAAGTTAGAAAATGTTAAATTTTAAGTTTAAAGTTAGAAATGTTAGAAAATGTTAAATTTTAAGTTTAAATTTGTAAGGAATCTCTCTCTCTCTCTCTCTCATGTACACGCATTTTTAGTAAATATTAAAGTTAGCTATTTGTTTTAAATAATTTTTTAGTTTGTAAAAATCTTAGAAAATTGTAGTTAAATTTTTTTAAATGATCTAGTAGTATGTTAGAAAATGTTAAAAATTTGTAGTACAATAAGTTTCTAGGACCCTTATAATACATATTAGGTTCCATTAATACATACAAGGACTCATTGTTTCCCTCAAGGCTCCTTAAGACATTCTAGGATGAATTAATGTAACCTATGATCTCTTAGGACCTATTATGAGGCCTACAACCCCTTAAAACATTCTAGGACCATTGTATATCGCTCATGACATCTTACTTGACACATAGGACCCCTTAGGACCCATACGACCCATTATTATATCTTAAAATGTCCTAGGACACATTCATCTATCTTAGCTTCTGTTAATACATATGTGAACCCATCGTTGCCCGCAAGAACCCTTAAGACATACTAGTATCAATTAATGTAACCTAAGATCCCTTAGACCACTTATCACATCTACAACCCATTAACACTGTTGGACCATTATACATCCCTTACGACATTTTAAGACATATGACCCATTCAGATAATCAAGATCCATTAACATATCTTAGGTTGTCTTAGGACACATTTATGTGTCTTAGATTCAATTAATAGCATACAAGGATCCACTAATGAAACGTAGGACCCCTTAGGACCTCTTATGTTACCCACGACCCCTTAAGACACTCTACTTGACCCTTATCCATCCCTTACATTATCTTAAGACACATCTAGGACTCATTGTTACCCACAACCCCTTAAGACAGTATAGGACCACTTATATTGCACCTACGACCCATTAACATTCTAGGATTCTTATCTGGATCCTTTAAGACCTCTTATGTTACATACGACCCCTTAAGACACTCTAGGACCCTTATCTATACCTTAGGACCTCTTATGTTACCGATGACCCCTTAAGACACTCTAGGACCACTTATTGCACCTACGACTCATTAACATTCTAGGACTCTTATCTGGATCCCTTATGAAATCTTAAAACAAATATGAAACCTTAGGACCCCCAAGACCCATTAAAGAATCTTAGGATGTCCTAGGACCACTTAGACCACTTATCACATCTATGACCCATTAATATTATTAGACCATTATACATCCCTTACGATATTTTAAGACATATATGACCTATTCGGATCCTGAATACCCATTAACATATCTTAGGTTGTCCTATGGCACATTTATGTATCTTAGATTCAATTAATACATACAAGGATCCACTAATGTAACCTAAGACCCCTTAGGACCTTTTATATTACCCATGACCCCTTAAGACACTCCATGACTCTTATTTATACCTTAGGACCTCTTATGTTACCTGTTATACACTAAGTTTGCACCCTTGTTTCAAGCTCTCATAGTCTTGATAACCTAGTATAACATGGGAATCATCTCCAGGTGTGGGACCTATGCTAACTGAGATGAGACCTCCAAGTTCTAGGCTTGTTCCTCTTAGATAATCACCTTAATTTGATTCTAGACAATGAAAGTAAAACTTTTGAAGGAAAGGGATAGAAGGAATGCTTGGAAAGGGAAATGACTCGAAAGCAAAATACCTACTAGGTGACACACCAAAATTAGGGTTTGGATCTTAGTATAGAGGAATGGAGTCAATGAAAGGCTTAGGTCTAGTAGGTCACAACTTACTAAATAGGCTTGCATAAGTGTTTCATAGGAGGGCTTGAACATAAGACACAACTTATGACCTACAAACAAACATTCACTTATGCAACTTGGTGTAGGATTGAGACAAGACTGTTAGGGGGCTGAGATATACCCACAAAAACATCTAAATCAAATCAAACATAATAACACACATAATTATAGAAAGTAAGAGGGATCAGGAACCCTAAGATATCACTAAAAAACATCATATACTTTAATCCAATAAGAGATAATTCAGACAAGGAAGCATAGGGACATGAAGAATTGTCACAAAATACCTCTACAATGTTTGAATAGTCAATGAAAGAAATACAACTGTAGAAGCCAAAGGGCAAGGAAAATGACACAGATAACCCTTAAGAAACATGAAATTCTTTTACAATTGTCCAACTCTAAGCCCTAAAGCTCCAAAAATACAATATATACATACTCAACTGCACACCGGTAGGAGTAAAAAAAAACCTAACTAGGGTTACAAGAGATTTTCATTAAAATAATGATAAACCCTAGTTCAGTCAAGTCTGATCATAAATATATCTCTTCAAAATCATAGCTGATCAGATATTTCTTGAGTACCCCCCCCCCTCTTGTACTTATAATCAGCCTGCAGACAAGCAACTCGGACTTACCAACCCACCTGCAACTCCACTAAGCCATGAAGGCTCCAAATCTGATCATATTTCACTGGGAGATGTACTATTCAAAAGGTGGCACCAACTCCTTCTAGCACCTCTAGTCATGAAAATGCGGCGAAGGACCTTGCAACGCCAGCCAACAGTCACTTCTATCATCCTCATAACCACAACTATCCTGAGACTTTATTTCCTAAGCTACCCAACGTCATGCATGGCTGAAAGAATGCGAAACCCTTGTAGAGATATTTGAATTTTGAAATATAACAGCTAGCGGAAAATTTTTTAAACGTAACCATTGATGAGAAACCCTTCCTAGCAGAGGAACGGTCGTGATGCACTTGAAAACCATTTGAAAACCTATCTCTAACAAGTCAAACGCTACCATGGAAGTCAGTAACTAATGAAACATGAGTAAATCAGCACATTTGATAGACTTGGACCCACGACTTGCTAAAAGAGCATCAGACGGTTGTCGCAAGATCGCAAGGGCTTGGAAGATCCCTTGCGATCAAGTGACAACCATAGATATTCAATCTACTGACATCCCTACAAATACTCTGACACGATCCCACTGAGAACAAGATTCCAATCTAATGGCAGGCGCATGATCTCATACCCTTCAAATATTCCTTTAGAACATGCACCAGCCATAGATCCTCATTAGACTGAGACCCCACAACACATCAGATCCTCTAAAAAATCCTCATCAGCATACAAAAACCAATCACAAATTGGCACATCAGCACACCTGGCAACACGACCCCACAAATTTCCCTTTTATTTCGACTAATGAGAAGACGGCATGTCATCCTAACCTGGCACTGGACCCACCTGACAAAGCTGAACATTTGGCAAATCTGATGGCTGGCATAAGATTGCATATGTCAGAAAAAGGCTATGCGAAGATACACCATCCATTGATCTTCATCCCTCTGACACAACCCTGCAGAGACCCTGACATGGCCCCACTGACAAATTCCAGTCATCGCTATGTGGACCAATAGAAGATGAGCACATCAGCAAACAAGGACCCACCAAATGAAGCTCTAACAACAAATCAAGATCGATGGCCATCACATAATCTCATGGCTTTGACACAACCCATGAGATCATGCACTAATCATTGGATTAAAAGCTACATAGTCCTCTGGGCCCACTTTGATGAACTTCCAAATCATCACCAACTAACCAATGACAAGCTTACACATAGGATGATGTGGCAGTGGACCCATGAAAGCCTTGAAGCGCTAAGCAAAAGGGAAGATCAATGGCCATCGCAAGATCGCATGTGTCAGAAGAACCCCTTGCGAACTCATGACAACCATCAGATCTTCCTAATTGGGACCCCACTAAAGTGACCACCAAAAGACTTAGCAAATACATGACTGAGGAAAGGTTAGCTATTTCAATGGGTCATGGGATGTTAAGACTTAACCGCCAAACATTTGGTGACTAAAAGAACCAATGTAGTCGCTAAATCACCGAATAGAAGGGGTAACCGCCAAAGAACTTAGAGAACCTGGGACCGACCAATGAGAATAAAGCGCACATGGGTTTTTGAGGACTTAAGTGGCCAAAATAAAGTAACAAGGAAATAGAAACTAGCCTAGGGTTTTTTAGGGTTTTGGCCTATAACGGCTAGTTTTATGAATTTTTAAAGGACTTTTGACCTAGCCAGGGACCTAGAAATAGTTGCAGAGACCAAAGGGAAGTAGACAAACCCATGAAATTTTTTAGAGCACTTGGCAGGGTAAAAACGGAGATCTTGGGATGAATTTTGGCCAAATTTGCATGCTTCATGAAAATTAGGGTAACATTTTTGGTGATTTCTACTGGATGTCAGCTTGCTAGACATAGATCGGTGGCCTATAAACAATCCATTGGGCATGGGGTCATACTAAGCACAAAACTCTGACAGAGGGACAAAACTAAAGCAGAAGGGCAAACTTGTGCATGAGCACTTCTTGAAAAGCAAGAAATTAACCTAGAAAATAGGGAAAGAAGGTAGGAAGACACATATCTACAAGAATTACAGAGAGGGATTAACCTCAAAGTAGGGCTTCAAGTGGAAACCATTGACTGAGATTGGCAAGGCAACTCCTTCAAGATTTGATAGCTAGAAAGCATTGGATCCTTTGCACTCTATTATAAAAAATGGTCCACCCCAAAATGAATCAAATTTGGTATGTCTACCAGGCTTGGATCTGAACTCATCCCACTTGAGGACTACATCTCCAACCTTGAAATTTTTGATCTTGGCTCTTTTATCAAAGCCTTTCTTTATTTGGATCTAATGGAATTCCATATCCTACATTGATTTGTCTCTGAGTTCTTCTAACTCCATCAACTGAGCATATCTGATTTGTAAGGGATCCCCTTCCTCAAATAGGGCATATTGAGTGGCCAAGTCCAGAGCTGGTAATTCAGTTGAAATGGACAACTTAGCCTCTCTGCCATACACTAGCATATAAGGAGAATTCCCAATAATCTTCTTTGGAGTAATTCTATCTAACCATAAGGCAGACCTGAGTTTAGTATGCCAATCCCTCTGGTTGTCTTGAAGAGTCTTCTTGATTATCCTAATCAAGTTCTTATTTGTTGATTCTGCCAAGCCATTGCCCTGGGGGTAGTAATTTGAATTGGTATTTAGATAGATGTCATTCTTGACTGCCCACTCTAAGACTCTGAGGCCTATGAATGCCAATGCATTATCTAATATGATGGAATCAAGAGTGCCAAATCTATGAATTAAATCATCATAAAAACTTAAGACAACACTCTCATTGGCTTCTTTTAATGCAATTGCTTCTATCCACCTGGTGAAGTAATCTGTTGCAATGATTATCCATTTATGGCCTGCACTAGATGGAGGATTGATCATTCCAATGAAATCTATGCCCCACTTCATGAAGGGTTGCTCTATTCTGACTGGCTATAGGGGCAAGGCTGCAAGCCTTTCTTTTCCTGCAAACATGGCACACTTGATGCATTTCCTTACATACTCATGACTATCCTTGAAGATAGATGGCCAATAGTATCCAGCCCTCATAATTTTAAAAGTAGTAGTCCTAGGAGAAAAGTGACCTCCAGAAGGTCCATCATGAAACTCAAATAGAACATCAGCTATCTTTTTTGAATCTATGAATCTTAAAAGGACACCACTATGGTCTTTTTTGAAAAGAACTTCATATATCAACATAAAAGGAATAGATTGCAATCTATAATACCTCCTTTTTGCTGAATCTAGGCCTACAGGACATTGTCCTATCTTCAAATAATTGATCATATTAGGCAACCAACTAGTTGCCTTGGCTTGTTCTTCTATAGAATGCACCACCAGAGATGCATCTATTTGCTCTAATTTTTTTGAACTTTCATCCTCTGCCAAATGCTCACAAAGACCTCTTCCTCTAACCAACTTGGTGGTTTGGATATCTATGTCATATTCCATCACCTTGGTGATCCAGCCAGTTCTTTTCTCATTTAGGTCCTTGGAAAGCAAAAATTCTTTAACACTTGGATGGGTAACTTTCAAGTGTACCTTGCTATGAGTCAACAAATATCTAAACTTTTTAAGGCTCTTCACCAAAGCAAGTACATGTTTCTCTACAAAAGAGTATCTATGTTCATACTCTTCTAAACCTTTGCTAAAGAAAGCAATAGGCTCCTCTAATCCATCTGAATTTTCTTGAGTCAGCATTGCAGATGTAGCATCATGACCTCCATAAGCATAAAGGATGAAATCCTTATTGAAATTTGGGTTTAAGAGGGTAGGAGTCTCTGTTAAGGCTTCTTTGATAGCTTGGAAATTGACTCTCCCTTCTTTGGTCCAACTAAAAGCTGAACTCTTTTTCAACATGGTTGTCAAAGGCTTTAGTAAATCTGCAATGTTAGGCAAGAACCTCCTAACAAAATTAATCTTTCCTATGAAATATTTTCTCATGATGTGGTAGGGGTAGCTCTGAATAGATGCAATTCTCTCAGGATCTACTATGATCCCTTCTTTGGATACTACATATCCCAACAATTTTCCTTCATGAACTACAAACACACACTTCTTGGGATTAAGAGATATCCCAAATTCTCTACACCTTTCAAAGATCTTCCTCAAATGTTTGATGTGATCTGCTGCATGTTTTGAATAGATAGTTATGTCATCTAAGTAGACTAGTACAAATTTGTACATGAGGCTTTTAAAGGCCATATCCATTGTCTTTTGAAATGTAGCACCCGCATTTGACAAACCAAAGGGCATCTTTTGATAAGCCATGGTTCCCCACTTGGTTGTAAATGTAGTCTTATATTGATCATCTTCACTAACTAAGATTTGATTGTACCCTGAATAGCCATCCAATAATAAAAATCTCTTGAATCCAGAGACACATTGTAAAAATTTTTCCATAGAGGGTAATGGATGGCGGTCTTTTAGAGAGGCCCTGTTAAGATCCTTGAAGTCAACACATAACCTCAACTCCCCATTCTTCTTCCTGACAGGAACAAGGTTGGAAACCCAACTAGTATGCTTGATGGGGTAGATGATACCACTTTCTATTAGTTTGAGTACTTCTTTATGCATAAGTGGCTCAAGCTTGGGATTAACAGGCCTTTGCTTTTTCCTTATTGGTTTGGCATTCGGTTCTAATTCAATAGTGTGTTGAGCAAGGGCAGGATCAAAACCCTTGAGGTCTTCATATTTCCATGCAAAAACATCACTGAATTATTTGAATAACTGAGTGTAAGCTTGCTTCTCTAATTCAGTGTTCACTTTTCCAAATTGTAAGCTCTTACCTAGTTCCAACTCTAATTCAACACAATGTTCTTGTTGGACCACTAGGCTAGCTTTGCTTCTTTTAACTTCATCATCCTGATTGAAGACAATCTCTAAGGTGACAAGACCTCTAGGCATCTTATTAGACTTAAGTTGTATCACTTGATCACCATAGTTTTGTGATAGCCTATCTTGATTGTACTCTGAAAAAGCATCTTCTTCAAACAAGAATTGCAGAATTTGTTCATCATTATCAAACACTTGCCAATTGACATCATTATCAGGAATAGAGGGTTTGACAATAAATTTGATATGTTGTTGATCCATTTCTTTTGAAATTCTATTTGGAATATCATATTGAGATCCAATAGCAGCTAACCTATTTGCATTTTTCAATTGCATCCCAAACTCTATGCTTGTATGCTCTCAAGGTGTCATTTTTTGTTGCACTTATCCCTCTCACTTGGCTGACAACCAACTCACTGTCACCATAAACTTTTAAGGCCTTAAGCCCTCTTTTTCTAGCCCATTCTAGTCTATTGACTAGACTTTCATACTCTGCAGTGTTGCTAGTGCAGGAGAAACTGAATCTAAAGGTAGTATAATACCTTTCTCCTTTTGGGGACACTAGCATAGCACCACCACCAGAACCATGTCTACTTCTTTCCCCATCAAAAAATAGTCCCCAAACTTGATTGCTCTGATCCTTTGAATCAGTATCTTCCTTGAGAAGGCTTGGTTCTATGGCTCCATTTTCTTGTATCAAATAACTTCCCAAACAAGATTTTCTTGGGCTTCTAAAGCTCTTTCATCTAGTAGAATATCAGGGATACTCTCTATCTTTGTGTTTTCTTCACTAATAGTTTGGAAGTCATTGTTATCAAATATAGGGTAGTTTACATTGATGGTGTTGGACACATATGGTTCTATATGGTGTGCTGCCAATGGTTCTAATTTAATGGTAACCTCGGTCCCATACCTTGTATGAAAAAACATGTGAGACCAATCAGAAGATAGGTAACCTCCTATCTTGGCTGTAAACTCCCTTGAAAGACATATAAAAAATAATGCAGGGATATCTATGATATATATATCAAGGAGGATGGAAAAATTAGGACTAGCATGTAGGATTAGACTGGTATCCTTAGCCACACCTATGGTATTAACTGAGGATCCATCAAGTTGGGTCACCTTCTTTTGGAAGGGTTCATATTTTAGTCCTAATTGGTCAGCTACTTTCTTGGGCATTATAGTGCTAGTAGCTCCACTATCTACCATACAATTATGTGCTAAAGATTTTCCAATAATTAGAGATACATAAAAGGGGGGTGGCTTTGAATTCCTACCTTGAATGGCATTGGCTTTGGAGTTGCTACTTAGAGCCTCCTTTTCTTGATCAGTGTTAACCAACACTGGCTTTGCAGCTTCTTTTGTAGGTTGAGGGGTTGCCACGTCTGACATAGCCTTCTTCAAGATTTCAGGTTGTCCTGGAAGAGCCAAAGAGTCCCACATAGACATGGTGACATTCACCTTCTTCATGTTGTCTACAATGTTAAAAGGTGTCACAGTGTGTACTCTTTGTTGTGCTCTCACTATGATGTGCTCCACCTCTTTAGAATGTTGGCCATCCTTGCTTGTGATGACAGGAACCTCTTTAGGTGTGATGTGATTGGCTTGTTGCAGTGGCTCTGCAGATGTAGTAGCTTTGGCATTGGAATTTGCTCTCTCCATGTCTTGAGCCCTTCTTTTTTCTCTTGTATAGGAAACAAAGGCAACCTCATCATTGACTCCATTGAAGTTCGGTTGCTCCCAATTGAAGAGAGCAGTCTCTTTCTCTTGTGATTCTTGTTGAGGCATTGACCCACTGGATGAAGCCTCTGATTGAGCTTGTGAGGCATTCTGAACCATTAGAGCTTGGTTCATCCATCCATTTGAACATGTAGCCTGGTTATGAGGCTGATTGCAAGGAAAACACCATTCATTATCCATAGCCATATTGTTTTGACTAGGAACCATATCCCTCACTGGGTTTGCAAAATTTAGAGGTGCAGGGTTATATGGTTGGAATGGTCTCTAATTAAAACTTTGTCTTTGTCCTTGATAGCCTCCTTGGTATGGTGGCCTATTTTGCTGGTAAGGTTGTCCCTGATTCTGATATGATTGATTAGGACTTTGGCCTTGTGACTGAAATGGTGGTCTAATTCCTTGACCTTGCTTCTTCAAATTTGTGACCTCTTTAGTCAAGGTCTGCAACAAGTTTGTCATTTCTTGCTAATTGCTTTGTTGGCTATTCTTTATTTCTTGTAGCTCTTGGGAGAAACTAGCTATTAGCTCTTGACCACTGGTACTAGCCTGAGGTGCTAATATGGTCAGAATAGGGGTAAATGGGGGTACTTGTGCAGGTGCAATGGGCTGAAGGCTAGGGAAGATGAGCATTGGAGGCCTTCTAGCAATCATGTCTGCTTGAATCAAACAATTTTCAGCCTTGACAGCTATGTCAAAGGCTTGGGGTAAAGAAGTACCACCCATGGACTGGATCATGATAGAAATTTGACCATTTAGACTTTGCAAGTAGTAAAGGAAAGCATGGTCAGCTGATGGTCTCATAGAGACTGGAATTCTATTCCATGTTTTGAGAAATCTACTATTGTAATCTATCATTTTCTCTTGAGGGTCTCTCTTAATAGTTATTAACTGCTCAACTAGAGATAAGTTATCTAATTTATCCTCAAAATGCTTACTTAATGCATCTCCTAATTCATCCCATGAAGTAATAGAACCAACAGTTAGAGTTCTAAACCATTCAAGAGCCTTACCTTTTAGAGAGGCTACTAATAATTTTGTGGCCACATCTTCTTGAGTAATATTGTGTATGCTGCAGATGGTGGTCACATCTCTTATGTGTTCAAAAGCAGTTGTCTACCCTTCACTTGTGAAATCAGGTATACTCTTAGGTGCCACTAAGGGCACATCATGATGTTGAGCAAATGCTAATGGACTCCCTTGGTTGAATGGTGCAAAGGCAAACTGCCTAGCCATTGTAGGAGTTGGAATCTGAAGATTAACAACTATATGAGTTGTATTTGCTGCTAGATTTGAATCCTCTTCTAGATCTCTGGTTAGAGATCTGCCTCTTCTTCTAGAATGAAAGGGAAAAGGTCTCCCTTCTGAGGTATCAGGAGGTGTTGATTGAACTCTCCTTGTAGGGGATGTTCTTTGGGTTGACCTGACTTTATGACTTCTTCTTGAGGGAAACTCTGAAAATTTAGTGGGCTTTGAGCTCCTAGTCTCAATATTTCTCATAAACCTTAAACAAGGTTGGCCTGGATCTTTGAAATCAGTGGAGTCACCAGATATACTTGATAGAATGACTTCTAAAAGTCTATGTTATGCAATCTTTATATCAAAGATAACATAATCTTCAAACAATAAACCTCTTTTGTAGTCCCACCGAGCGTGCCAGAATTGTTATACACTAAGTTTGCACCCTTGTTTCAAGCTCTTGTAGTCTTGATAACCGAGTATAACATGGGAATCATCTCTAGGTGTGGGACCATGCTAACTGAGATGAGACCTCCAGGTTCTAGGTTGGTTCCTCTTGGATAATCACCTTAATTTGCTTCTAGACAATGAAAGTAAAACTTTTGAAGGAAAGGGATAGAAGGAATGCTTGGAAAGGGAAATGACTCGAAAGCAAAATATCTACTAGGTGACACACCAAAATTAGGGTTTAGATCTCAGTATAGAGGAATGGAATCAATGAAAGGCTTAGGTCTAGTAGGTCACAACTTATTGAATAGGTTTGCATAAGTGTTTCATAGGAGGGCTTGGACATAAAACACAACTTATGACCTGCAAGCAGACATTCACATCTACAACTCAGTGTAGGATTGAGACAAGACTGTTAGGGGGCTGAGATATACCCACAAAAACATCTAAATTAGATCAAACACAATAACACACACAATTACAAAAAGTAAGAGGGATCAGGAACCCTAAGATATCACTAAAAAACATCATATACTTTAATCCAATAAGAGATAATTCAGACAAGGAAGCATAGGGACATGAAGAATTGTCACAAAATACCTCTGCAATGTTTGAATAGTCAATGAAAGAAATACAATTATAGAAGCCAGAGGGTAGGGAAAATGCCATAGATAACCCTTAAGAAACATGAAATTCTTTTACAATTGTCCAACTCTGAGCCCTAAAGCTCCAAAAATACAATATATACATACTCAACTACACACTGACAGGAGTAAAAAAAAACCTAACTAGGGTTACAGGAGATTTTCATTAAAATAATGATAAACCCTAGTTCAGTCAAGTCTGATCATATATATATCTCTGCAAAATCACAGCCGATCAGATATTTCTTGAGTGCCCCCCCTTGTACTTATAATCAGCCTACAGATAAGCAACCTGAACTTACCAACCCACCTGCAACTCCACTAAGCCATGAAGGCTCCAAATCTGATCATATTTCCCTTGGAGATGTACTGTTCAAAAGGTGGCACCAACTCCTTCTAGCACCTCTTATCATGAAAATGTGGCAAAGGACATTGCAACACCGGCCAACAGTCACTTCTATCATCCTCACAACCACAACCGTCCTGAGACTTTATTTCCTGAGCTACTTGATGTCGTGCATGGCCGAAAGAATGCAAAACCCTTGCAGAGATATTTGAATTTTGAAATATAACGGCTAGCGGAAAATTTTTAAACGTAACCATCGATGAGAAACCCTTCCCGATAGATGAACGGTCGTGATGCACTTGAAAACTATTTGAAAACCTATCTCTAACAAGTCAAACACCACTGTGGAAGTTAGCAACCAATGAAACGCGAGTAAATCAGCACATCTGACAGACTTGGACCCACGATCTGCAAAAAGAGCATCAGATAGTTTTCGCAAGATCACAAGGGCTTGGAAGATCCCTTGTAATCAAGTGACAACCATAGATCTTCAGTCTACTGACATCCCTGTAGATACTCTGACACAGTCCCACTGAGAACAAGATTCTAATCTAACGGCGGGCGCATGATCTCATACCCTTTGAATATTCCTTCAGAACATGCACCGACCGTAGATCCTCATTAGACCGAGACCCTACGACACATCAGATCCTCTAACAAATCCTCATCAACATACAGCAACCAATCACAAACCGGCACATCAACACACCTAGCAACACGACCCCACAGATTTCCCTTTTATTTCGACCAATGAGAAGATGACATGTCATCCTGACCTAGCACTGGACCCACCTGACAAAGCTGAACATTTGGCAAATCTGACGGCTGACGTAAGATCGCATGTGTCAGAAAAAGGCTATGCAAAGATATGCCAGCCATTGATCTTCATCCCTTTGACACAACCCTATAGAGACCCTGACATGGCCCCACTGACAAATTCCAATCATCGCTATGTGGACCAATAAAAGATGAGCACATTAGCAAATGAGGACCCACCAAACAAAGCTCTGACAACAAATCAAGATTGACGGCCATCACATAATCTCATGGCTCTAACACAACCCATGAGATCATGCACCAATCATTGGATTAAAAGCTACACAGTCCTCTGGGCCCACTCTGACGAACTTCCAAATCATCACCAACTGACCAATGACAAGCTTCCACATAGGATGACATGGTAGTGGACCCATGAAAGCCTTGAAGCACTGAGTAAAAGGGAAGATCGACAGCCATCGCAAGATCGCATGTGTCAGAAGAACCCCTTGTGAACTCATGACAACCATTGGATCTTGCTGACTGGGACCCCACTAAAGTGACTGCCAAAAGACTTAGCGAATACACAACTAAGGAAAGGTTAGCTATTTCGCTGGGTCATGGGATGTTAAGACTTAATCGCCAAACATTTGGTGACTAAAAGAACCAATGTAGTCGTTGAATCACCGAATAGAAGGGGTAACCACCGGAGAACTTAGAGAACCTGCGACTGACCAAAGAGAATAAAGCGCACATGGGTTTTTGAGGACTTAAGTGGCCGAAATAAAGTAACAAGGAAATAGAAGCTGGCCTAGGGTTTTTTAGGGTTTTGGCCTATAACGGCTAGTTTTATGAATTTTTAAAGGACTTTTCACCTAGCCAGGGACCTAGAAATAGTTGCAGAGACTAGAGGGAAGTAGACAAACCCATGAAATTTTGCAGAGTGCTTGGCAGGGTAAAAACAAAGATCTTGGGATGAATTTTGGCCAAATTTGCATGCTTCATGAAAATTAGGGTAACATTACCCATGACCCCTTAAGACACTTTAGGACCCTTAACTATAGCTTATGACATCTTATCTGGATCCCTTATGAAATCTTAAAACAAATATGAAACCTTAAGACCCCCAAGACCCATTAAAGAATCTTAGGATGTCCTAGGACCACTTAAACCACTTATCACATCTACCACTTATGTTACCCACAACCCCTTAAGATACTCTAGGACCTTTATCTATAGCTTATGACATCTTATGTTACCGATGACTCCTTAAGACACTCTAGGACCACTTATGTTACCCACAACCCCTTAAGACCTAATAAGATCTCTTATGTTATCTATGACCCCTTAAGACCTAATTAGTACATCTTAGGACCCTTAAGACCTAATAAGACCACTTATGTAACCCACGACCCCTTAAGACCTAATAAGACCTCTTATGTTATCTACGACCCCTTAAGACCTAATTAGTACATCTTAGGACCCTTAAGACCTAATAAGACCACTTATGTTACCCACTATGTGCTATAGTTGTGTCATACTTCTATGAATCATTATATTCAAGAACACTCAAGAATGAGGTCTCAAAAATCGATCCATAGCTCCCTAGGCATGGAGTGCAAGGGTTTTAAAAATGCTCTCAGCTAGAGCTATTTAGACTATAACCTTGCTAGTAAACCATGCAATGGGAGATTCAATGGAGACACGAGCAAGAATGCCAATATCCTCAAGAATCAAGAATGAAAATGCAATGCAATGCTATGCTAGAAATGGAAATGCAAGCTAAGCTATGAAAATGAAAGATGCAAGTATTACAAAGCCTCCTAGTTAAGCTAGATGAATTAATCTAAAGCATAAAGGAAATCTAAGCTAAGAATGCCATGAAAATGAAGCTACTATGCAAGAAATGAAATTATGATAACATGTAGATGCAAAAGCCAAGAATGCTCCAAATCTTCAAAAGCTCCAAATGTACCTAGAAAACCTGCAGCATAACATTAGCATAAAAAGTTGAGGATCTAGAATGAAGAAGAGAGCTCTTCTTTTATAGGAAATGAGGAGAAATGGACCATGGAGATTAAGAGGCAAAAGATTTAATCAACGGTGGAGCTTAAAAGAGGAGCAATCCATGTGCACAAGTATCCTCCAATGAGAAAATAGGAGTTGACTTTTGTGTCCATATAAGACAAAAAGTGATTTTTCCCTTTTTATAAAATAAGAATAATGCTTTATTTGTGCAACTTAGGATAAGAGGAAAAGTGGGGGCTTTTATTTATTAAAAGGGGAGGAAATATTCCTTTTAATTAAATAAAGACTTAGGATAAAATGGTTAGCCCATAGAAAATAATCGAATAAATGATAGAACTAGGATTTGATCAAGAGCAAGCAATTTATGATTTAGCAAAAGGGGCTAATAGTCTAGATGACCATTTTTAGGTGTATACATTTGCCCCTCTTTGACTAATGTGTGATCGATCTGGGAACACATGTAGTCAAAGAATGAAGTTGAAATGTGAGATCGATTTGGGATCTCAAAGCAACTCAGATTAGCCAAGAAAGCAAGAGATAGCCAAGAAGGAAAGCAATAGCATTCTGACTCCAAAGAATGAAGTGCAGAAAAATAGCAAATCCTGCATGGTCAGCTTGGTAGCGATAGTACTAAACACTTAGGAAAGAAATAGCCAATAAGATATGATGTGTCTACCCCCTCGAGATCAAAAGTGAAATTTGGGTAGAGGGAATGCAGAAGCAAGAGAGACATGATCAAATCACTAGAAATCATAATCAAAGATGAAAGAACAAAACAACCATCAAGTAGTGAAGGTATGCCCCACACATGCGACCCGGGGCACGAACCAAGCAGTCCCTCAACCTGAAAACACCACGGAGGGGAAGAATTTGAACTTGGGATTTGAAAGTGAATGAAAGATGAGAAGTTTGAAAGAGATGGGGATGAAGAGGTGAAGAATGCCCCAGTGAAGATCGAAGGATCAGGCCTCAAAAGGTCATCCAACTACACGAAAGAGGGGGAAAAGGTGATTTGGATGATCAAGGTGAACACGAATTTTGGTTTCGATCCTGAAATGAAAGGAAAATGATGGGATATGAAAGACTAGAAGCGAAAGACATGATCGGGAAGAAGCAAAAGGTGAACGCAGTTGATTAACAAGTCCACGTAAGATGAAAAAGAGAGCTCTCTCCATATGCAAGATGCAAAACTAACATGAACCTAAGAATGCAAGCTACATGAAAAGTGGTTTACTTGCAAGGTCACAAAGCCAGTAGACATCTAATTATCATCATCAAGTGTATTGGTAGTGTCACAAGATCATACAATACACACTAGCATAACTATGTGAATCTGAATATGATCTATATCAGATAGAAATGTGGAAATCTCACCTAGGCATCAGAGACATGTAGGTCAAGATGACTAGTGCAGTGAGATTACCTAAGTTTGATATAGCAAGATTATGCTCGCATCGAGACACAAGAAAGTCAAGATGACTATAAGCATGCACTTGCGAAATAGTCAAGGATAATACCTTGTAGATCCCAATGTCAAGTGGAACATGCATAAATGCTTAATGACAAGTAGGACCAACAAAATATACCCACAAGTAGATAAAGAAATAAAACATGTTCTCATACCCTTAGTCTTCTAGCTATCCATCATCGAAAATAATCATAGGGGGAGAACACTTAGCAAAGAAATCATCATAGACAACACACAAAGAAATAAAGCCAAGCAAGTCTTAGTGAGTCAAATGTTTAAGTGCATGTGTGTAGGTCATAGAGTCAAACTTTGAGTATCGCATCTGCTAGTGAGAAATATTGCATCATCTAGACTGCGGGTAGGATATCTAATAAGTGTTAAGAAACACTCAATGCAAGGGTAAGTGTTGAAAAACACAGTTGGGGTGGTGTTGAAAAACACCATTTGTAAGGTGCCTAAGAAACCCAGACGCACAAAGAGACCCAAGATAAGCTGAAAACAACGTATGCCCCCTAGACTAAGACAAGAGTCAATTCCAGGCTAGGAGAGGCAAAGAGAGAAGTGAAGCGAATGAGTGCCACACAAGACTAATAGACATAGGTGCAAGGGTATCAAGTAGCACTTGTTTCTAGGTTTTCACCACTTGATAGATTTATTGCAATTTTTTAAGGACTTTTTATAATTTTTTTGCATTTTTGCTACCAAGGCGCCTGTTTCCAGGTTTTCACCAAGGCACTTTTTCAAAAAAAAAAAATTGATTTTTTTGAACTTTTTTTTATTTTTTTGGTGAGACATCAAAGTGCCTATTGCTAGGTTTTCACTAGGATGCTCTTTTTTTCAAGACATTTTATGCTTTTTAGGATTTTTTTAGCATCATATATGAATTTTTTTGGAATTTTTTCAGGATCATAAAATATGTACAAAGAATGCCCTAGACAGAAATGGGCATCAAGAATCTATTTCCTCTAATGTAGAAAACTGATAGGCCCTAGGCCCAAATGTTGCAACTGTGATGATAGGAGGTCTCAACTAGTTCGACCAATAATAACCAGCCCTAAGCAATGTCTGAGCTAGTGAAGGATCATTAGGATGTGACCCACATATGCCATAGTGGGTTTCAGCTAGCACTTTTTCTGACTCCTCTATTTCTAGACTCTTAAGGAGAGTTCCATCTAGACCCTTCCTATACAAGTCACCAAAGACAAAGGAAAAGTGTAAGGGTTGACAGGAAGAATGGTGTGGTGGATTTCCAAGAGGAATATGAGGTGGAAGATATGAAAAGATGGTAGGATTGTAAGATTTGTGAGTAGGATAGCGTAATTCATCCACCAAGAACTTGAAGCGAGATTTATGCTTTTTTCATTTGTAAGATGGATGCCAAAGTAACCAAGGCATTAGCAACTTTGTTCTCAGCTCTAGGAATGGGATGAAGTATAACAAATATGAGATCATGCTTGAAGTAGTGCACCATTTTGTTGTAGAGAATCAGCTTGTCATCTTTTATTTGAGAATCATTATTTTTGAGCAAATTTTTATTTTTACTTTTCTTAGGTGCGGATACCACCACAATGTGGTTTTTGCTATCTGACCATTGCTCTTTTCTTTTGACTTGATGACTATGATACTTGATTATTGATTCAATCTTTTTTGTTTCTAGTTTGTTGGTGGAAGAAGTAATAGGTGTTGATGCGAGATGAAATGAAGTTATTGGTTCAATAGCATTTATGCAAGGGGTGTCATCTCTGGTAACAAGAGAGGTTGAGCCTATAGGGTAGGCTCCAAAAGTAGCTAGATCTAGATTTGTCATAGAAGGACCAACGTAGTCGACTAAGGCAATACGGGGAACAAACTCATCAGACCCGACATGAGACTCATCAACTACGTCGGGTGGGTTACGAGAGGTATGAACCACATCAACATCCATATCTATCATGGAAGAATCTTCTGGAAAAGGGTTAAGATGCCGAGAAGTAGAGATACTCATGTCATTATGTGATAGATCACCTCTTTGTAGCAGTCGTGCAATGTTGTGACATTGTCTATCATAGTGCAATGATTCTTTAGGCACATAGGTTCTAGACATAGAGGCCTCAGCCATATCATCAGTAGGTATACATTTTTCTCCCCAAAGAAGTGAAGTAGAAGGAAGATCATCTCCCATGTGAGCCATAGTGTGTAGTGGTGACTCATCTGTATCTGTGTCTGAATTACTGAGTATGGGAGTATTTCTAGAATCCTCTCTATAGATCCACTCTTGAACAGCTTATTCTTCTCTTTCTACTTCTAAAGGAATGGATGAAGGAACAAAAGTATCAAAGATCGCCATAGCAGAAGTGGAAGGCTTCATTTGATTAGAAGGTTTCCCATATGACCTAGGATAAATAGGTATAGAAGCAAAGGAACCCAGCGTATATTCACCCATACCAAGGCTCATCATCTTAAGTGATTTCTTAGCAGCAACTAGAGACGTACTAGGATCAACAGTAGGTTCATTGTGAGGTACAAATTTTTCAGTAGTAGCAAGAGCATTAATAGCAATAGTATGGTCTCCAGGAATCACAACTTAAGTGCCATTGTATGGAAATTTGATGCACTGATGATAAGTGGAAGGAACAGCCTGCATGTCATGAATCCAAGGATGACCCAAAAGAATGTTATATGCGAGTGGGATGTCCAATACTTGGAAGCTAATATCTTTTGTGATAGGGCTCACTCGGACAGGCAATGTGACAAGACCTTTGGAAGATCTTTCCACTTCATCATAAGCTTTTATATTAATCTTCTTCTTAGAATCCACAACAAATTCTGACAAACCCAATTGTTGTATGACATTGAAAGAAACAATATTTAATCCTGCACCATTGTCTATCAGGACTCAGCAGACTCGAGTATTGTAGACTAGAACTTCAATGTGTAAAGCTAGATTATGAGGGTGAGCAATAGATATGTCATCTTCTACAGAAAAGGAGAGAGATAGCGGAGATGAAATGTGGTTGACCATAGCTTGAAATTGATCTGGATCAATGTCATTGGGAACATGTGTTGTACGTAGAGCCTCATCAAGAATCTCTCTATGCGTAATTTTCAGGATGATCTTGGCTTGCCCCCTAGTAACAGCATTCAGTGTCTCACTTTGGGAAGATGAACTACCACGTGTTTACAAGACCAACTTTGGCTTACCATGATTGGCTTTATTATCATCTTGAGACCTCATCATTAGAACACTCTCAATGGACTCTACCATGTTGATCACAGGTGTGTCAGAAGTATATGTATAGTGGATCTTTGCATTATGATTCTTCTTATGTGCTTGAAAGGTTTCCCCCTTGTCATGCTTAGGTAGAGGATCTTTGAAAGCTGTGTGATCATAATTTTTAGTTAAGCCATCAGTGGAGATTGTGTCGTTCTCAATAAGATCCTGAATATCATCCTTAAGCTTAAAATAATTGTCTGTAGGATGTCCCTTGTTTCTATGATAATGGCAGTAATGATCCTCTCTCCACCAATCAAGCTTATTTATCGGATCCTAGTTACCAGGTTTATTAGGAAGTGTAAGATATCCATTGTCAACCAAAGTCTTAAGGATCACATCGTAAGGTTCTGCCAACTTGGTATAGATTCACTTTCGAAATGACTTCTTAGGCTTATCTACATATTGAGGTTTAGGAGCACCGTGAGCATTGGCAGCTTCTTGTTGTTTTGCTGTATAGATAGCATTGGAGAGATTGAAATCAGGCTCTTTAGCTTTAGGAGTGTCAACAACCCCATCATTAACAACATACTTGTTTTTATTCCAAGGTTTGTTCTTGTCTTTGCCATTGCCTTTAGCATCTTTATTAATAACAATATCCCCTTTTCTTATAGCGACATCCTCAATTCGATATGCACTTTCAACCATGTCATGGAAGGAGGAGAACAGTTGCTTCCTTAGATCATAAAATAGCTCAGGCACAAGTGTGTTGACGAAAATGTCAATCTTTTCTCTTTCAGGTAACGGACGAGGATACCTAGAATACAATGATCTCCAACGTTGTAAGTAAGTTGCAAATGGCTCACCTTGATGTTGTCTTAGATTACTGAGATCTATCATGGTGATAGGTTGTTGGATGTTGTAAGAATAATGCTAGGTAAATCGCTGAGCCAACTCATCAAAAGTCTTAAGAGGTGGTGTCAATTTCGCAAACCATTCCAAAGCTTGGCCTCTTAAACTTCGAGGGAATAATCGTAGAAGAAATGTGTCTTCATGAAGAAAGTCCATGCTAAGAGCGTAAAAGTGATGCACATGGTCATGGGGGTCACCATTTCCATCATACTTGTCGTATTTGGGAACCTCAATATCCCTAGGAAACGGGACCATGTATAGACTTTTATCAAAAGGAAGAGCACAAATTGATTCTACAAAAGAGACCTTTGGAGGCTCTCTTTCTAATGCCATTTGGGTAAGGCGTTGATTTGTCCAACGTAATTCTTCTTGAAGGACTTCCAATTTAGTTGGTACTCTTTGTTGGACAATTTGTCTGACATCATAGCCAGGAGGAAGCTTGTATCCTCTAGAAGTCATATATTGAAAATATTGATCACCATTACGCTCTAAAAGCTTATGCATCATTGATTGAGAGACCACATCTTGTTCAAATCTCATAAAATCCTCACTAGAAATCTCATCATCAGCCTTTGCCTCATGTTGAGAGGGAGGAGGCCTAGGAGGTGAAGAAGGCATAGCAAAAGTAGGTCTTGGAGGAGATCTTGGTGGCGTGTTGTTGCCATTATTGCCATTGATAAAAAGAGGTCTATGCTCATGATTACTAGTCTCAGGTTGCTCATGAAATGTCTCTCTATAAGCCATGCGCCTAGCAACATCCATCCTTTGTTGATTGTGTTCTTTGTCTAAGCGCGCTTGGTTATCCTTATGCTCAAAGTGTTCTTGCAAGTGTTGAAATTTTTCTTGTTCAGTCAAAGTGAGTGAGACACTGTCTGTGTTTTTGGGGGTCTTGAATGCGGAAAAGAGGAAACCTCCTTTGTACCACAGGGTAGCCTTAGAATCCTCAGATTGGTTAGAACTAGAACTATTGTTGCTAATGGGCACTCGTGAGCGTCTAGTTGGAGAAGGTAACTATGTATAATTGAACGGAGGATGACTCTCCTGCTCAAATCGAGACCAAGTTGTAACCGGCATGAAAAGAGATGTTGGTTGACTAATAGAATGAGACACAATTTCTCAGATTTGAGATAAGAAAAGCTAATAAAGATCACTTGTCAAAGTAGAACAATAGAGAGATGGCTCATCAAAAGTGCTCAAGCACTTACAACAATCAATTGACTAAAGTCGAGCAGCGAGCAAGAAGCTCAATAAGCAAGTAGCTAGAGAGGTAACCGTGATGCGACAAGTGATCAAGAGTAGCATTCGTTAAGCTCAAATCCAATAATTTTAGCTCATTTGTTTCAGTCTAGAACAAGTCTGAGCATGCAGATAATAGACCAAGTTCAGGTAAGAATATAAAAAGACACTCTACGACAGGTTAAAATGCAAGTTTAGCAGCTGCGGATTGCAACAGCAACAAGACAACAAAAAGGTTCTAGGCGACACTTTCCAGGTAGACAAGGTGATAGTTTATAGCGAGGTGACACTTTTCCCTAAGCCAAGCGACAGTTTCCAGTAAGGTCAAGTGACACTTTCCAGGTAAGCGGGGTGACAGTTGTGTAGGGACGAACTGTTGTGCGATATTTCTCAGAACAGAGTGTGACACTATTCCAGGGTCGTACGACTCTTTGACCAGTGAACATAAAAATCTTAGTTTTGAAGCATTTTGATCAAGTTCAAAGGTTGGATAGTGCAATTTCTCAGTTTGACAAGCAGTAACAGTAGATAAAAGATAGGTTTGCAAATAGTATAGGATCAAACATGTCATAGAACACTTGAAACAAGGGCAAAAGCAATCTTGCCAAGACAAACACTTGTGATATCAAAATAGAAAATCTTATGAATGCTACCATTTGTTTGAATGTTAAGAAAGTTTACACTAGTATAGCACAATCGAAGACAATTCAAGCAATTACTACCTAGAAGGACAAGGCTCATTACTTAGCAACATGGCCCACAACTTGATGATCCCTTGCCTCACACCAAGTGGTTGCCCACAAGAGATATTGGCGTTGTCATGGAAGTGTCAAAAACACAACCAAAGGAACACATATGGTGAGTGTCTTGGGGTGATTTGGGTAAGTCCACTTGGATCAACCCTTGCACCAAGAAGCTAAGCGGCTAAAATAAGGTGGCCTCTATCTAAAGGTTCATAGTAAGGGCTTCCATTCATAGCACCCCTCTTGCTCCTCATAAAGGACTAGGACCTTGCAGCCTCAAGAGTACCTTAAGCATTCTTGCTTAATGCTTTCCTCATGGTCACAATCCCACAAGTTACTCACATCAAGCAAAGATAAGTACTATGTCTACCAAGGTTTTGTGTCCTCGATAGCCTTAAGATTATAGTGGGTTGGAAGAGCTGGCAAAAAAATTGTCCCCACTTGGGTCGTTCCTCTTGATTCTCAAGAGCAAGCCCGCTAAAGGATTCTAAATCTAAACAAAAAGTGGATCAATTCTTGAGGTTCAAGGTTTTTGGTTCACCACAAGGGTGAAGAGCATACTCCCCTATCTCAAAAACTTCACCCAAACACACCAAGCAAAGATTTAATTACCCCCTTGCTTTCAAAATCCCAAGATGGGTCAAGATTTCTATTTCACCACAAGGGTGAAGAGCATACTCTCCTACCACCTCAAAATTCCTACAACAAGGTATTAAGTGCCTAATAAATGAAAACAACTAGTATATGTCGCACTCAATAAAGAAAGCAATTAAACAAGCACTTGATTTGGTTTTTATGCTTAGGGCAGCCCTGTAAAAACCATTAGTAGCCCTCTTTGACATGCGTTCTTTTGGAAAAATATCTCAAGTAAGTGCACCTACAACCACAACTTGTTAGACCCACAATGGTTAGCAAAAATCAAAAAAATCTAACAATGGTTAGCACATGAAAAATCAGATAATTTGCAAAAATAACTAATCAAATGACAAAACTTGAAAATGAAACCATCATGGTTGGATTAGGCACAGAAAGACCTTTCCAATGATATATCACACTTAAACTTTTGATACCATTTGCAAAATTTTCTAAAAAATGGGCACCCATTTTCCAAAGTGGCACGGATTTGAAAATGCTGAAATTTTCAAAAATTTAAAAAAATTGAAAATAGCAAACAAAACTGACAAATTTGAAATTTTGATCTCTATCTATCATAGAATTTCATGCGAGAAAGTACAGAAGCTCGCGCGAGAAAGTACAAAAGCTCGCGCAAGACAGAACACAGGCCCGCGCGAGGAAACACAAAAGCTCGCGCGAGACAGAACCCAGGCCCACGCGAGGAAGCATAGAAGCTCGCGCGAGATAGAATGTAAGCCTGTGCGAGGAAGTACAGAAGCTCGTGCGAGACTCCGTGACAATGACGCACGGAAGTACGGACAGCGCATGAAAATCGCAAAAAAAAATTTAGAACAACCGAAACATGCAGCAGAAATGCAAGAAAATGAGAACAAAATAGAGCTATCTTGCCCCATGGTGGGCACAAAAAATGTGTGCTATAGTTGTGTCATACTTCTATGAATCATTATATTAAAAAACACTCAAGAATGAGGTCTCAAAAATCGATCCATAGCTCCCTAGGCATGGAGTGCAAGGGTTTTAAGAATGCTCTCAACTAGAGCTATTTAGACTATAACCTTGCTAGTAAACCATGCAATGAGAGATTCAATGGAGACAAGGGCAAGAATGCCAATATCCTCAAGAATCAAGAATGAAAATGCAATGCAATGCTATGCTAGAAATGGAAATGCAAGCTAAGCTATGAAAATGAAAGATGCAAGTATTACAAAGCCTCCTAGTTAAGCTAGATGAATTAATCTAAAGCATAAAGGAAATCTAAGCTAAGAATGCCATGAAAATGAAGCTACTATGCAAGAAATGAAATTATGATAACATGTAGATGCAAAAGCCAAGAATGCTCCAAATCTTCAAAAGCTCCAAATGTACCTAAAAAACCCGCAGCATAACATTAGCATAAAAAGTTGAGGATCTAGAATGAAGAAGAGAGCTCTTCTTTTATAGGAAATGAGGAGAAATGGACCATGGAGATTAAGAGGCAAAAGATTTAATCAATAGTGGAGCTTAAAAGAGGAGCAATCCATGTGCACAAGTATCCTCCAATGAGAAAATAGGAGTTGACTTTTGTGTCCATATAAGACAAAAAGTGCTTTTTCCCTTTTTATAAAATAAGAATAATGCTTTATTTGTGCAACTTAGGATAAGAGGAAAAGTGGGGGCTTTTATTTATTAAAAGGGGAGGAAATATTTCTTTTAATTAAATAAAGACTTAGGATAAAATGGTTAGCCTATAGAAAATAATCGAATAAATGATAGAACTAGGATTTGATCAAGAGCAAGCAATTTATGATTTAGCAAAAGGGGCTAATAGTCTAGATGACCATTTTTAGGTGTATACACCCATGACCCCTTAAGACACTCTAGGACCACTTATGTTACCCACAACCCCTTAAGATAACATAAATATTAAGTCCACTAATTCTCAACAAAGATCAAAACCCTAATCCATTTGGGCTTTCTAAAAAATTTCTACGGATTTCACAAAGCCTTCATAACTTTCATATCAGATAGACAAAAATATTCAAATTGAATTGCATGCAATTTCACATCCTTTAAAAGAAATTCAACAGATAAAACAACCCAAAAACTTCTCAAATATACAGATCTAATAGGCACGAGGAAGACACACTCTGTTTTCCTACAGAGATCCGAAAAGAAATAACCATAATAAATCAAAACCTACCTCAAATCAAATTATATAGATTCGACGACGTCCAGAATGAAGAAATAAAATCCAAGCTTTTTCGAAGAGCTCTCTCCAAACCTGTCTCCAAATTTCTCCTCCAAAACTGTGTAATCGAATAATGGCTAAACTCTCAACACATAAAGGAATCTCCTTTCACATGCAAGAGTTCAAACTCGACCCCAAAAGAGCTTTGCATGAAAATGAACTCAAATTTTCAATTCAATTTCAGATGAACTTGAGTCTCTTCTCCACTTTGACTTTTGTTGAAAGCACATAACCAAACTTTAACCAATATTATTAATTTAATTTCATTCAATTATGAATGTGCAACTTAATGCATTTAAATAATTAAAAAAATAGAACATTTAGTTTGACATAATTAACACATGCTAAATTAACCCTTAATTTAATAAATATATTTTAATTGAACATAGGTTAACATTTATGATTAAATATTTCTAAGGTGAAGTTATTTAATTAATTCTCATTAATTAAATATTTCAACCACACTCAATAATTGCATATAATTAATTTCCATATAAATAAATAAATAATCTCTCATGGCTAAAAATAGCAAAGATCCAATTTATTAAAATTGCACTATTTAATCAAATTAAAAAAATCTAATTATAGAAAACACACCAAGCACCAAAATCGAAAGCATCACAAGGACCTAAGGACCCACATTCAAACGTAAGGACAGGGTTATAAACTCACATCAACTGGATGAGTTTAGGAAGGGTAGGAATAACAGAATCTTGTCCACTATTTCAGGACAATAATATGGCTTAGGTTAGAATTTGGACCCGTGTTATCTCCCCTCTCTTACGCTCATCTTGACAATTCAAGGAAGTCGATGCTCAGTACCTGCAAACCTGCATACAACACCCACATGTACATACATATATATAAATATATAACAGACAACGGCGGGGATCAATCGATCATGTGGATCTCGCAAGCAAGTAACTAAGACTCCGTCCCTCAACCACATCAAGCACATCAAGAAAAAATATAAAAGCATACATAAAGACCATACACATGCAAGTATGGGGTCAGTATCAATGATTTTCTAACATATAATCTTTCATCTTAAAATAATCATAACATTTATAAAATTGGACTAGGGGCGGGGTACTACATCCACCCCACTAGGATTAGGCTTACTCCTGGAAGCCTAAAAATAGATGAGGATATATATCTCCCAAGCACGGAGCATTTACT
Source organism: Chamaecyparis obtusa (assembly GCA_027943335.1). Classification (NCBI taxonomy): domain Eukaryota; kingdom Viridiplantae; phylum Streptophyta; class Pinopsida; order Cupressales; family Cupressaceae; genus Chamaecyparis; species Chamaecyparis obtusa. Next base: position 213,319 of record BSBK01010743.1, on the reverse strand, counting down.
AAAACAAAACACAACATCTAAAAACAAGCCATAGAATAAGAACATGGTATACAGTCATTAAGGACAATGTAATTCTAGTTTAGGAACAAACTAGATTTCACATTGATCAATCATTCATTAATAATTCAAAAAGATCTAAACTTTATTCATTCATCAATATAGAAAACATCTAGCAATCAATTGCATAAAGAACACATTCATATTTACATCAATTAATCTGTTAAAAGGTTCATGCAAACATAGCTAATGCAATACACATGCAAACATAGTACCATCTTTGCGATGTTCTCCCTTATATATACTATCAGGGGTCCATGATGAACATGATAGAAACAACACTCATCACAAAATAGGGTCAACAATATCAAACATTCAGAGTAGCCACCGCAAAACTCAAAAAGGTAAAACCCAAGTGGGGGAATTACAAGTCCAACATTAAATCATAAGAGCTCAATTTCAACAATAAATTAAATGTGACTAGCATCACAAAATAGATAACAAAAATATAGTTAGGTGACTAATCTAATCATAAGAAAGTTTTAAAATATTCAATGCTAGCACCCCATACATCACGAACAATTCATAAATCAACTAAAATAAGATATCAATCATAAAACATTCACATAACAAGGTGACTAGTGGTAGCCACACTCAAGGGAGTAATCGCTTCATGACATCCAAAGGTACTTCACCCTAGATGCATTAGAGAAGGTAACCATACACAATAGAAAATAAAAAATAACATCTAATGGGCACACTACTTCCCAGAGTTCCCAGTGTAGAACTCGGTGCTCTGATACCAAGTGTAATGCCCCACCAGGGAACCCATGAGAACTTAACCTAAACATGCATCTAATTTTGCGAAATAATTTTTTTTTTTAAATGTTAACATTCAACAACATCAAAGTTTTACAATGCGGAAGCAATACAATGAAATGAACAACTATCAAGGATTCCATGATGAAGATTACGTGAATATAAAATTAATTAATTTAGATTAGACATAATTACAAACTCATATAAACAAATGAAAGACAAATGCAACATCACATAAAAGATAACATAGATACAATTGGTACCATAAGGTAACCATAATAACCTACATCCACTGCACATGTCGCAAGGTATGCGAATACAATAACTGAAAAGGAGTATGACATGATAACTCTGCAGAACTAATACAAGATCACAGAAATGAAGAAGAAGAAGAAGAAGATCACATATCCACCAAAGAAGAACAAGAAGAATCAACTGCCACAGGGATCATCCAGCATTGGTACATGAATGTCAAAATCTCAAATGGTAAAAGAATCACTACAACCTGACCTCGTGAACCTAAATGGTCCACTCCCACCGTGCTGAGGAGATAACATCAGATCCCACTCGGATAACAAACAACAATAGAACAAACTAAGGAAGAGATCTTGAAAGCTTCTAACTCAAAAGGTACAATATACACAACCAGAGGCAACCAACACATGTAGGAAACCTAAGATGTATAAAGGAAGTGTCATCACATGAGCCAACTCTAAGGTTATCCTGGTAGTCTCTTCAGACCCCGACACCCTAGTGACTCTATATGGTATCAGTAACCTCTCGTGTAGACAAGGTACTAACTATGCCATATCTATTCCACGTAGGTGGCAAGCATCTTCTCACTCCCATCCTAGTCAAAACACAATCAGGAACTCAGACATGGGCGAGACACATAGTATCTTATTAGGTTCATTTTAAACTCTCAATGTTATTAATTACCACTTATTAAGCTACTTGTAATAGGATATCCTGGTAGCCACTTCTGGGCTCTTACACCAATTACAAGCCACTTCCTGATATACACTCAGATGACCTACCCTAAGGTTTCACAAGATCAAATATAACCCTGAGTTAACACAACTCATGAATCACAACAACTAGATCCAATAGTGACAGAAACATGCAAAACCAGAATCATCCTAGAACAAGTTCACCGACACAACAGAATATGCAAGGCAAACAAACATGACAAGAAAGATAACCCAATCCCACCTCTGGATTTCATACCCTCTAGTGGACAATTCTAACCCCTTAGATTTAATATAGGACATAATGTCTTGATAGTCAAATAGCAGGGTTTAACATTCACAATTAAGATCCAAGGTAAAAAATATCTCCCTATTTAACCACAAGCACATACGATCTAATGAAATGCAAAGATAATCTACTAATAAAGTGCATAATCATAGTTCCTAGAACTAACAACTTAAAAATATAACTATATTTCAAAATAAAAACATGCATTTAATAAAATCTTTCAACTGCTAAAGTCTTAATCAAAATATTCTTCAAATAATAAAAGTACTTATAGATTAAATTATAAAAGCCATTAACATGAACAATACCCATTTAATTAAAATTTCCTTTTAATTAAATAATAAACATTATATATATTTTTTTAAAAATTAATACTAATATTAAATAAATAAGTTTCGAATTAATTAAAAAAAATTAATAAAAACAAAACTAAATAGCAAAATTGAAAAAGTGTTTGTGTTTAAATATACACATATAAAAAAAGGTACGCATGAATCTCTGTGCGACAATACTCACAGAGTACTGTCGCATGGCAGCCTCCCTATGGGGAGCCGTGTGGCCATGATTTGGGGGGAGTTAAAAGCCCCTCAAACCATTTCAATATGTTTTGTTTTAATAAAAAATAATTTAACAAACCCTTTTAATATATATGATATCAATTGCCCTAATTTGATATATATATATATATATATATATTATTTTTAAAACGCAACCAATGCAATATTTAAACTAAAACCAATATTAATTTATTTTTTACAAAACAAACTAGGATATAAATATATATATTAAACACAACATATATACATGAATATATAGATATCCCACAATAACAAAAACTCTCTTAACATAAATATTAACTCCACTAATTCTCAACAAAGATCAAAACCCTAATCCATTTGGGCTTTCTAAAAATTTTCTACGGATTTCACAAAGCCTTCATAACTTTCATATCAGATAGACAAAAATATTCAAATTGAATTGCATGCAATTTCACATCTTTTAAAAGAAATTCAACAAATAAAACAACCCAAAAACTTCTCAAATATACAGATCCAACAGGCACGAGGAAGACACACTCTATTTTCCTACAGAGATCCGAAAAGAAATAACCATAATAAATCAAAACCTACCTCAAATCAAATTATACAAATTTGATGACATCTAGAACGAAGAAATAAAATCCAAGCTTTTTCGAAGAGCTCTCTCCAAACCTGTCTCCAAATTTCTCCTCCAAAACTGTGTAATCGAATAATGGCTAAACTCTCAACACATAAATGAATCTCCTTTCACATGCAAGAGTTCAAACTCGACCCCAAGAGAGCTTTGCATGAAAATGAACTAAATTTTTTTGTTCAATTTCAGATGAACTTGAGTCTCTTCTCCACTTTGACTTTTGTTGAAAGCACATAACCAAACTTTAACCAATATTATTAATTTAATTTCATTCAATTATGAATGTGCAAATTAATGTATTTAAACAATTAAAAAAATAGAACATTTAGTTTGACATAATTAACACATGCTAAATTAACCCTTAATTTAATAAATATATTTTAATTGAACATAGGTTAACATTTATGATTAAATATTTCTAAGGTGAATTTATTTAATTAATTCTCATTAATTAAATATTTCAACCACACTCAATAATTGCATATAATTAATTTCCATATAAATAAATAAATAATCTCTCATGGCTAAAAATAGCAAAGATCCAATTTATTAAAATTGCACTATTTAATCAAATTAAAAAAAATCTAATTATAGAAAACACACCAAGCACCAAAATTGAAAGCATCATAAGGACCTAAGGACCCACATTCAAACGCAAGGACATGGTTATAAACTCACATCAACTGGATGAGTTTAGGAAGGGTAGGAATAATATAATCTTGTCCACTATTTCAGGACAATAATATGGCTTAGGTTAGGATTTGGACCCGTGTTATCTCCCCTCTCTTACCATTTGAGATATTACGATAAGGCACGCTCATCCTAAATATTTAGGGAAGTCGATGCTTGGCACCTGCAAACCTACATACAACACCCACATGTATATACTTATATATAAATATATAATAGACAATGATGGGGATCGGCCGATCATGTGGATCTCGCAAGCAAGTAACTACGACTCCGTCCCTCAACCACACCAAGCACATCAAGAAAAAAATATAAAAGCATACATAAAGACCATACACATGCAAGTATGGGGTCAGTATCAATGATTTCCTAACATATAATCTTTCATCTTAAAATAATCATAACATTTATAAAATTGGACTAGGGGCGGGGTACTACAAGTACTACTACAGGTGTGAGTGAGGAGACATATAGAGCTACAGGTCTTTCTGTACCTAGAGAGATACAAGCAATGTTGGGTCATCAGAGTACTTTAGATATGGCCCTTTACTTTTTGGAGGATCTCCTATAGGTCTATTCTCATATTACCGACACGCATAACATCCCCATACATTCAATCAGGGATTTCATTGCACTTACACGGGGTCCTATAGTTCCACTAACACAGGACGCACCATCTACTAGTTGTATTTTTTGAATCAATACTTTAAATCAATATTTTCAAATTAAATCAATTTCCTTGATCAAATCCTAATTCTATCATTTATTCAATTTTATTCTATGGGCTAACTATTTTATCCTAAGTCTTTATTTAATTAAAAGGAATTCCCTCCCCTTTTATTAAATAAAAAGCCCCCACTTTCCTCTTATCCTAAGTTGCACAAATAAAGCATTATTCTTATTTTATAAAAAGGAGAAAAGGCCTTTTTGTCTCACATGAGGCTCAAAAGTCAACACTTCTTTCTCATTGGAGGAAACTTGTGCACATGGATTGTTCCTCTTTCAAACTCCACCCTTGATCAAATCTTTTGCCTCTTAATGTCCATCGTCTGTTGATTCTCATTTCTTATAAAAGAAGAGCTCTCTTCTCATTCTAGATCCCAATTCTTTCATACTAATCTTATGCTGCAGGATTTCTTGGTGACTTTGGAGCTTTGGAGATCTTCTTGCATTCTAGCTTTCATTCTTGTATTTAGCTTAGCTTTCATAGCATTCTAGTTTACTTTCCTTTCATGTTTGTAGCTTAACTCACCTAGCTTAATTAGTAAGGCTTGTAATACTTTCATTTTCATAGCATAGTTTCATTCTTGCATCTTCATTCTAGTATAGCTTGCATTGCATTTTCATCTTGATTCTTGAAGATATTGGCATTCTTGACCTTGTCTTTTTTAATCTCTCATTGTGTGGTTTACTAGCAAGGTTATAGGCTTAATAGCTCTAGTTGAGAGCATTCTTAATATCCTTGTGACTCCATGCCTAAGGAGCTCTAGGTCACTTTCTCAAGGTTTCCAATCTATGGATTCTCTTGGAAGTAATGACTTAGAGAAGTGCACATTTTGAGTGTACATTTTTGGCACCCACCATGGGGCAGAACGCTCTATTTTGTCCTTTCTTTTCATGCATTTCCACTAATTTTTCATCATATTTTGCTTGCTGTTCTCGACTATTTTTTGCATTTTTTTGACAAAGTATTGTACAACAGTCTTCCAGTATTGTACGATATTTTATTATATACTTGTGTGATACTTTTCCAGTAAAAGTATCATATGCCTATACAGGATTTTGTCACACTAGTGTTTTATACTTTGTCGTATGCAGGTTGTATGAAGTATCATTTAGAGAGAAAGTATCACACCCGTATACTGTGAAGTATCGTGTGATTCATTTTCTAACAGAATGGTTGCACAGGCCTGGCAGTGAGTGATTTTGGTCATTTCTTTGCAAGATTTCAGTTGTTTGGTTGCTGATTTCGATTTGTTTTGTTAAGATGGAGTTTCATTTGCAAATTATTCTTGATTTTATTGTGCTAACTATTATACACTAAATTTGCGCCTCTGATCTCAAGCTCTCTCTTGGTCTCGATAATCCAGTATAACAAGGGAATCATCTCAAGGTTGTGGGACCTTTTGCTAACCGAGATGAGACCTCCAAATTCTAGGCTGGTTCCTCTTAGATAAACACCCTGATTTTCTCTTAGACAAGAAATGTAAATTCTTTGAGGGAAAGGGATAGAAGGAGTGCATGGAAAGGGAAATAACAGAAAGCAAATCTATCCTACCAGGTGATGCACCGAACTTGGGTTTGGATCTCAGTATAGAGGGATGAAACCAATGAAGGAATCAGGTCCAATAAGTTACAACTCACTAGATAGGCTTGCATAAGTATTTCATAGGAGGGTCTGAACAAAGGCTCAACCTATGACCTGCAAACAGACATCCTTTTCTGCAACTAGGTGTAGGAATGAGATAAGGCTGCTAGGGGCTGTAGTATACCTGCAAAACACCTAAATCAGATCAGACACAGGAAACACACAAAATTATAGAAAGCAAGAGGAATCAGGAAACCTGAGATATCATTGAAATCATGCATACACTTTGATCCAATAAGAGACAAACTCAGACAAGAAGGCATGAGGACAACAAGAATGCCATAGAATGCTTTGCAATATTTGAATTCATCAATGAAAACTTACAAGATGTGGGAAACCAGAGAGCAAGAAGGAATGCTACAGATAGTTTTCCAAGAAAAGAGCCTTTTCTTTTTTACAAAATGTCAATTCTGAGCACTACAGGCTCCCAAAAAGAATTATATACATCCCCTACATGCAGGCAGGAATCAAAATATCTCCTTAGGGTTACATAAATTTTCAATAGAATAATCAACCCTAAAACAAGTCACTTCTGATCATAATTAAACTCTGCAAAAATCATAGCTAATTAGATATTTGTCTTTGCGTGCCCATGCCTGCAGATCAACAACTTTGATCCATCTACCTCCCTGCAAGCCCACTCTGTCATGAATGCTTCAAAAAATCTGATCAGATCATAGAAAGGACCCAAAAAGGCAACCTAAATCCTCTGCAAATTCTATCCAACCGCAATCACCCTTGAAAATATCATAAATTTTTGGCTGCCGCACTTGCAAACATTTCCCTTTGGAAAAAAGTCCGCCAAAAATAGGCTACACCGCTTTGACAAAGCATTGGTCGCATGATCGCATGAGCTGAAAGGCCTTCATGCGATCATGCGACAAGCTTTTAAAAATTTACCCTGCCACCACATAAGCATCGCTCGGGACCTACCAGACATCATACTTACCAAACCTTGCCACGTGGCCCTAACAGGAGCCGACCACACGGGTGGACCCACGACCACACTGCCTTGAAAAAGTCAGCGGTCGCATGATCACATGAGCCCGAAGGGCTTCATGCAATCATGCGACAACCCTTAGAAAATCTGCCTCCGCTTTCCACAAATGCTTGGGCTTACGATCGCACTACAAAAATAACCTCAGCTCCACCTTGGGTTCAAATCTCCTCTTGTCGCCAAGTCACCTAAACTTTTCTTAACCCCAGGTTCACTCAGCGACCATGCAAAACATGCTAACCACACAACCGCACTCTGCTTACCAACCTCAGGCCCACCTGCCACATGTCATCCCTCTATTCATTCCGGCCACCACACCAACAACACCTTGACACCCCTGGTATAGGATCCACCTAACTTAGCAGATCCCCATCGGACGGTTGTCGCATGATCACATGGGATCGGAAGATCCCATGAGATCATACGACCACCGTTGATCTTCGTCGCACTTGTGCCAATGCAGAGACCTCGGGCCCGCAAGACCACTTGTCACATGATCTCATGTGGTTAAGAGACCGCATGCGATCATGCGACCAACCGCATGTCATTAACTGCTGAACCGTGAACCACTGCCACCGAAACCACTGATGGTTTGTCGCATGGTCGCATGGGCTCAAAAGAGCCCATGCGATCATGTGACCAACCGCATGATGCTAACTGATGACCATTGGCGGCACTATCCACTGAAGATTGACCACCGATGCCGCATCAACGGTTGTCATATGATCTCATGCAATCATGCGACAGCCATCGGATCTTGACTACACCGGAATGGCCTTAGGCACTGGGACCCGCCTGATCGGAGTTGCACGCTTAGGGTCAAAACACAAAGGATGCCGAAAACATAGAGGGTTTTCGAGTGAAGGTTGAAAACACATCGAATTTTCAGAGCGGAGAGGTCAAAAACACACCGAACTTTCAGACCAAAAGATAGAAACATCCCGAGCTTGCAGAGAGGAGGTCAAAAACACACTGGGTTTTCAACACTTGAGCAAAAAACACACTGGACTTTCGACATTAAAAGGCAGAAAATATAGAGAGTTTTCAACACTTGAGCATTTCACTTGGAAAATAGTGCTGTGGCCAAAAATGAACGAGAGGGAAAGTTTGGGCAACACTAACCTTTGTGGGGCTAACAAGTTGTGCTTGTAGGTGTGCCCTCATTGCTTGAATATTTGCCAAAAAGAACACATGTCAAAGCTTCAAATGCACAAGGGCTACTAACCTTTCTTGTAGGGCTGCCCAAAGCATAAAAACAATCAAGTGCTTGTTCATTACTTTCATTTTTAAGTGTGGCATATACTAGTTGTTTATTTTCTTAGGCACTTAATATCTTGTTGTATGAGTCTTTTGGTCGTAGGAGAGTATGCTCTTCACCCTTGTGGTGAACCAGAAATCTTGACCCACTTCTAGATTTTGAAAGCAAGAGACTAATTGAACTTTGCTTGGTGTGTTTGGGAGAGATTTTTTAGATAGGAGAGTATGCTCTTCACCCTTGAGGTGAACTAGAAATCTTGAACCTCAAAGGTTAATCCACTTTTTGTTTAGTTTTAGAATCCTTTAGTGAGCTTGCTCTTGAGCACTCAAGAGGAACAACCCAAGTGGGGACAAGCTAATACCGAGCTATTCTGACCCACTATAAAATCAAGGCTATCAAGGACACAAAACTTTGGTAGATGTAGTACTTGTCTTCATTTGGTGTGAGTACTTATGGGATTGTGACCATGAGGAAAATGCTAAGCAAGAATGCTTAAGGTACTCTTGTGCTACGAGGTCTGTTACTGGCCACAAGGTAAGGAGTCCCTTTGGGGAGCAAGGGGGGTATTACGAACGAAAGCCCTTACTACGAACCATAGATAGAAGCTACCCAATTTTTTCACTTAGCATCTTGGTGCAAGGATTGATCCTAGTGGACTAACCTAGATCACCCCAAGACTACTCACCATTTGTGTTCCTTTGGTTGTGTCATTGGCACTTCCACGACAAAGCCAACATCTATTGTGGGTAACCACTTTGTGTGAGGCAATGTGACATCAAGTGTGGGCCAAGTTGTTAAGTATTGAGCCTTTGTCTTTCTAGGCTAGTAAGTGCTTGATTTGTCTTCATAGTGATCTACCCGTGTAAACGTTCTCAAACATAATACATCACGGTAGCATTCATAGGATTTTTTTCACTTTGATATCACAAGTTCTTGTCTTGACAAGGTTTCCTTTGCCCTTGATTCAAGTGTTTTATGACATGTTTGATCACTTACTGTTTGCAAACCTGTCTATTCTCTGCTATTACTATGTTTGGAGTCGATAAATTGAACCATCAAACTGAGACTAGATGAATTGCCTTCAAAAATTGAAACTTTCACATTCACTGGTCAAGAATCATACAATACTAGATAAGAATTGTACAATACTGAACAATCATCATACACTGGTCTGAGTTTTATCGTGTGATACTTCATTGCTGAACAACTGTCACATACCTTGCCTGGAAAATATCGCACCTGCTACCTGGAAACTGTCGCATGACCTTAGTGAGAGATATCACCTAGACATATTGTATTGTCCCAATACCCTGCGAACTGTCACACGGAGTAATCTTGTTGTCTGTCTGATTTGTGTCATTCTCAGTCTTCCTTTGGTCGATTCCAATTTTAGTAGGTCTCCTACCTTGTAGTTGGAAGCCTGTTTGTACCTTGGGTTCCTATGTTTTGACCCCTTGAATTAGTATTCTTTGATTTGACAAGTGACCTTGCTTGGAATCGATTAGTTAGAAGTCATCCTTGTTGAAAAAGTAAACCTTTAGATTCTTTGGTAACACACTTGGAGAGTCTTAGTAGTCTCTTGTCCAATTCACTTCCATCAAAAATCAATTTCAATTCCAAATATAAATTTGGGTAAATCATCCTCCTAATACATATGTGCTAGGATACTTATCCTTTGATTGGGCACCTTTGTGGCAATGTTGGTTTACACCTTTTGCAATTTTCTATCTTACCATCTCTTTTTTTGGACAATTGAATGCTTTTACTATCCTAGTTTGGTATTGACATTTTGTAAGGTCATCTTATCACCAAGGCTCTTTTCTTTCATGTCGGTTATGACAAGGTACCAAGTCAATCAAGGAAAATGACCTCAAGTTGTCTTTGACCAATTAACCTTAGTCCAAACTCATCAAAAGCATAAGGGAAAAGAGCCCATCTTTGATCAATCCCCTAGGAGTGAGTCTGAAGTTTGGTTTAAACCTAAGAGCAATCCTACTGAGTTGAGTACCTCCTTAGCACCTTCTCGATTAGATATGGACATGAGTTACACCATGACTAGAAAGGAGAGAGAAGTAATGGATCAAAATCTTGATGACATATTTCAGAGACATGGGGATAACATGCTATTTGGTGATGACAATCAACCAAAATCACCCCCTATCAATACTAGATATTTGGCTGCCCATCAGAGAGCTTAAAGGTATACAAGACGAATGGTCACAACATGAAGACCAAAACAATGAACCTTGTGATGCTCATGTGAATGCATCATTTACTAATGACTTATTCAAACATTCAAGACCAAAATCTCCACTCCAAACAACCTCAAGGTATGCGAGTGAAAGGCTCAAAAGAATTGAACGTGAAAAGAAAGCCTTTTTTGGATGAACAAGCCACAAAAGAATAGAGGTTTAGACTCCTAGAGGCAGAGCAGCAAGCCTTGTTAGAATTGGAAAGAAAATCCTTTCAAGAAGAACAAGATAGGCTTTTATCCCAACAACTCAATGACCAATTCAACAACAGGGGTATCAACAATGGAAACAACTCTCCACCATCTACTCCTTCAGTAACCCCATGAAGTAGAAGGCATTCAAGGACCCCTTCAAGATCTCCTAGTCCTAGAGGAAGAAGGACTTCACAACATGCTCAATATAGGAGACAAACACCTCCTAGGAACTCACGACAACCCTCCCAATGAGCTCATCATGGCTCCCAACATGGAGGAAGTAGCTCAAGTTTTGATGCTCAAGACTTCATGAGGATGCAACAAGAACCACTCTTCCAACAATATGTGGAGAGGTATCTAGAGTAAAACAAGGATAAGTTCCTAGAGAGCTTGATTAACAAGGGTGCTAGGGTTCCTTACAACTTTGATGTGGATAGAAAGATCAAGAAGCAAGGACCATCCCAAGAAGAGGAGATCAAGCAACTCAAGCGCATGACGGAAAAGGTGTTGGCACCTAAGAGTTCCTTTTCACTTGACTCAATCTGTCCTAATCCTTTCGACAAGAGTGTGAGCATGAAGGATTTTCCTAGGAAGGTGGAAATCCCCCAATATGACAAGTATGATGGTAATGGGGATCCACATGACCATGTGTGCCAATTCTACATTATGAGCTTTGAATTCCACCAAGATGACTCCTATCTCATGAGGTTATTCCCAAGGAGTCTCAAGGGTCAAGCAATGGAGTGGTTTACCAATATTACTCCCCCTGTCAATACCTTCAAAGAAATTGTTCATAGATTCGTCCAACACTTCACCTACAATCTTTTGAGATCTGTCACTATGTTGGACCTATGTAACTTGAAACAAAATCAAGGGGAGTCATTTGTGGTTTTCTTGCAAAGATGGAGATGTCAATGTTCTCGTTACTCTAGGACCATTCCTGAGAAGGAGAAGATTGACATTCTCATTAGCAACTTGATTCCTGAGATGCGGTACAAAGTGAGGAAAATGGTCTTTGACTCCTTTGACACTATGGTTGAAACCGCATGCAGAATTGAAGACGTGTTGAAAGAGCAAGGAATTTTGACCAACAACAAAAATAACAACAATGGTCAAAACAACCACAATGCTAATAAGGATAAAGGGAAAAAATTGCACTAGAATAAGAACAAGCAAGTGGTTAATGATGGAGTGGTGGACTCTTCGCAACCTAAGGATCAAGGTGTTCTTCACCTATCTAGTGTTGTTCAAGCAATGAAGCTCAACACATCCAACCAACAAGAACATAAGCCAAGGTACCAAGAAAAGCCTAAGAAAGAGAGGCGTCAATTTTCAAAGCTTGGTGATTCCTATGAGGATGTCTTCAAAACGCTTATTGCCAACAATCTTACACATCCTCAAGATCCTACAAAGCACCATATTCCTGATGTCAAACCTCATTGGTGGGATGAGAAGGCTTTCTGCAAATTCCACAATGGTATTGGACATGATATCGAACATTGTTGGAAACTAAATCATATCATCCAAGACCTCATTAAGAGTGGAAAACTTAAGGTGGATGGTTTGAACACTAATGCTGATCACAAGGCTTTCAAGGAGCCTTTGCCTAAATATGAGAAGGGGGAAACCTCTAAACCAAAGAGTGGCAAGGCAAAAATCAACTACACCTACACAACTGCAGAAAATGTGGTCAATATGCTTGAAGTTGTGGAGGAAAATGTCAACATGATGAGGGACAAGGATCCTTATGGTTATGATGTGGGCTCTCCCCCTATATTTGATGAAGAACCTGTGGTTGTGCTAAGGGGTCCTCGCTCTCAAAGGTCATCCCAAGCTCTTAATGTTGTCACAAGAAGCCAAGGTCTTGTGGTCATTAGAGGTCCTAGTTCCAACCAGTCCAGTAAACCAAAACAAGTGGCATCCAAGAATGTCACCACCAAATCAACAGTTAATCCTGACATGAGATATAATCTTGTTGACCAATTACAGAGAACCCCGACTCAAATCTCAATCTTTGAACTCTTGGAATTGTCCCCAAGACATAAGCGTGTCCTTGAGGACGCCTTGCACACAACAAATATTCCTACCAACATAGATGTCGATCAATTCCAAAGCATGGTCAACCATATTTCTAGCCCACACTACCTCACTTTTTCAGAAGATGATGACAAAGCTTTGAGCCACCCGCATAATCTTGCCCTTCACATCAAAATCATGATCCATAAAACCTGTGTCAGGCGTGTGTTGATAGATGGGGGTGCGGGGCTCAATATTTGTTCTTTAAGTCTATTGAAAACATTGGGTTACTCAGAAGAGGTCATAGATGCCCAAAATAAGATCACACTAAAAGCCTATGATGAGGCAAAAAGGAGTTCTAAAGGGTTGGTTATTCTTCCTGTCATGATTGGCCCTGTAGAGAAAGACATTTTGGTTCAAATTGTTGATGCTAGTCCTCTTGCTTATAACATCTTGCTTGGTAGGCCATGGATCCATGAGATGCAATCAGTGCCATCCACCTACCACTAATGTGTTAAGTTCCCCTACAATGGAGTGGAAATTTGTATACTTGGGAATAGCACATTATTTGTCAATTCCATTTCAGCAGGGACTCATGTTCCCCTCAACAAAGAAGCAGAGGATGTCAATGCAACTCTAGCATAGTGCAAAGATAAATTCAAATCAATGGACCTTGTTATGGGGGGGTATCAACTTGACTCCTTTACAAAACTTCCAGTTTCACCCAGGTCCTATGGCAAGCCTTCCCAAGAGATGAGACCCTCCTCTTCGGCCATGACCTTGTTTGGCAAATTTGTAGAGTCCTCGGTCCCTGTCCAAGATGAAAAAGAAGAGGTAGCTATTAAGGATTGGATTTACAAAGAAGATAAGTACATGCATAATGATAAATTCTCTCCCTCTCCTAAAGAAGAGGGTACACTTTTGTCAAAAATATGGGCTATCCAGGACATGGTCCTCTCAGTCACAGATTGGATGCTAGGGCTGAACCTCTCGATCATGCTCTTTTTGGACGCAACTCTAAGAAGATGGTTGGCCTAGGGTTTGAAAGTCATGACAAGAAAACTACTCCTATCCCTCATGAGTCGAATAGTGAAGATGAGCTGAGATACATGCCAAATTTGACAAATCAACAAGATAGGTGTGAAGATTGGGTCCCTTCCACCAATCTCCTTTGGGGAGATTCAAACAATCCAATTGCCCATACAATAATTTCAAGCCTAGAATAAGAAGAATCCACTGCTGAAGATCATGTCCAAGAACATCAGTACACGAATGGTGCTTGAGAAGGTGTCACCCTTGGTGATATTAGAGCCTCCACCTCAAGGCATCAAAAACATGCATGGTGTAAACATCCCAGTCAGGATTTAGATATAGAGTCACATGAGTATGAGTGGGAGTCTCTCTCTGACTCTTCCATAGTTGACATGAATGTTGATGTCATCCATACTTATAGTTCTCATCTTGAGGTAGCTAACGAGTCACGTGTAGGATTTACAGATTTGAATCCACAGGCTGCTTTAGTGGATGATTCTTCACTTGGTAGGATGAATCTTGATTTGGGTAACTTAGAGGGATACTTGATAGACTCCGACTCTTCAGTCACCAAAGATAATGCCATTTGTATCCACAATCTTGAACTTGCCATTGACCTACCTCTTGCTAACCCTCACCTCATTGATTGGTCCCAACGTTATCAAGAGCCCGAGCTCTTAACATTCTAGAATGACTATGAGATAACTTGTTACCTAAATGTAATTGAACTTGTAGTCTCTTCCACTAGTGAACCATCTACAAGCATGATAGAGCTAGACATCAAGTACCTTAGTCAAAAAATAAAAAAGAAAAGAAAAAAAGAATAAGAGTTCTGATGGCAAAAACCACTGTGTGGTGGTGTCAGAACTAAAAATAGTAAAAATAAATGATGTATCCAAGGGTGAAAACCTCTCTGAGGTTCCTAAGGATGAGGTACTTGATCGTCTCCCAAGTTATTTTCAAGATAGATCTTTAGTGCTTGTTGAGCCAACACAAGCAGTCAACTTGGGTACAAATGAAGCTCCACAGATAGTGCACTTGGCTCAGTCCTTGTCACCTCTAGAAAAAGAAGCATACACCAAGTTCTTATAGAGGAAGAAGATTAATTTTTCTTGGACTTACTCAGATATGCCAAGATTGGACACTAATCTCATTATGCATCACTTGTCCATAGCTCTAGGTGTGAAACTAGTCAAACAAAAATTGAGAAAAATGCATCCTCATATAGCTCTTTTAGTCAAAGCAAAATTAGAAAAACTCCTTAGTGCAGGATTTATAAGAGCTATTGACTATGCCGAATGGATTTCAAATATTGTACCAGTTTCAAAACATGACAAATCCATTCGCATCTGCATAGACTTTAGAGATCTCAATAGAGCATGCCCAAAGGATGAATTTCCACTCCCAAATATAGACATGATAGTGGACATGACCATGGGTTATGAGATCTATTCATTGATGGATGGTTTTTTTGGATATAATCAGATCAAGATAGCTCCTGAAGAATAGGAAAATATTGCATTCACTTGCGCATGGGGTACCTATTTCTGGAATGTTATGCCATTTGGATTAAAGAATGCAGGAGCTACATACCAATGAGCTATGACAACTATCTTTCATGAAATGATGCATAAGAACATGGAAGATTATGTGGATGACACCTTGGCTAAATCTAAGAAAATAAATACACACTTGGGTGATTTGGAAGTCATTCTAGATCGCATGGAATAGTTCCAACTAAGATTAAATCCAAAAAAGTGTGCATTTGGTGTTACCTCTGGAAAACTTCTAGGGTTCATTATTTCAGCCAAGGGAATAGAGGTAGACCCTGAAAAGGTCCAAGCAATCATGGACATGCCACCTCCTAAAAATATCAATCAAATGAGGAGTCTTCAAGGACGCCTTCAATCTATAAGGAGGTTTATTTCACAACTGGCAGATAGAGCTCAACCTCTCAATAAGAACTTGCATAAGGGAGTTAAATGCATCTGGAATGAGGATTGTCAAAAAAGCATGGACCAAATCAAACAATATTTGGCAAATCCTCCTATTCTAATGCCTCCTATCCTAGGAAAGCCACTCATTCTATATGTTTCAACAACATAATCTTCCTTGGAGGCATTACTGGCTCAACTTGATGAAAATGGGAAAGAAAGAGCCATATATTACATCAGTCAAACTCTTGTTCAATATGAGGTTAACTACACCAATATTGAAAAAGCTTTCCTTGCAGTGGTGTTTGCTTCCCAAAAGTTGTGACATTACATGCTTGCGCACATAATACACTTCATAGAAAAAATTGATCCTCTCAAGTATTTTCTCAATAAGACTGCCCTCACAGGTAGACTTGCTAAATGGATGATGATTCTTTTAGAATTTGACATAGAATACATTGAGCATAAAGCTATAAAAGGACAAGCCATTGCAGATCAATTGGCTGATTTCCCAATTCAAGATAGTGCACCGATTCAAGTTGCCTTTCCAAATGAGCACCTCATGTACATGACTGAGAGAACATGGAAGATGTTCTTTGATGGCTCTTTTATGCAAAATGGTTTTGGAGCTAGAGTGTTGTTTGTTTCTCCTCATGGTTACACAATTCCTAAGTCATACAAACGATTGTTCCCATGTACAAATAACATTGCAAAGTATGAAGCTTTAACAAATGGGCTCAAGATGGCCATAGAATGGAGAATCATAGAGCTACATATCTATGGGGATTCACAACTAATAATCAACCAGGTTAATGAAGAATATCAAACAAAAGATGAAAAACTAGTACCTTACAAGAAAATGGTTGATTCATTGATATGGTACTTCACATTTGTCACATTTCAGCAAATCCCTAGAGCAAAAAATAAAGTAGTCGATGCTATGGCTACACTTGTGTCACTTCTCCAGTTAGAGCAGCATGAGTCCAAATTTGAATTCCTGGTGGAAGAGCTACATTACCCTATCTATGACTCCCAAGAAAGCCATGCCATTTGTACCCTTGTTGGTCATGACTCATCTCGATATGGTGCCATTTACTCATACCTTCGTGATGGCATTATCCCTGATACCTTTAACCTCTTTGAACAAAGAAACCTTACCCGAAATGCCTCTCTCCATACCCTTATCTCTGGTGATTTGTATAGGAAGGGTCTAGATGGGACACTTCTTAGATGCTTAGAAAAGGATGAATTCAATCAAGCGTTAGTTGATATTCATGAGGGCATCTGTGGGGGACATTCCAATGGTCTTGCCATGGCCTGAAGGTTGCTTAGGGCGGGGTACTATTGGCCTACCATGTAGATGGATGTAGTAGCTTTTGCAAAATCCTATGAAAAGTGTCAAAAACTTGGTCACCTGATACATGCTCCAGGTAGGGAGCTTATTCCTTCTATTTCTCATTGGCCATTTCAGCACTGGGCCTTTGATCTTGTTGGGCAGATTCATCCCAACTCATCAGGTGGACACAAATTTATCATCACTACTACTGACTACTTTACTAAATGGGTAGAAGCTATCCCACTTTCTGTTGCCTCGGGCAAGATAGTTTCTCTTTTTATCCTAAACCATATCATCTATCGATATGGCGTACCTTCTGAGATTATCACTGATAATGGAGGTCAGTTCAAAAATAAGGACCTAAAGCAACTCTACAAACAATTCAAGATTAAACAGCATTGGTCCTCCATTTACTTCCCGCAAGGAAATGGTCAAGAAGAGGCTTCGAATAAAACCATTCTTAAAATTCTCCATAGAACACTTCATAAGAATGGTAGAGATTGGAATTTATAGATAAATCCAGTCTTGTGGGCCTATAGAATGAGTATTCATACTCCTATAAGGGCTACTCCTTTTGCCCTTACTTATGGTGCTGAAGCAGTGTTACCTTTAGAGGTTGAGATTCCTTCACTTAGAGTTTCCCTCAAAGGTCTAGTTACATATGAAGACTACTGCGCCATGAGACTTCAAGAGTCAGATCTTCTAGATGAGAAATGTCAAGCATCATTTGACCATATGAGGGTCTATCAAAAGCGCATGTCCAAAGCTTTCAACAAAAAGGTTCACCCTAGAGAATTCCAAGTGGGAGATCTTGTCCTACGTGAAAATCCTAAGAACCAACAACATAAAGATCAAAAGGGAAAATTCGAACCTAATTGGCTAGGACCTTATATCATTACTGCCATTTTTGGGACAGGTGCTTATTTGTTATCTACTGAAGAGGGAGAATAGCTCCCTGATCCTATCAATATTTTGCACTTGAAGAAGTTCTATCCATGATGCCTCTTCTGTCTGGGGGCATCCTTTGTACATACTTATTGATCCTAAAAAAAAATTCCAAAAAAATCATATATGATGCTGAAAAAATCCTAAAAAGCATATAAAGTCCTAAAAAAATACAAAAAAAAAATTAAAATTACAAAAAAAAAATTAAAAAAAATAGAAAAAGTGCCTTGGTGAAAACTTGGAAACAGGCACCTTGGTAGCAAAAATACAAAAAAATTAAAAAAATCAAAAAATTTGTCAAGTGGTGAAAACCTAGAAACAAGCGCTACTTGAGGCCTTTTGCACCCTTGTTTCTTAGCATGCGTCCTCAACACTTAGCCTTTCTCTATCATGCCTTGTCCTTGTTGCCTTGGTTTGGAATTGGTCTTTGTCTTTGTCTAGGGGGCATCACTGTGTTAGCTTTGGTCTCTTG
The DNA here is from genome assembly GCA_027943335.1 of Chamaecyparis obtusa. NCBI lineage: Eukaryota > Viridiplantae > Streptophyta > Pinopsida > Cupressales > Cupressaceae > Chamaecyparis > Chamaecyparis obtusa. Next base: position 194,579 of record BSBK01010743.1, on the reverse strand, counting down.
GATGCGTTAGTCTTTAGGACATCTTGCAAACGGTGTTTTTTTTCAACACCACTCCAAACTGTGTTTTTCAACACTACCCTAGCGTCAAGTGTTTCTCAACACTTATCAGATATCCTACCCAAAATATACCATGATATGATATTTTCCACTGGTAGATGCGATACTCAAAGTTTGATTCTATGACCTACACACATGCACTTAAACACTTGACTCGATGAGACTTGCTTGACTTTATTTCTTTGTGTGCTGTCTATGATGATTTCTTTGCTGAGTGTTCTCTCCCTAATAGTTTTCAATGATGCCGAGCTAGAAGACTGGGGGAACGAGGACATGTTTTATTTGTTTTTTGCTTGTGGGTATATTTTGTTGATCTTAACTGTCATGAGCATTTATGCTTGTTCCACTTGACACTAGGATCTACAATGTATTATCCTTGATTGTTTTTTGCAAGTGCATGCTTATAGTCATCTTGACTTTCTTGTGTCTTGATGCGAACATAATCTTTCTATACTAAACTTAGGGAACCTCACTGCACTAGCCATCTTGACCTACATGTCTTTGATGCTTAGGTGAGATTCCCACATATCTATCTGATATAGATCATATTCAGATTCACATAGTTATACTAGTGTGTATTGTATGATCTTACGACGCTACCAATAACCCTCAATGATGATTATTAGAGTCTAATGGCTTTGTAACCTTGCAAGTAAACCACTTTCCATAGTAGTTTGAATTCTTTAGTTCATGTTAGTTTAGTTTTGCATCTTGCATATGGAGAGAGCTCTCCTTTTATCTTTCACAGACTTGTCGGTCAACTGCGCTCACCTTTCACTTTTTCTTGATCATGTCTTTTGCTCCTTGTGTTTCACATCACATCCTTTTCCTATCATCACAAGGGGTTACTCTTATCATCATATCTATATCATAAAAATATCATTTTCAAGAACATGAGTCTATATCATAAATATGAGAACTAAACATACATCTATACGAGAGATTATACATGAGTATATATAAACATATATATCATACATTTGAGAAATATAACAAGACAATAATACTGAAACATCCATCACAAGTGAGACAAATACACAAGACAAATCATAAATCCAGTAATCTCATATATATATCAATGATACAAGTAAAATATGGGATCTAGAATCTGGATAATGTCTCAAGATATGACTCTACATCTAAGCCCTATACCTAGGATTGAATCGCCCCATCATGTGGAGCTAGTGGTGGTGGAGCCGGTGGGCCCATCCTGTCGCCTGCCATGTCTGATCTCCTAGCCCTCTCAGAGTAGAGTGGTGCTTGTTGTGCTGCAGGTATGATTGCTATGTATAATCCATGATAGTACGTCGCCCATGCTGCCTCTCTCCAGATCTTTGCAGCATCATCTTGTGTCGCCCTCTCCTACTGATCTATCTCAGCTCGTAGATCCATCAGTTGCTGATCTCGCATGACAATAGTGGTCCTCAACTATTAGACCTCGGTCTCCAAAACTTGTATCCGAGCACGAAGATTCTCTCCCCCCTATCTGCAGGCTAATCCTGTCCTGCATCCACCCGTCGGTGAGATGGTCTCACCGCATCATCATCATCATTGGATACCTATCTTTGTGACCATCTCTAGCCACCTGATCAGGATCCCTATCCTCTCTTCGATCCTCTCCTCGCTCCTCCCCCTCCTTCATCTCCCCCATCATCATCCCCATCCCCATCTGATGCCTCTGGCTATGCATCTGGAACTGTAAATCATGGAAATAGGCATCTTTGACGCTCTGCTCTATAAGCTGCATCAACTCCTGTATCTGCCATATCAGGGAGATAGTCCCAGGGGTCCCTGCGTAGACCTACAGTCTCCTGTGCTGCCTGCTAGTAGTCTAGCATCGACAACCACCCTAATCCCTAATCATCTCATGCAGCTCATGGTACATATATGCTAAGATAGTTGGGCCCCATGCCATCCACCTTAGATGTGCTACCAAATCTGCAACTAACCTGCCCCAACCTAGTGGAAACCCTCTCTGGCTCCTGTCAGTAACCAAGGCCTGTGCTACTATCGAGCACATAATACATGGAACCGAAAAATCATGACCATACTCCTCGACCAGTTGGTCTCAGCTAAGATGTCTGTCAATGATGGTCACATCCTGGAATAGGTCCTGGATGGCCTGTCACCCCTCTGTCGGAGTTTAATCATAATATAACTATGCCAACAACAAAAATCATGTTAGTTTTCATCATATGGAAACTTTAAATTTATGAACATTTATAAACATGATTATACTCATTGGATCGCCATAGTTGGGTATCCATAGGAGCCGATAGACATCCTCTAATGTGATCATCGCCTCTCCAATCGACAGATGGAAGGTATTGTGCTCATTGTGCCATCTCTCGACCAACGCTGTTAGTAATTCAGGATTTGCCTGAATATGGGGCATATCCAGCAAAAACCCGAATCCCATGCTGATCAGGTCATCTTTGCCAGGAGTATCTAGATCCCTGACACAACATAGCTCGGTCACTCTTGGTGCTCTAATAATGAGCACCGGAAAGGCCTCCTTCAAGCCATAACCCCAAACTAGATGTCAGAACATATCATGATGGATGTCTAAAATCAGCACAACAAATCTTAAACGCAAAAATTGTCTAGACCCATGTCATATTGTTCAAATTCAAAACATGTGATATTTCTCATTATATTGTTGCGATACTATTTTTTGATATAGTATCATGTGATACTTTCCTCAATAGCAGTGTGATACTCTTTTCCTGTATGATAGTTCGCACATGATCGCACAACGTTTCGTCCCGTATCGTGCGATATTGGATTGAACATCTATGTGATACTCTGTGGACCTGCGAACTATTGTACGATAAAGAGTATTGAAGGTGTGCGATACTTTAAAAGTGTCGTACGAACTTTCACATCAATATAATTTGAAATCATTAAAAACGTGTTTTAAATGCCATAAATGACTCAAAAGGCTAGTTTTTCTGAAAACTTACCGGGGCACCATAGTGAGGAGGCCGGTTGTGCAACCGACCGCGCTTGAATCGATGTGTGTAGACTGGAATCACTGCTTGTTGGGCCATAATCTCTCTCTGAGCTCTCAAAGTTCTCAAAATACAAAAGGCAAATGAATTTGGAAATGACCTTTTTACCCCTTATATAGCATTTTGACTTTTTGACCAATTTTCAAAACATCTCAGAATTTCATGAAAATTGCACCCCTAGCTAATTTCGATGTCCTGGATCCATTTTCAGGATCGAAATCTAAATATGAGTTCATCTTGATAGTCAAAATCACATTTCAAAATTTCTCCTTCTTCTACGCAGTTGGCTGACCATTTTGAGGCCTGATCCTTCGGTCTTCGCTGGGGCATCTTCATTTCTTCATCCCCATCTCTTTCAACCTTCTAGTCTTTCATTCACTTCCTCTCTCTGAGGTTTGACTTCATCTTTATCCTATATTTTTCTCAGTCAAACCTAGTCAAATTGGGGCATATCTTCACTACTTGATGGTTATCCTATCATCTTTCACTTTCGATTATGATTTCTAGTGATTTGATCAAATTTATCAATTTACTGTTTCTCCTCTACTTGATTTTGACTTCAATTTCAAGGGGGAAGTACCTATCAAACTTCAATCCTTGATTCAGCTTATCAATCGAACCTTGAGATTCTTATCTCTTATTTGAGACTTGACAATCACCTATTTATAGGGGTGTTGGCCTTGTCTTTTTCAGTTAGCTTATCTTTGTCCTGATGTGTTCCCATCTGTCGAACACACATCTGGGTTGTTTTGTGATCCCAAATCGATCTCACACTTCAATTCCATTCTTTGACTACATGTGATCCCAAATCAATCTCACATTAGTCAAAGAGAGGTAAATGTATGCACCCTAAAATGGTCACCTAGACTTTGGGCCCCATTCTTGCAATTTATCAATTTTCTGAATCAATATTTTCAAATTAAATCAATTTCCTTGATCAAATCCTAATTCTATCATTTATTCAATTTTATTCTATGGGCTAACCATTTTATCCTAAGTCTTTATTTAATTAAAAGGAATTCCCTCCCCTTTTATTAAATAAAAAGCCCCCACTTTTCTCTTATCCTAAGTTGCACAAATAAAGCATTATTCTTATTTTATAAAAAAGAGAAAAGACCTTTTTGTCTCACATGAGGCTCAAAAGTCAACACTTCTTTCTCATTGGAGGAAACTTGTGCACATGGATTGTTCCTCTTTCAAACTCCACCCTTGATCAAATCTTTTGCCTCTTAATCTCCATCATCCATTGATTCTCATTTCTTATAAAAGAAGAGCTCTCTTCTCATTCTAGATCCCAATTCTTTCATACTAATCTTATGCTGCAGGATTTCTTGGTGACTTTGGAGCTTTGGAGATCTTGCATTCTAGCTTCCATTCTTGCATTTAGCTTAGCTTTCATAGCATTCTAGTTTACTTTCCTTTCATATTTCTAGCTTAACTCACCTAGCTTAATTAGTAAGGCTTTTAATACTTTCATTTTTATAGCATAGTTTCATTCTTTCATCTTCATTCTAGTATAGCTTGCATTGCATTTTCATCTTGATTCTTGAAGATATTGGCATTCTTGCCTTTGCCTCTTTGAATCTCTCATTGTGTGGTTTACTAGCAAGGTTATAGGCTTAATAGCTCTAGCTAAGAGCATTCTTAATATCCTTGTGCATCCATGGCTAGGGAGCTCTAGGTTGCTTTTTCAAGGTTTCCAATCCATGGATTCTCTTAGAAGTAATGACTTAGAGAAGTGCACATTTTGAGTGTACACTAGTTAGGCACAACATATTGCAGAGCGTTGTGCACCCACATATCACTCTACAGCTGCAGAGCCAAGTATATAGATTGGATATGTACACATCACCACTGAGGGCCTAGACACTTTTGATGAGCAGTTGCATAGGTTGGGTCAAGTGGACGTTGTCACTGATGGAAAGTCATTTATGGATATGTTATTGCATCCAGATGGTTCAAGTTCTACATCACTCCCCTCCCAGCTAGTGTCACCCCTACACTCCTCATTACTACAGAGGTTCGTGACCTTAGGTGGTGTGGGTGATGCAGTATTAGTTGATGATATGATGGTGCAACATGTTGACGATCCTCCTGCTCCTGAGACTCATGTACATATAAAATTTTCTTTTCTTTTTTATTAGAAGTTTTAGTGAATAATTAATTGTAGGTCACATGTGTATTGATGTTTGTTCAATGTATAATATTTTGTAGGCACAGTTAGCAGAGCATGTTACCTCTAGTGTGGGCTCAGAGCATCTTCCACATGATGTGATACCTACTAGTGGTCAGGTAAAGTTTAGATATATGTATGTTTAAGAATGCATATGTACACATGTATTTATATATTTCAAGTACTTTACATAATATATCTACTATGCACATGTATATAACCAACTGTTGTACACTAAATTTGCAGTGGTCAGTCTTTGCTTTACAACCAGATGATGCTTTTCATAGGAGCAATTTAGTAGATGTGACACCTAGTAGTGATCGGGTAAGTTTTAAAAATATGTAAGTTTAAACATGCATTTATAATATTTTAATTATTTTAGCTTATTATCATATATACATGCATTTATATTCGCAGGGATCAGTTGTTGTCTCATAGCCAGAGGATGCTCACGACGGTCGCTTAGAGGGTCACTCTATTCACATGCACCTAGATGACTCCCTAGTTTAGGACATGTTGAACATATATTTTATTTGAGACTCAGTTTATGATTCAAGACGTATATTTGATTAGAAACATATATATTTGATTAGATGTCCTTATATTTGATTCAAGACATATATTTGATTAGAGACATATGATTCAAGACATATATTTGATTAGAGACGTATATTTGATTAGATGATATGATTAGATAATATGATATGATATGATTTGATTTGATGATTTGATTAGATGATATATGATCTGATTACATTTGATTTGATTAGATGGTTTTATTTTGTTAGATGATATGATTTGATTAGAGAATTTTATTTGATGATATATGATTTGATTAAATGGTTTTATTCGATTAGATGATATGATTTTATTTTATTTGAATAGATGATTTTATTTGATGATATATAATTTGAATAGATGATTTTATTTGATTAAATGATATGATTTTTTTAGATATGATAAGTAACACATGTCATAAGTAATATAACTAATTTCATCAAAGCATACATAAAATCTTTAACTAATATGAAATCTATAAAAATCATTGAATAATCAAAGTACACATAAAATTCTATATATTAAAACCATTGAACCATCAAATAGGTTCATCATATATCAACAAATTATAGTCCATCACATGTTTAAATATATAAACAAAGTATAATAAAATTTAATCTAGAGATATCAAGTAGGTCCTAACACAAGAAATAAGTATACATATTATACTTTTTAGACCAACTCAAGTGGTTCAGACCTTTCATAGAGAACATGTAATATTCTCTCATGATCCTCACTATCTAGTCTCCACTTACGACATCCATGTTGAGATTTAATTGTATGAAGACAAATGTGTTAGGCCATTTTTCTGTCATAGCAAAAATCTTATGAAAATGGCCTCCTCCCTGCAAATGTTTCTTGGTTTGTGCCCTGCCCTGTGTTCCTTGTGTTGTCACCTTGCTTCAATCCAAACTGCATCTCCTAAATCATAAAGCCCAGAAAGTTATTCGAGTTTCAAGGTCCGTGGGAAGCAATCTTTAAAATTTGCCACAGTGTCAAAAACCCACAGTGTTTTCAAAAGTCCATGATGTTTTCGGTCTGTGTGTTTTCGGTCTTCATTGTTTTCGACCCTGTGCTTCCTGCTTTTGTGCGCTTATCCTTTGGCGTTGAAAACTTTGTGTGTTTTCGATCCTCTTTTATTGAAAACATTGTGTATTTTCCACCTTGCACTAGTTCCTTGTTTGCTGGCGTTCCCTCAACTGCGCAAGTCTGACATGGGTGGTGGGTCTAGGCTCTTCCTGATAAGCTGTCGCATGACCGCATTTTAAACTTTTTTGACATGTGATCATGCGACCGCTTGCCACCTAGCCATGCGGGTCCCAGTTTCTGTTTAGCTGCCTGGTGGTTTACTTTGCTTTACTGCGCATGTGCGATGTTGGTGGGGCCTGGTCCTTGCTCAGTTTTGTGTCGCGGGTTCTCCAGGTTTTCTGGTGGTTAAGTCTTCTTCTGGTGACCTGGCGACTGTGTAGTCGTGTGATCTCTTCTCTTCTAGTGGTTAGCGGCTAACATTCAGCGACTTGGTGAGTAGTTTGTCGCGTAGTCACTGAATGCCTAGTGGTTGGTAAGTGGGCTCAATTCTTCAAGCGACAGAGGAGAAGAGATCGACGGTCGGTGTGTGATCGCAAGGAATATTCTTTCCCCTTGCAATCATGTGGCTGCCGTTGATTCTGTTTGCATAGCGCGGTGGTCCCGGTGTCAGACGAAAGGTAGAGATGTGTTCTGATTGGCCGTCGCATGGCTGCATGTTAGACTTTTCTGACATGTGATCATGCGACCGCCTGCCACCTGTCCACGTGGTCCCAGCTTCTCAGTGGTGTTCGGTTGCCTGGCGGTTGGTCTTCTTCTGGCGACCTGGTGACTTGCGGTCTTCTCTCAGTCACTAAATCCTGGCGGTTAAGTCCCTAGCATCTAGCGATTTGGCTGGTGGTTAAGTTTTCCATAGTCACAATGTCACTAAATGGTGGGCCCAATATTTCTTAAGTGGAATAACATGCAGAAGAGATCTACGGTGGCCGCATGATCGTGAGGAATATTCCTCCCCTTTGTGATCATGCGACCACCATTCGATCTTCCCAAAGGTGTAAAGCTTTTTCGGGCGGTGGGTCCATTTGCCAGGGTGTGCTGATGTGCGTGATTTTCATTGGCCGGCAGGTGCTGAGGTGGATACATGAGGTGGGCCTGATACTTAGGGGCAGGCAACGGTTGTAGTGTTGGCGGGTTGTCGCATGATCACGTAGCCCATCTCTATGCTATGCGATCATGCAACAACTATTGAGATCTCGCAGTTGCGGAGTTAGCCCGAGGTGTCTAGATGGTTTTAAAACATAAAGCCCATGAAGGGAGATTGATCGGACGACTGGGATATAAAGTTGGTAAAGGTTTAAATGATGACTACCGATGTGCTGGGCACCAAAGTTGTAGCCGTTTGATTTCGAATTCAAATCTTCTAAGGGTTTGCAATGACAAGAAGGACTGGTTTTAAATGTTTTAGCGGCCTGATTGGATTTGTTTGGTGTTGCGGTGTGGTCTAGCGGCTATGTGGCTTAATTGCAGAAGTTGATTTGGTACCTGGTGAAGGACTTTCTTGGCTTGAGGTGTATTTGCAGTAAATTTTGTGATCGTTTCCAGCAGGTTGGGTGGTTGAAACCCTAACCCTAGTCATCCGTAGCTTGTTGTAGATTTTCAAGATGACTAGGGGGTATAAGTTAGAGAATTTTGGATTTTGCGGGGGTTCCAAAATATTGTTGCTTTTGGTCCTTGGTTTTTTACTGTAATATACTGATAGAGGTTTGATTTGGTGTCTTTTTCTCAGCTTTGTGTCATGCTAATTGTATGTTGATTCTGATTGTGTTAAGGAAAACATTCTTGAATTCCAATCTTGTATCTTGTGTATGTCTTCTTGCTTGTCTTTGAGCTCATATATGTTAATGTCACAAAGTGTGTTAATGTATGGTAAACAAAGAGTATTTTGAATTCATCTCTGAGTTTCTAACAAAGTTAGGATTAAAGCCTTTTAGGTGAATTCAGTGAGTTTGCAGCCAGGTGTAATATTTGATGTCCTTGTGCTTGAGGGAAAGGGGTAATAGGCAAAGCACTTACTCTAGTTTCCATTTTGTTTGACTTAAGGTATTTAGTTGAAGTATACGGTTGGGTGACTCTTAGCCCTAGGATAAGGCACTGGTCCTTTCTTTTGAAGTCATGGTTAACAACCACACAAACATAAACATTCATTTGATAAACCTTTATAGACTTGTGTTGAGCATTGTGTGCATCATTTTGAGACTCCTTTGAAGAAGTGAGTCAAGGGTACACCCACCTGAGCATTGAAGCTCAAAGAGTAGAAGGATCCTTTGATCCTTGTTAGTTGGCCCTCTTCCTTGTGGACTTTGGAGTGGTGATAGAGTTAGGATTTTATTTATATTATCCATCAAAGTGTAAATCTGCAAGTTGAAGATCAAAGGGAATAATCCACAACCAACAAAATGGATGTGGCAACTACTAGGTGACTATATTGAAACACCTAATTGTTTGGTTCATAATCAACAAAGTGAATAGCATGTTGAATTAATTTGATTTTCTTGAAATATGTTCCTTCTAAAACAACTGAACCTGCAAGTCACAAATTTCAACAATATATAAATTTAAACAAAGTCAATTTGAAATTTGTTAAAAGGTTGAAATTTAAAATTTACAAATTGAGTTCAATATATTGATTTAAACCATATACAAACCTATGGGGAACAACATTCCATTGCTTTCTTTAGGTTCAAGTAACTTCATCCTCTCTGTAGTACAACGCAGTAAATAATAACCAACTCTTTCTACATTTCCATGCTCAGCAATCACTGCAAAGACATCTCCTGCACAGTAAATTTATATATACATGTGTGAAATCTTAAAATAAATACTTACTTCAATCTATAGATCTATTTATATTTATCTATACATACAACTCAATGTACCATATAATGTGAAATATATATACTTACCAATTTTGACCAATCCCGAGATATGATCGTAATCAGTAGAAATCAAAGGAACATCATCGAAGTTTTAATCTTCATCTTTATCAACTGTATTAGTAACAACTAGTGGCACTAGATTCCATGCGCCTACATATCCACGATCTTGATTGATACATTCCTCATAATTGTCAGCAATGCAGTGACAACAAAAGCATGAGTAGTCCCTAGTGTTCAACATCCAATTGTGACAATTTGTACTCATAACTGAATGCAAAGATCATGTCTTTTCTATCCTATTGCAACCATGCATAATTTTTCTATTCACACTTGAACAAATGCATATATAATACATTCTATATAAATATAATTTGAATAAAAAATATCATAAAAATTTTAAACACTTTCAAATAATTGAAAAATGTGTGCATACCTTTTATCTCCCAAAATTTTCTATATGGCACCACCTGAGTCAATCCTGATGACATGTCATTCTCATTTGGTGCGAAATGTGTCTTGCACCATTCAACCACATCATGTGCATTTTTTATATGCACTCCCTTATAATTCATTTGATACTTTCGTATAGCACGTTTGATGCAAGCTCCGACACCATCATGTTCACCTTTTCCATGTACACTCTCAAAGAAACTCCATACATGTGGTATGTTTTCATTATGATGATATCTACATAGTGCATAAAATGGTCTCGATGATTTGAATTGTGCAGCACATCCATCTGACCAAACATAATGTTTATCAATTTTTATACCTCTTTCTTTCAAATTTGCAAAAAACATCTTGAAGCAGTGTTCCACATAATGAATGTCATGCTCTCTATCATTATTTATATAAAAATGATATTCCTTCTTGATGACCCGTGCTTCAAATGTGCTCTGAATACCATCCAAATCTAATTGTGTGTGTTGATAACACACATGTACCATAATAGTAATTTGCTCTGGAAAATAGTATTTTGACTGAATTGCCTTTTGATGAACAAAAGAATAATTTTCTGCAAAATCAACAACTGATACAATAGTTCCAAGTGGGAAATTGTCTCTCGGAGTTTGAAATTGTTGTGATTGCCACTTTGCAAAAAAAACATGATGAATGTAGGGTTGAATCAATTTTTAAAATTTTTTCATAAATGCTCCAACATTTATCTCCTCTTCAACATATTCTAACCTTTTAGATTCTTTCCCAAAATTTGTTTCATTCTTTACATATTTGTAACTCTTGCAATTTAACATCTTTGTTACATCAATATTTTCATTTTTCAAAGGAAAAAGAGACAAATCGACACATGTTTGACATATTCCTTTTATGTAATTTATTTATCCAGTTACATCATCTCTTTTGTCACATAAAATGGATGAGATGAACTCACTTTGTCTAGTAGGCAGAGCCTTTTTAAAACCATAAGTGTCTTCTACAAACTTTCAAAAAACTTGATAGTGGAGATCAAATTCAATATGATAACGACAACAACAAGTTTCAAACACTTTGTTTGTCCTAATATAATATGGCTTCAATCTTTCAAACAATGTTTTCCCAATCTTTATATTAGGATTTGAACTACAAAATGACACATACATTTCATGTTGTGTTGTGTCCAACCAATGTTTCATATGATATTCATATTGATTAGCTAAAATTCTATGTTTGATAACATCTCTAGTGTTTGATGAAGGACGTGTATTATCATTCTAAAATGATGTGACCAAATTTTTTGTTCTTTCATCAATCCTATCAGAACAAGGAGCTCTACACATGATTGCCCAATTGCCTTCCAAGGTGCTATCATCCAAAAATATTCTCCTATTAACATATCGTGATATTGTTTTCCTATTAAAACCAAAGTGAGATGAAATTGAAGATATCTGTCTTTTTCATCAACCTACAATGGATGTAAACATAACTTTTCTTGTAATGGACTTATCTATAGTTTGAGATCGCTTCCCTAGTTGGTTCAAACCTTTCTTAAGATTTTCAATCATATCAGTTTGCATGTCAACAACTTTTTTCTTCTTTGATGATGTGTCTATACCCAATAATTTTAATGCCCCTTCCAACTTTTTGTTTATAAGTATAAGTGAAAGCAATTGAGCTTGTTCAAGTGTTTCAAAATTATCAAATTTACCCAATATTTCTCTTGCTATCATAGTCATTGATCTCTTCTTAGGAAGACTTAAGTGTTGAACATTAGCAAGTGATCTCAAATTGTCCATATCCATTGTAAGTAAATGATCTAAGTTTCTATAATTAATATTTTTCTTTATAGTTTGAGCTAAATTTAAAAGTTCATCCATACCAGCAGGAGCACGTGATGTTGACCCTTCTCCAACATCAATTGTTTGATCTTCCATAGGGAGTAATCCCGACCCTTCTTCAATGTGCAATTCTTCGACTTGACTTGACCCTCCTACTTCAGCTTGTCTTTCAGCTTCTTTAGTTTTATGATAATATGTCAATGTAGCTTCACGATTTCTTTGTTCAGTACCGGGTGACCTTTTTTTAGAAGATTTACTTTGTCTTCCCTTCTTGTTCCCCATTTCTTCGAGCTCCAAAAAATGTCTTCCACAAGATCGTCAACAAAAATTTTCTTCTTCAATAAATACTTTAATCTAATATTTTTCCTCTCCAAAATTATGCTTTGAAAAAATAGAAATATCAATCCTCCTTCAAAAAATGTCTTCAATAAGAGAAAATGCAAATTTATTAATTGCAATTCGATGTAAAATAGAAATAACATGTTTTACTTTTATACCATTTAAAAAAAAATTTACAAAATAATTTTACTAGCCGACTTCGCGCAAAGTACCTACTTCGTGTGAAGTACCCAAGGCAAAATTCCAGTGGGTGTCTTTTCTATCGAGATTTACCCTTCGCACGAAGCCCCTCAAGTGTCTTCATGCGAAGGGTGTCTTCGCACGAAGCCCTCAAAACTAAAATTTTGCCCTCAAAAAACAACTAAACTACAGAAAAATGGTCTTCCGGGGCCTGAAACAAGGACTAAACAAGATGATTTTTCCAAACAGATGATGTTAAATGATGCTATTTGGAACAAACTTTCTAATGAATATAATTTTAATACATATTGAGTTCATTATCATTTTTAAATATTACTTTAACTAAACATAGGTTGTTTGGTTATTCAACAACCTGTCTCTTCAAGACTTCGGGAAAAATAGTAAATGATAAATTTTTTTTTATAAAAAATATGTAGGAAAAGTGTATTTGTGTTACCTTTCTATGAAAAAAAGAAAAAATGAATTTCGATATACATAGCTCAAGTTAGAGCGATCCAAGTGACCTTATGTCTAAATTACAGTTACTGTCACTTTAAAACTTAATAAACTATGAACCATTGATCCAAAATGAATAAAACCAATTGCATCCTTTAGATATTGAAGTTAAAAATATAACCTTGAAAGAATTACATTGTTATCATATTTTAAAAACAAGTTATGCTGATCCAAGTGACAGTAACTCGTTAAAAACATAATTTTTTCACGCAAACCACTTTTAGAAGGAGAAGGAAAAATGAATTTAAATGATTTAAAAAAAAATATATATTTAGAAACTAGAAAGAAAATTCTAAAAGACTTTAGTTTACATCATCTTCAAATTCCTAATAGTTTTGCGGAAACAGATGTTTGAAAGTGAAGTTTTTTCTCAGAATGTTGAACTCTAGGTCAAAGTTGGCCAAAAAGTGCGACTCACTATTGTGGGACCACCCAATTCCTTTTATTCTACTATTTCATAAGGATTCTCCTCTTATCAACAATCTTCTTAGGTAGGGAACTATGTTTTTTGTTATTATTAATCTCATTTTGTTTACTAGCACCAAGTTTGTGCCAGAGCACTTTTATAACTAGCCTTTTGTGTTTGCACAAGGACAATCCTATTTCTTAATAGGAATTCAATGACATGGGAAAGAATAAAAAGATAATGGTTGACATTTGAAACCCCAAAATGTTGACAAGATTATACTTAATTTTGAAAGAGAAGGATCAAGGTTTTGCGAATTAGGGATAAGCGATGATGCATACCTAAATCGTAGCAAGGTAAGATGTTTAGTAATATCTCAACAAGTGCCAAACTTAATCATTTTGCAAGGTTTTAAGTAATGTTAATGAAACTGAGTGATAAGAGCATGAAGTTAAATGGGAAGTCAAAGACCCAACACCTTAAAGACATAAAACTTAGCCAAATGTTAGACTTCTTTAACATGGGCAAATGACCAAGGATAGGAGAAACGGAACCAAAACCATGAGCAAGCAACCTTATGGCCTTTATGAACTATCTTAGATTAGTTATTGATGAAGGATCATAAAACAAACACATAAAAGAGAAGGGACTCTAAACAAAATGAGAATTGACAAGATTGAATTCTAGCGTGCAACATTTGAATATGAACTTAAAATTTAGGATTGAAGCCCAAAAATTGAAGCATATTAAGAATAAATTCCAATGAGTTCTATCATAATCTTTATCAAAATTAAGTTTGATCAAAATAGCATTTTGACCTTAATGTTATGTTGGGTCCATTAATAAGCTTCACAATTCAAGATAAGATTATCAAGAATAAATATGCCAACAAAAAATTAATATTTGTTCAACTCTAACAATTCTTTTATGCAATACAATAAGACACCACTTAAAAAATCTAGAGTTTTTTTTAAATTTTAAATATTGGTTATACTACCATTAATATTTGACTCTAATTAACTTTTTTTTAATTACCTTTAAATATAAACAATAAGAAACTTCTTCAATATGTGGTTGCCTAACTTAATAAAATTCTATAAGAGACCCATCGCTACCCAAACTTTCATAAGAGGCCTTATTTATCTTTGTCTAATGACATCTTGCTAATTATTGTTGCCGCTCTCATATCATGCTAATTAGGAGTCATAGCAAGACATAACCGATCTTCACCAAAATCACTCTAGACACTTCATCATGCAAATAGCGTGATAAGGAATAATGTAGAATAAAATGTTAATTAATATAAAGTTTTTTTCTAAATAAAATGTTAAATATTTTTTTCAAAAAATGTTCTGGTCGAAAGTAAACGACATTAAAAAGAATTCGGTCGAGTCTATCCACTAGGTGGCTATTTTATAAAAGAATATATGTGTGTACACTACTGTAAATGATAAGATATACAACGTACATAAAACTGTAACAGATAAGGTAAAAATAAATAAAATGACCAATCTGCAAATCCGGACCATCGCCTCAAAGCTTCACCTTACATTTTCTGCTAGTAATATTGACAGTGCTATTTGCATCCAGACTGTCGACCACCAGATCGCAGCGGACGCGGAAAGTAATCTTCATCGTTTTCAGTTTCCCAAACTTGATCTTCGCGGGAACATCCGCCTTCAAATTCAGAGGAATGCTTCCCTTCTTCTGCTCTGCACTCAGCGATGAAACCTTTTCACTCGTGATCTGCACGTTTGTTGCGGTGAGAGTAACGTATAAATTCGTAGTATTTTTATGCCCCTGGTAAAACGCCGGTAGTTTGCCCTTTGAGAGCTCGGCGCCGGAGTAGAAAACAGCAATATAACTGTCGCCTAAGTAATATATGCCGATCTTCTGGTTAGGATTCCTCGCCCTTACCCCGACCACAAACTGTGACGAAACGGCAGCATCTGTGCCGACGGTAAAATTAGCGATCTGAATGCCGTCGACGGAATATTTAGGTATCCGGGGCTGGAAAACGGCGTAAAGGATACCGGCGGCTATGGCAATGGCTACAATAAAGAGCAGCAGGAGGCAAAATGTCCAGGTGAGGCAGCGGCAGAAGCAGTTGTGGCGGTGCTTGGGAGGGCGGGAGTAATATTTCGGGGCAGTTCGTGGAGGAATGGCCTGATCCTTGGGATACTGGATGTGCACAACTTTGCTAGGGTTTGCGCCAGGGTTTCCTTTTTCCGACACAAGGCTGGACCTCGGCGCCAGAGGAGCGCTGGACTTGTGTGAATCTTCGTGTGCCTGTGCCGCTTTCTCTACATCCTCCGTGGCCGGGTAAATTCGCTGTGTATCTTCCATTGCTGTGTAATAATTCTCTGCTTTTGTTTTGTTTTGTTTTTCTATTTTTCCCAATTGTTCAGCTCTTTTTCTCTTGATATCTGTTTGAGAAAGGGGACGAGATTCGATGAGTGGTTGGAGTGATGAAGATAGATGGTTATAATGGCGCGGGCTTGTCACGACACGGTGAATGGTGATCAGCTGGCCGCGTGATGATAAAGACAAGGGTGAAAATTCTGACAGAAAAACGCGTTGGCGAGTCACGAAGAACGCGTGAGCCGATAAAATTTCTCTTTCTCCGTGACTTCATCTGTTTTTTTAATTGTAGTAAGTACAATTTTGCTGCTTTGAAAGAGCACGTTTATTTTGGTAGCATACTATTTTGTTGTTTTGAAAGAGCGCGTATACTTATTGTACTACTATTTTCACTCCTTTCATACCTGGTGCGATTATTAGTTTTAAGAATACTGTAAAGTCTTCTTAGC
The DNA here is from genome assembly GCA_027943335.1 of Chamaecyparis obtusa. Taxonomy (NCBI): domain Eukaryota; kingdom Viridiplantae; phylum Streptophyta; class Pinopsida; order Cupressales; family Cupressaceae; genus Chamaecyparis; species Chamaecyparis obtusa. The sequence continues at coordinate 178,294 of BSBK01010743.1, read as the reverse complement.
GGAGCGTTTTGCTCTGGTTTAGGGGCCCCGGGACTCGAACACGCTCGCTGTATGTTTTGTCTGTGTTGGAAAGATGTTTCCAGTATTTGATGATTGCTTTCTACCTACTACCGAACCCATGTGCTTTTTATACAATTCATCAAACGCAAGTTAGGTGATAGACACCGAGTATTATTACATCAACGGCTCTGTACAGACGTGGTCACAACAGGAAATTTCCATCACCAAATTTGTGTCAAACGCTCATTTTGAGATAGAGTCAAATTCCTCTGGAGCAGAATTATGTAGAACTCTGATTTATAACCGTCTGTGATTGTATTGTGACTCAGTAATGCCAATTTATTTAAAAAACAAAACACTTTAAGTAATCAATGTTAGTTTGTTATTCACATTCTTTTTGCTTTTTCCCTGTTTTTTTTTAGACATGGGGATTGTTGGTTGGTCAGATTTTGACAGATTTATTTAGTTGGCTCTTGTGATATTTGTTTTTTTGTGATGTGGTTTGAAGATAGAAAAGATAATTATGATAATGATGGTTGGAAATGCTTTATAGATACTTTGAACAACTTTGGTATATAAGACAAATAGAACGATCAAGACTTACCTACTCTTAATGTTATAATATATCGAGTTTTTTAATTATTATATATATATATATATATTTTTTAATCAGTAAATAGCTGGTTAGGCCAGCACCTTTTATTAGCTTCAAAAAGTTTTGATATACAAAAGTATCAATCAACCATTCTTCCCCACCCAAAGATCCCCTTTACATACTCACAGCATATCTCCATAAATCCTGACACCCCAAACATGCCATTAAAAGGCTTAGCCTGACACAAGAGTTATAACAGCCTAGCATTTATGCTGAAAACTGAAGGCTGCAATCGATACCACCTCAGCCCACCCAACCCTGTTGTGTAACCATCCACTCAACCATAAAAACTGTCGCGTTCACAAATGCCTCAAGTGCAGCAAATTTCCATAAATCCGGAGGGAATTTCATACACTTCTGTTTTACCATACGCCCCCTTTGCCAACTCATCCGCAGCCTCATTCCCCTCATGGTATATATGACTGATCATGTACTCATTTAATTCTGACAGCAGGTTTACAATGGGGTCCAACCATCTCCGGAGTTCCCAACTAAGAGTCCATCTGTTCATTATGGCATTAATCACAATCAAAGAATAACCTTCCAAATGGGCTTTTTTTAAACCCAACAGCTTGCCTAGCTCCAATCCCCTCAGGGCCGCCCTGAACTCTGCCACATTGTTAGTTGAGCACCCAATGTGTTCGCTGATTTTGCCTACCACTTCTCCCTTCGAGTTTCTAGCTATACAAGCAATGCCCGAAGGGCCCGGATTTCCTTTTGATGCTCCATCGAAATTCACCTTGATCCATCCATCCTCCGGGCTGCACCATTTTGTCCTCTTTCTAATATCCTCAGAGTGGTTATGGTGAGAGGAGTTCCAGTCTCTAGGTGGTAGCAGGTTTGGGAAGACTTTGATCAGATTACTGTCTATATTAGTGAAAATTCTTTTCTTACCTGTTGTCGATTTAGCCGCTGTATTTGTTAATTCTACAATCCTTGGCTCAATTTTTGTGATTAGGACCTCCCTGGGACTTGCTTGATCCCTGAATATCCTTCCATTGCGTTCATTCCAGATTCCCCAACATAAAGTGGAAGGGATAATTTGCCATATGCTTTCAAAACAGCCCGAATGAAGTTTATTTGGCCAAGACATAAACCAGTCTCGAAGACTTGAAGGCTTGGCGGTTTGCAGATTTAGTTTCTTCATGATATAATTCCAGCAAAATTCTGCATAAGGGCACTCCCAGAGTAGATGATTTGTTGTCTTCAAGTTCCTTCTGCACAAAGTGCATCTACTAGGGCCATTAACACCAATCTTGCTCAACCTGTCTTGGGTAAGAATACGGTTCTGAATAGCCAACTACAAAAACACACCAGCTTTGGGAAGGATATGCTTACCCCATAGAAGTTTTGTGGGCCATTTTGAAATGCTATCGGTCCGTGCGTTAATCTGATAACCAACTCTGACCTTGTATTCCCCACCGGCTGAAGCAACCCATTTGATCCTATCTTGTGACCTTGAAGCAGGGATGATCCTATCCTTTAGGATACGGGCAAGCAGATCCTTTTGATCTTGTGGGGCATTGATGGGCTCTAATGAATTCCAACACCATCTTTCCAAACCATTCTCCCTCACCAACCTGCCATAATTGCACACATGTTTACCCCATAATTTGAGAGTTTCTCTTCGAATTTGCTGCAGTTGGGGATTGTTACTTAATTTTGGGTGACCATCCCATGAATCCTCCCAAAAGGCAGCCAATTCACCATTGTGAATTTCCCAAGTAATGTATTTGGTTATGATGTCTCTACTTTCACAAATAAAATTCCAAACAGCGGAACCACGAGGAGGGTTCCTTACTCTAATGACATTAATGGGGTTGTCTGAACCAAGATACTTATTTCGAAAAATCCTAACCCATTTCTGGTCAGTTTTGAGCTTCAACTAGGTTAATTTCACACCCATTGCCAGATTCATGAACCTCACCTGTCGAATACCTGCACCATCTGCATTCTGATTTGCATACACTATCCCATGCCATTAAAGGCAACTTCTTCTCGTCATGAGGCCCACTCCAAAAGAACCTACACATTATACTTTTGAGACTATTCTCAACTGATGCTGTAAGCTTCATGCATGACATCGAATAAATGGGGATGCTTGATAGAACTGACTTAACCATCAATAATCGCCCGGCTGCGGTTAACCACTTGCCTTTCCAACAATCCATTTTCTGTTTACAGCTCTCCATCAGTTGATCCTAATAACATCTCTTATTAATTCCACTATACAGGGGCATTTCCAAGATTCTACCTAGCAAATTGGCAATTCTTAGCCCCAAAATCCTTGCAATATCTATTTGGAGCCCCAATTGCACATTTAGGAAAAACACTTCAGATTTTCTCCAGTTTATTGTTTGTCCTGAGGCCATGCTATACTTATCCAGTAATTTTTTGATCACCCTAGCTTCGCCTCTTGTGGCTGCTCCAAATAAAGTTGTGTCATCAGCAAATTGGTGATGAGTAATCGGTTCAACTCCTGGTGTAACCCTGATTCCAGCCCAAGTACCATCTTCTCTTGCCTTATTAATACTTCGACCCAGCGCCTCAGCCATAATTATAAAAAGAAAAGGGGATAAGGGGTCCCCTTGTCTGGTACCTCTGGTGGTACTAAAGAATCCTTGAGAAATACCGTTAACTAGGACTGAAAATTTTCGAGTATCAATACAACTTCTGATCCATTTGACCCAGTCCCTAGCAAAGCCAAATTTGGTTAAAACATCGAAAAGGAACTGCCTATCCACCAAGTCGTAAGCTTTTAAGATGTCTAGTTTAATGATCATGCTGGGCATTCTTAACTTCCTGGCTGTATGTACAGCTTCATGAGCCACAATGATACCTTCCACAATGGACCGCCCTGGAGCAAACTCGCTCTGTTCCTTCGAAACAACCTTCCCAATTAACTTTTTTAATCTACTTGCTATGATTTTGGTGATAATCTTATAAAAGGTGTTGCATAAAGCAATTGGTCTATAGTCACTCATGCCTGTAGCTTTTTTCTTCTTAGGTATTAATGCCAAAAAGGTGTGGTTTGCTGCTCCTAAGACTGTCATTGTTTTCCTTGACTCCTCTACCGCCTTTAACAGGTCAGATTTTATAATTTCCCAATAGCTCTGATAGAAACATGCTAAAAAACCATCTGGCCCAGGAGTTTTGTCTGCCCCCATTCGAAAAACATACTTCTTCAGTTCTTCTAAGCATATAGGTTTGAGAAGACCCCTGTTATCTTCTTCTGAAATAATATTTGGAATGCGATCCAGAATATCCACCCTATCTGCCTCCCGTCCTTGAGTGTCTTGGTTGAGTAAAGTTTGGAAGTACCTGACTGCTTCTGATTTGATTTCATCTGGAGACTGAGCTATTGAGCCATCCTCCCTAACTAGCCCAAGTATTTTATTCCTATTCCTGTTTGCAACTGTTGTTTTATGAAAAAATTTGGTGTTTCTGTCACCCTCCTTGAGCCAAATTTCTCTTGATTTTTGTCGCCAAAAGCTCTCTTCTCTTGCTAGTATTTCAGCTTGTTCTGATTTGAGTTGCTTCTCTTTCAAAAATGACTGCTCATTCATACCTTCCTCAATTACAACCTCATTCAGTAATCTCAGCTCTTCTTCAATTCGGGCACTCTCTTCAAAGATGTTTTTGAAGTGGACTTTGTTCCATTCCTTTAACTTGTTCTTGATATATGTTAATTTCTTGTGAAAAACATACATGCATGAATGATTCCCAATCCAAACCTCATTCCACCATTGTGCAATCCGATCCCCAAGTGTTGTATCGCGCGTCCACATCTCCTCGAATTTGAAAGGGGCTCCCCCTTTGTAGTTGTCGGTAACAATCAATAGTTGGATAGGAAAGTGATCCGAGCCACTAAAAGGAAGAATAGAAGCTTCTGCAATCTCGTCCACCCAGTTACCAAATAGAAAAAATCTGTCCAGCTTTTCAGAGATGCTCGTAAACCCTTGTCTCCTATTGGTCCATGTGAAATTACCGTTCTTGGATTTGACTTCACATAGAGCATTCATGTCCACAAAAACCTGAAAATCTAGTTGAGTTCTGGACAATGTCCTCAAACCGCCCTGCTTTTCTGAGTTATTAAGTGTTGCATTGAAGTCTCCGCCTATGATTACTTGTTCTTCTCCTAACCTGTCTAATACTGAAGAAATCTCCTCCCAAGCTTGTCTCTTTGCTGTAGTTTGAGTTGGCCCATACACATTTATGATCTTCCATGTTTTGTTGCTGTGAAGTTCTTTGCATTCTACTGCCATCCACTGTGACTGCGCAGAGACCAATGTACACATGACCTTCGTTGGATTCCATACTATCCCAATCCCTCCTGACGCTCCAACAGACTCCACAAACAGGCCGTCCCACTGTCTCCAGATTTTCATCTTATTCTCCTCCGTTGTACTCCATTTTGTCTCCTGAATTAGGACTAAATCTGCTTGACTGTTATCTATTTGACGCCTGAAAAGGCGCCACTTACTAGGGGCATTTAAGCCCCTAGCATTCCAGCTTATAATTCTCATGGTTCCTCGGGAAGGGGTAACTCCTCGTTTCTCAAAGTTGTTAAACTAAGTTTGGTCTGGCCCTTAGCTTTCCCTGCTAATGTCAGTCGTGATTTATTAGTTTTGCGTCCTCTTCTGCCAGTGGGATTATAACTTGGTGATTTGAGGCCTTCAATTTGCTCAATACCCCTTTCTTCCAAAATCCCAGCCTGATAGTCTTCAAAGCTATCATCAGTATCAGATTCTGAATGTGTATCTCCATTCCCCTCATCTTCCTTTACCTGTTCGAAAGCCTCCTCACTCTTGTCACTCTCTGATCTAGCTAAGAGTGCTTCTACCTATTCTTCTTCCTGCCGAATTGAATTGGGAATGAACACAGAGTTACCATCAACTTCCACTGTTGGAGGCAGATTCTGAGGTTGATCTTCTGACTTATCCTCTCTATCCAAGTTCACATCTACCTTTCCTATACACTTATTTTCTACAACTTCCTGTTTGCTTGGGGATAAAACTACACATTCCTTCAAAATCACCTGGTTGGTATCACTAAAATAGTATTCCAGCCCTGCCCACTCCCTATCTATCCTTTCTTCCTGTATGCCCTTTCTTGACCAAATAGCCTCACTCAATTCTTTCTCCATATCTAAGGAGGAGGTGTTACAGGATGTCTCATTAGGAACCCCTGACCGGAACTGAGGATACTTATTTAGCCCTGCTACTTCAACCTTAAAAACACACTTGCTTCTACCATGCTGAACTGACTTACAAGTCAGGCATAAATCCAACTGTTCCTCTTTTAAAATTCTTTGTTTCTAGACCCCTATTTCCATTTTCAGTTCCACTTCACTCGGAAAACCAACTTTATTGAAATAGACACACATAATCTGAAGTATGCACCCAATGTCTGATCATCCTGAACTGCATCCATAAACATGAATTTACCAAAACACCTACCTATATCCTTTATCACTTCTTCTTCCCAGTACTCGGATGGCAGATTATATAGACGAAACCAAGCAGCACTGTTGTCTATTTGACAGCTACGTGGATCAAAGTTAGGGCTTCAATCCCAAAGGTGCATTTGAACTCCATCCAAAAACATGGGAGCAAAGCCTAATGCCTTTAACTTTTCCTTGCGAGCGGTGAAGGAAACCAAGAAAAAACCATTGACTAGAGGCGTGAAAGTGACTGTATTCTCCCAATGTTTTTTACACCAGTCATGGACCTCCTTCGGGTTTTTGGGAGATTCACCCCCCATTTGATGAATATAGCAACATCAGCCAACACATCTCTTCTACTTTTGGTTCCAGCTTCATCTATAAGAACCGTGAAAGTAGAATTTGCTTGGCCCATACCTAGATTTGAGTCTCCCATATCGAAGCTCCAGAGATCCTCCCCCATTTTGTCCTTGCCCTTTTCGTTTTCCAGCCTTTGGGTATTCTCTTGGTCTGATGCTTTACATCCCTCTTCCTTATTCTTGCATCCCCTTCCATACCCGAGATAAGCTTTTTTATAAACCACCCACTCTTCCCTTTCCTGATTCCCAAATTTGTCCAATCTCTGGCCCCTCCTACAGTCATATCTTTATGATCATTTGTCTATTTGACAGCTACGTGGATCAAAGTTAGGGCTCCAATCCCAAAGGTGCATTTGAACTCCATCCAAAAACATGGGAGCAAAGCCTAATGCATTTAACTTTTCCTTGCGAGCGGTGAAGGAAACCAGGAAAAAACCATTGACCAGAGGCTTGAAAGTGACAGTATTCTCCCAATGTTTTTTACACCAGTCATGGACCTCCTCCGGGTTTTTGGGAGACTCACCCCCCCATTTGATGAATATAGCAACACCAGCCAACACATCTCTTCTACTTTTGATTCCAGCTTCATCTATGAGAACCGTGAAAGTAGAATTTGCTTGGCCCATACCTGGATTTGAGTCTCCTGTATTGAAGCTCCAGAGATCCTCACCCATTTTGTCCTTGCCCTTTTCGTTTTCCAGCCTTTGGGTATTCTCTTGGTCTGATGCTTTACATCCCTCTTCCTTATTCTTGCATCCCTCTTCCATACCTGAGATAAGCTTTTTTCTAAACCACCCACTCTTCCCTTTCCTGATTCCCAAATTTGTGCAATCTCTGGCCCCTCCTACAGTCATATCTTTATGATCATTTGTCTATTTGACAGCTACGTGGATCAAAGTTAGGGCTCCAATCCCAAAGGTGCATTTGAACTCCATCCAAAAACATGGGAGCAAAGCCTAATGCATTTAACTTTTCCTTGCGAGCGGTGAAGGAAACTAGGAAAAAACCATTGACCAGAGGCTTGAAAGTGACAGTATTCTCCCAATGTTTTTTACACTAGTCATGGACCTCCTCCGGGTTTTTGGGAGACTCACCCCCCCATTTGATGAATATAGCAACATCAGCCAACACATCTCTTCTACTTTTGATTCCAGCTTCATCTATGAGAACCGTGAAAGTAGAATTTGCTTGGCCCATACCCGGATTTGAGTCTCCCGTATCGAAGCTCCAGAGATCCTCACCCATTTTGTCCTTGCCCTTTTCGTTTTCCAGCCTTTGGGTATTCTCTTGGTCTAATGCTTTACATCCCTCTTCCTTATTCTTGCATCCCTCTTCCGTACCCGGGATAAGCTTTTTTCTAAACCACCCACTCTTCCCTTTCCCGATTCCCAAATTTGTCCAATCTTTGGCCCCTCCTACAGTCATATCTTTATGATCATTAAACTCTCTCCTGGGTTGATGGTGCCATGAATATCTAGGATCAATCCAGGGAGGAATCCTGAAACGCTCGTCTCTGAAAGGTCTAAATCTAGACTTTTGCTCCCGCCTCCAAGTTTGCCCTAGACGCCCGGATATGGGGTTGTTGTTTTTTGGCCCTGGATTCCAGCATTTGTCAATCCAATGACCCTTGTGGTCTATGACGATCGCTACCTGAATAATTTGCCATCTTTGAAGGATCGGAGCACATATCGGGCTGCGAATGCTGCTCACCATATGCCTGCCACCCATTGGAAATTTTGTGTCCGAGGCTTTCCGTTGGCATTTCCCTCTTTGACATCTCCCACCACCTGGATGCACGGGAGAGAGACCTATGCCCGTCTTTCCATGATTGTTGGTTGCCATTAGCGATCTGCTCCTGCCTCTGCTCACCCTCCTCGAACCTGTCTGCACTCCCAAGCTCGCCTCCTGCGCGCACCATTCCTCTATTATATAATATTTTTTATTTTAATTATTATATTTTTGTTATTATGTACAATTGCCATATTTGAACTTTTTTTTAGTGCTTTTCTTTTCATCCATATTTTTTTTAATGTCTAACACTATTTTATGATAGTCAAATACACTCATTCATATAAAGAAATATGTATGTGTGTGCGCATATATGTATATGTATGTGTCTATGTCTTCATATGCATACACATACACCCCCTATCCCCTCCTACACACACACAAATACATATGTGTGTGTATGCATGTATGTATATGTATACGTGTTGTGTGATAAGAAAAATAAGAAAAATATGAATTGAAAAGCAAACATTCTGATCATGTTCTATTTAGCAAAGTTATCAAGAATTTGTTGGGTTTGATTATTTAAGCTATAATGTGGAGTTACCCTTACCAAGGATTGTTTGGTCATGGACCAACAAGGCCAACCTCAAGGAACCGTGTGTTCCCCAAAAGGAAGTGTACACCAGATTCCTATAGTTGAAAAAGTTAGAACCAAAGCTCAAAATCTTTAAAATTCTTTTGTTTTGTTGGTTAGGGGGAAGAAATATACTTGGTGCCAATGTAGTTCTATTGAGATAGTCCAATTAGAGTATAACATGTCTACATTAGAACAATGCTCTTTTTTCTTTCTCTAAAGTCATAGCTCAACTCATATAGAGTGGATCTTACTTTCACTAGTTTCCACGAGACCTTCACCTGTAGATTACAAAATAAAGGGTTTATTATTTCAATGGTAATTAAGTTCACGTCTCGAGGACCCTTCAAGAATAGTAACTCTTGAATTCTAGAACTTAAGAGATGAGTAAATTTGTGTTCATGAAATCAGTGCGTTTGTGAATAGTCTCAAGTGAAATTCTTTTGGAATTCTAGAACTGAGGTAATCAAATAAATTGAGATTCCTAAAAATTATAGGTTTACAGTTGTAATTAATGTATGAGGGGAAGATATATAGAGCCATATACATTAGTACAACTAGAGTAATCCGACATGGCCACTTGTTAACCTTAGGATAGAATGGCTTAAGGATTTGATATAACACATGGACTTGGCTTATTTAAAGTCCTTGATGTGTTGATCTTCCTTGATGAACCCAAGTTATTACAGAGGAGTTGCACATAAACTGTAAAACTAAATACCCATGAACCAAAGTATGTGGACCTTTTAGGTCTCAGGGTTCTTTCTGGATTTGAATACTATGTTATTCCCATAATCATGGGACCAAGTAAATGAATTGTAAGAGAAATTCCATATCCATTAAACTTTATATTATGATCTCTTTTTATTTTGATTAAGATATGATTATTCTGTGAAAGTTTTTAAGTGATAAATTTATATAATCTTCTCACCAACTTTTTACATCATTTAGAATTTAATTCATCTTATTAAATTTAGGAATAGATTTGCAATTTATCATATTTTGTTAACTTTTATTTATTATTGTGATTATTTTTTTAATTAAACTATTCAAGAATTTAATCCAGAAAACGATCACAATCATTAGTATGGAGTGTGAAAATCTAGCAAACTTAACTTCTATTCATTCAATTTGGGAGTCTTCTCAAATCTTAATTCCCTTTTAATCAATACATTAATTATTCTTCCTCAAGTGCAACCCACCTTAATATTTTTGAGGGTCAAATCTCCTATTCTTACATATCTAATTTCCACCCTATTTTTCACTGTCCTCAATATTATTTCTTTCATTTATGTAGATATAGATGTCTTCTACAATGTACTTCAATACCTTTAAGTTATTATCATTTCTTTAATTCTTACCAATTCTTAAAAATTATTTTCTTATATGCTTCATTATATCTTTCTTTCACATCTCCATTCTAATTAAGAGTGTTGATTAAAAAATGCTCCAAATAATTGTTGAATTCCATCTATATTATCATTTAATTCATATCTATTGGATCTATTTAATTGCTTCCTATTATGTAAAAATTATTTAGTTCGATTTCAAATTTATTAATCCTCCCAATTCAATTATATCTAATAAAAATAAAAATTTATCACAAATTTATGAAGAAATCAAATTGATGCCATCTGTTTTATTTCTAAACTCTACCGTATAAGATTTTTATTACATCAATGTTTCAGATCACACTCCCTAATCTATTGTCAGAATGAAAAGAAACTAAAAAAGAAGAGAAAATCACAAGAAAGATACCAAAAAAAAAAGACATACTGTTCATCAGCCTGTCCCTATCCACTAAATGATCCAGCATATGAAACATTTTTAAAAATAATTATTTGAATCTAATTATCTACAAAGAAATTCATTTTTCCACTATCAACTTGCGAGAAGCACCAATAAGTGGTGGAAACCCTCCACCACACTCTCTTGTTCGTCCCCACACAACCAATCCTTTCTCCACTTCATTATTTTCTCTTGTAAGCATTTCCAATTCTGAACCGTACCAATGCTGCACCTGACGTATATGTAAGTTCTGTGCACTGAGACATGCGGAATGTTGGGCAAAGGCACCTACCAGTATCCATTTACCCTCTTCCACCTCTCTTGAAAATATTGTAGTATTATGGTCCCCACTAATAAGCAATCGCATACGTGGAGAGAAACAATTTATAACCAACCATAGCATCATGGTAGTGCCACGGCAGAAATGACTTTGCCTCAATCTTAAGAAAGAGCTCATATCATCCTGAGTAGGGGGATCACTGATTATTTTCAGGTTTGCGAAGGAGTGAATTACAGATAGATTGCGAACGGTGGAAGAGCTTAAAAGTGACCCAGCACCGGGGACTGCCCTTTTACATATCATTATTTCTTCTGGCCATTTCTGCCCCAAAACAAAGCAAAACAATCATTTATGATGCGTTGAAAAACAGCAGTTTAAGTTTATCTCAGACTTGGTCCTTATTTTGTGATATGTTCTCACACCTAGATCTTTACGTTTGGACTAATAGGTGTGTCTTTTTACCAAATTTTTCTTTGAATATTATACTATATTTCCTTTATAGTAATACTAAGTTAAATAAAATATTTTTATAAAAAAAACATTTGAATTTTATATTACCTGAATTGTTTGAATGCAAGGCTGAACAGCCGATCTCTGTTTTGCTCTGAGATGAAGGCTTCTCAATCTTTGCACATGCTCCCAACTTTCTATGTCCAACACCTCCCAGCATTTACATTCTATCTCAGGCCTCTCCAGTGATGTGCAGTGTTGTAGACCTTGTATGGTCTCAACTTTATTGTCACCTGTCAGTATAAATACTTTCAGCGAAGATAAGTTAACAAATCTTGGAAGTGTGTCTAGCTCTGGGCAGTCCCTTAGCATCAGCCGACGAAGGTTGACTCCGCCAAAAATACCAGCTATGTTGCTTAGCAATTTACACCTCTTGACCACTAATTCCTCCAGAGCTGTTGGTATTTGGTCAATCTCCCTTAAATCTTCATTATCCCAAATTGTGAGAGTTTTAAGAGCAGGACAACAGGCTTTAGAAATTGAAATAATGGACACTCTTGTCCAGTCAAGATTTATTTCCTCAAGATTGATCAAGGAAGAAAAGAATGGGCCATGCTCAAAATCCAGTTCGGTGATGGGGCACGTGATTATTTCCAGCTTTTGAAGATTAATTAGTTGCTTCAATGATTTTGGTAATGTTTGCACTTCTAAATTGTCTAATACCAATCTCTCTAAGAGATTGAGACGTCCTGTAGAGTCTGGTAAAGATTCCATCTGGAAACACCCTTGATGTGAGCCAATCTCCATCACTCTCAGCCTGCTGAGTTGACCTATGTTAACTGGGAGCTCCCTTAAGCGGGTTCCCCTTAAATAGAGCTCATGCAAGGAAGCCTGATTTGTGATGTGATGAGGCAATTCTTCCAATTGTGTACACCCATCAAGATCCAGATACTCAAGCTTTGTCATGCTTTCTAGGATGTCTGACTGTAAGGCGAGATTCTTACACCCTCGTAAATAAAGATGTTGCAGGAGTGGCAGCAACTTAAAAGAATCTGGCAGTATCTTCAATGCAAGGCAATGACTCAAGTCTAGATGCTGCAGGTCTCCCAAAAGGCCAAAACAGCTAGGCAGCGATGGCAGCATTTGACAATGTCTTAAATGAAGATGTTGCAACAGGGTCAGATGCTTGAAAGAATTTGGCAACATCTTCAATGCATCACAATTACTCAAATCTAAATGCAACAGGCTTGTCAAATGGCCAAAAACAGTCAGGCAACGATGATAGCCTTTTACAGCTGCTTAACTGAAGGTACTCTAATGATCGAAGCTTGCAAAATTCCTCTGGTAGACTCTCCACATTGCAGTAATCTAGGGATATCTTTTTCAATTTCTGGAGATGTCCTATGGACTTGGGAATTGTTTGTAATTCAGGGAAATCAGAAGTACACAACACTCTTAATTGAGCCGGACCCGGAGCCTGCAGCCAGTATTGAATTCAATTACAGGGGAAAAATACAGAACAATTATATTTAATTAGAAATAAATTTTGCAAAGAGTAGTGAAGGAAAGATACTTCTGCACAATCCTTCCACAAGACTTTTATGTTTTGGCAGTCTTAAAGCTCTAAAACTCTTAAATTGTTTAACAGTAGCCATGATGGAAGATTTGTATGAGCAATTCCAGTACAGCTAAGCCATGCCAACTCTTTTGAGTGCTTGGCAATGTGTAAGTTTTTCCCAAACTTTTCTCCTACCACAAAAATCTTTAGTCGATGCCAAATGTTTATATAACGAGGTAACAAGTCAACACCATTTGTTGCTGAATCGAACATTACTCCTCTAATCTGGGTATGCAAAATCAAAACCAAGAAACTTAAAATGGGAGGAGGAGCTAACCATACAAATAGAACTAGATAAACCAAAAAAGGTTTCTAGGGTGTTATTTGTGACAGCAATAGTGTAGAAAATAAAGTATGGCAAATGAAAAAAGGTTCCAAAGGGAGATACTTGTGACAGTATAGAAAAGAATGTATGAACCATACCTCCGTGTGCTTCTGAATGCCTGCGATCTGATCTGGATACCATAGACGGCAAGGTGGCTGCGTTTTTGCAATTTCCCTTCCTAAATCTCTTAGATGATCATGCATTCTTATGCCATTGTCATCGTCAAAGCTTACAAGACATTTATTAACAAGTGTCTCCCATCCATACGAACCACTCCACCCTGATCCATCCCATATTGCAATGGCAGTCATCTTATCTTCCCCAATGAAGAAACAAGCTATGTCCAAGAACATCTGTTTCTCTTCTTCATCTAAAGCATCATAACTCACTTTCAACCTTTTCTTAATATCACTGTGTAATGTTTTGGAAATTTTATCTAATAAACTTTCCCATAAATCTTTGTTAGAGCAGCGATAAAGTAGACCTCCAAGCACCTCTAGAGATAAAGGCAACCCACTACAAGCATTTATGAATTTCGTAACAAGTTCTTCGAATCCTAGGGGTGGAGATGGTTGCGAAAATGCATGCCAACAAAATAGTTGCTTTGCATGAGACTGATTCATAGGTTTCATTTCATAGATGCAGGAGATGCCCCAGCATCTAAGGATGTCCCTTTGTCTTGTTGTAACAATGATCAAACTTCCCCAACCAAGGTTATCCTTTGTGGGCAGTAAAGCTTCTAATTGAGCTATATGATCCACATCATCTAAAATGACAATTACACAAATAAATTTCAAATGGTTGGAGAGAATCCCTTTGCCTTCTTCTATACTGTCAAATGGTTCACCTTTGAAATGTAGGTCCCGAAGGAGTTGTATTTGTTTCTGATGCAACTCATTTCTGGTTGTTGCCTCTCTAACATCAAAAATAAAACTGGAATTTTCTACAGTTAAAGATCTCTGATTATATATTTTTTTTGCCAGAGTAGTTTTTCCTGATCCACCCATGCCCCAAATTCCCACAATTTGGACATTAGAATGAACTTTTGTAGATTCACTGAGAGTATTTTCAAAGTCTGCTAAGATCTCTTTAAGATCCACAGAATGTTGTGCTACCCCTAATGGCACTCTTTTCATTGCTTTAAATGCACGATTCACAATATTATTCAACACCCTCTGCTCGTCACTGGACATGTGTGAAATATAGATTCAAAAAAATAGAAAGAGCCTTACTAAACAGTTATGACTATTTCGCTTTATGCAGAAAATACAAATTTTGCATGAAAGGTCAGGTATGATAGAAGCGATGCAGAGGAGAGATTATGTGGTACTTACTCATTGTTACTAATGATTTCACCCTTATAAAATGAGGCTTTGTGGAGTGCCGTCTTCCACTCTTGGAGCTTTTCTAAGCTGTATCTACACATTTATTGATGCTCTAAGAAAGCATTCACATACATTCGTTTTCCTTTCTCCACCCAACGCAGATCGGTAGGTTGAACATGGTAGAAAACAGGAATAATAGGTTTACCAGTTTTGAGCATATAGGAAAGCTCTGCAAGACACTAGGGCGATTGCGCATAGCCTGAAGAGAAAATTGCTACATGAAGGGAAGCACAGCGCATTGCTTCCTCTAGTGCTGCAGGTAAAAAGTCCCCCAACTCGAGCTCCTCTGAATCAAGAAAGACCTTGAAACCCTTATCATGTAGGGAATTGTAGATACATCTGGCCACTGTGTGTTTGGCATCAGGACCACGATGGTTTATAAAAACATCATAGGTTAGCTTCTTTAATGATGAGGACGATGGTGGAGCAAGTTCATCGAAAGCATATGAAATTTCTGATTGAGAGGCCATGGAGGAAATAGAAGCCATGGATTCCGATCAAATTGAAGATAAAAGAAAAAACAAAGAAAGCAACTTATCGGTCATTGGGATGTGAAGCGGTAGAGAAGAGAGAGAAATATAAAGTTAAAGGTAATAAGTGATAAATTCTTTGTCTGTTAGATGTCTGAAGGAGATGAAGTCATTGTGACCAAAGCACACCATGGCTTGTGTGTGGAAAAAAAGTAGGACTATGGGTGTATGTAATTTGTGTGTAGAACAACCGCTAACCCGAATTGTAAGGCCCCGTTTGTTTGCAAGAATTGGAGTGGAATTGGCAGCGGGACTTCTTGATTTTTAGCAAATTCGCTGTTTGGGAGAGTAAAATGCAATTTGAGGTTTAGGGTTCAGAATCGGGCTTTGGCCCTAAAATGGGCGGCACCATCTTCCCACCCAATAGGTGGAATTTGATTTTCAATTCGTGGATTTGGGTTTTTGTGAATGAAATTTAATATCCGGTCGCGTCCGCCCCAATTCTCCCACATGGAGTAGTAAAACTGGAATTCATTTTTGTGAAGAAGGAGAAAAACACTATTGTTGTCTTCGTTTCTTTGCCGTGTGTGGTGTGCTCTTCACGGTTTTTGTGTTGTCTTTTCACTTCCTCATCAGGTATTTTTCTTTCAAACTAGTTCGTGAGGTAATTTGCATAACCTTGTTGATTTGTAAGTCGTGATTTGGCATACCTTGTTGATCTTTGACATACATTGCGGTTCATGCTATACGATATTGGATTTTTGTGCTATACGGTATTCTGTTATCAGTATTGATTCAATGTCCTTCATTAATAATGTCGTAGCTTCCATTTATTGATTATAAGGCTTTTATTTCATAGGCCAGTGCTTCTGATTTATTACTTGTCGCTGAACATACATCTGAAACACAAATCCGTAACCTTGTAGGGTTTCATGAAACCCTAATTCGTGATGTAGTTGGCATTTTGCTTGCAGCTACATCACGAACTAGGGTTTCATTGAAGAAATTTGTGTTATACAGTATTGGATTTTTGTGCTATACGGTATTTTGTTATCGGTATTGATTCAATGTCCATTAATAATGTCATAGCTTCCATTTACTGATTATAAGGCGTTTATTTCATAGGCCAGTGCTTCTGATTTATTACTTGTCGCTGAACATACAACTGAAACACAAATCCATAACCTTGTAGGGTTTCATGAAACCCTAATTCATGATGTAGTTGGCATTTTGCTTGCAGCTACATCACAAACTAGGGTTTCATGAAACCCTAATTCTCGAAGTATTATATGCACTGTTGGTAAGTGCTTATGTAGTCTTCTTGTGTGCTGAGGAGATTCCCAAGTGTGATGTTCTCCTTGAGGTTGACCCTTGATTATCTTATATGCTTGTTGGTCATTGAGTATTCCTTCTGAGATAAGGTGGCTGATCGAGACCTTGTTTTGTTTGAGGACCCTTTTTGATGGTGTATTATATGCATTGAGTATGGAATTATTGGAAGTGAACTATGCTTGTTTTATATGTAGATAATATGGTAATTGCGTATAAATTGGTAAGTTGTACCCCTACATATATCATGAGGTAATGTTCATAAGTTTGGTGATGTAAACTCATCTTGATACAATTTCTTATGTCCAGGACCTATGTCCCCTAGTTTGCATTGTATTGAGTATCTTATGTAAAACTTTGGATGGTATGCCCTATATAATGGCATAAATTGCATTACATGCGAGTTATAAATGTGTATAAACTGAACTAGTGCATTGTTGAACGCATTGGGGTGTAGATTAAGTATATGATTCGTGTCGTTAAGGAATAACTTGAGCTCTGAGATGGATTCCCATTTTCTTCTACCCGTTGAGTTCGCAACATTCAAGGATATGAGGCCTATTTTGCTTATATGATGAATCACATGTTGAACATTGATTCTAAAATGTCTTAAAATCACTTTTATTTGTAGAATACTTTCAATTTCATAAAAAGAGTTGCACCTATATCTCACTCTTCTATGACCACAATCACTTTGAATGTTATCAACTAGTTAGCTACCACAGTCACCTGCAGGGATTCATGTAAAGGCCATTGAAGGTTAATCTAAGATGGATTCCCATTTTCTTCTTACCGGTTGAGTTCACAACATTCAAGGATATGAGGTCTATTTTGCTTATATGATGAATCATAGGTTGAACATTGATTCTAAGGATATAAGGATGTTCATTCCATCTCATACAAGATATATAGTAGAAGATTCATGATGTAGAAGGAAAAATAGATTTACTTCATGCTTATCTTCATGTGAGCTACTACTCATGAAAGATGGGTTGATGAGTTTGACTCAAAAACTACAGATTTAAATTCTGATAGTAATATCACAATCATACTTATCTATTTGATGTCTATCCCTAAGTCTAGTAAACTGCTTGGCCTTATAGATATTATTAAATTCATTCATTCATGTGAAGAAAGATTTCGATACATGTGATGTATGGAAATACATGAGAGATGGCAAATCGAATAGGATAAACCTTTTTGTTGCTTGTGTAGAGATGAGAGTATTGCTCTTTTACTGTTTGAAGGGTTGGGGCATTTCTTCCTAATCGAGAATGTACCAATACGCATACACATAAAAATGTATTATTACATCACAAGAATAGTAGGGCAGAAAGTCTAAAAACATTTCTATATTGTACTCTATTGTCGGCATCCCATGTAGTTGAAGTATGGGAAGAAAAGATCATCATTAGGACTAACCAAAGATTCAGGGCATCACAAAACTAGCATTGTAGAGCATTTGTAAGGTATGTCCTGTTCTTTTGCATTGCACAACTGCAAGCCCTTGTTTAACTATGTCCTATGTTGTCTTACAAAGTTTGTGGTGATCTAGTTAACCCCACGAGAGCATACATAAAACCCAAGTGAAGATAACAAGGCAAAGACAAGAAACAACAGTCTCCATCTGGTAAGGGACAACATAATTGCCATGCCAGAAGACAAACACCCTAAAGCCAAGAAGTTTTTTTCCATTTCTGAAAACTTGTCAGTTCTGATCTGCATTCCTTGCAATGAATGACATGCCTGAAATAGTGATTTGTTGGGTTTGGAGCATGGACAGTTCCAAGTCCTCCTTTTGTTGGAGCTGAGGCTGCCTTGGCTGCCACAAGACCCGCTGGTGCCTGGCATAGTGTTCAAACCATGGAATCTTTTTGGGGTCTGCAGTGCTTCTGTTTGCCATCCATACCCAGACCACACCTTGAGAAACTTTCACTTCGTAAGATTTGACACAGGCAACTCTTCGAATTGTTGCTCCAGAGGGAAGCTGCAGAAGACAACCCCGCAAATGTCAATTAATATTTATTTTGGATGTGAAAGGAAACCATGATTATTCAAGAGACTCAACAGGGTGGTCCCACAATAGCATGTCCCACTTTTTGGCCAACTTTGACACAGAGATCAACATTCTGAGAAAAAACTTCACTTTCGAACACCTGTTGCCACAAAACTATTAGGAATTTGAAGATGATGTAAACTAGAGTATTTTAGGATTTTCTTTCTAGTTTCTAAATATATATTTTTTTAAAAAATTAAAATTCATTTTTCCTTCTCCTTCGAAAAGTGGTTTGTGTGAAAAACTGTGTTTTTAAGGAGCTACTGTCACTTGGATCAACATAACTTTTTTTTTAAATATGATAATGATGTAATTCTTTCGGGATTATATTTGTAACTTCAATATTTAAAGGATGCAATTGGTTTCATTCATTTTGGGTCAATATTGCACAATTTATCAAGTTCTAAAGTGATAGTAACTATAATTTAGACATAAGGTCATTTGGATTGCTCTAACTTGATCTGTGTATATCGAAATTCATTTTTTCTTTTTTTATAGAAAGGTAACACAAATACTCTTTTTCTACATATTTTTCATAATTTTTTTTTTTGTAATTTATTATTTTTCCCAAAGTCTTGAAGAGACAGATTGTTGAATGATCAAACAACCTATGTTTAGTTAAAGTAATATATAAAAGTGATAATGAACTTAATATGTATTAAAATTATATTCATTAGAAAGCTTGTTTCGAATAACATCATACTACATAGATAGGTTTTTCAAATGGATTCATTTGATCTGTCAAAACATAAAGTCGAAGTGATTTTTTGTCAGCATTTTAATAGGTGCGAAGGAGACTCCATTGTAGGTATGAATGAGGAGTATAGATGATATATCAATATTTTTTTAATCTAAGAGGCTTTGAGCTAACTATTTGTAATTAATTTCTTCAAATGGAACCTCTCAAGGCTTAAATCATCATATTTTATTAAAAATGTGTTATTTCAGCAAAAATCAACATGTTTAAAAAAGTGGAACACACTATTGTGGGACCACCCAACAGCAATAAATGCACCAGAATTTGGCCATGATGTAAATCTGGGAAAGGAAATAGAATAAGAGTCAATACTACTTTTATTATTGTAGAGGTTTATCAGATTTTTTTTAAAGCCCTCTCATATAACCTCACCTTAAGTATGAGGGTTTGGAATTTAAAACCTAATTAGCACCTATTAGTTCAAAAGCTCCACTGTCAACTACTGCAACATGTTACTTAATTGATGATTTTAATTTGAAGAGATTCGCTGGTGTAACCAAACCCAAGAGATTTTCAGTTACTAGCATCTTTATGTTTGAATTGTTTTGATAGCCAAAAAGTTTCCGTTGTTACTAAATCTGACACACCTTATTTACAGAAATAGATTGTGGGTTTGATAGTTCATTCATTTTTTCTTTACATTGTGTACATAGCATGGATTACTTGGCACACAATGGAGCCCCTGGGTTTCTTTCTGAAATATCCTGAAATAAAATTTTGCCCAATTTTATTTTGGAGTATTTTGTCAAACAGTTTGCTACCTATCTTGATACATTGCTTATATGATGAATCATAGGTTGAACATTGATTCTAAAATGTCTTAAAATCACTTTTATTTGTAGAATACTTTCAATTTCATAAAAAGAGTTAGAAAAATAGAACATCAACAACATGCTACCAATATCTCCTTGCTCAAATCGTTGTGTTTGTCTACATTTTAGGCCATTGATGGATCCTATTAAGAATATTGACGTTCTAGGACAAGTAGTTGTGGAGACCACATATTCTCGTCTTCTCACAACTCTTATTGCTTGTGTTGCCGTAGCCACAGTAGTGGTGGCCCGAGAAGGCAGTGCACAAATGGGTAAACGAAAAAGAAAAGGGAATTCTTTTTATAGAATGGTTATTCATTCCAACAATGTGGATTGTCATGATTAGATTTGCATGAGTAGGAGAGCCTTCTTTCGTCTAGCTACTATCCTAAGGCTAAAAGGAACCTTGACAGATACGATACACTTGACATTAGAAGAACAACTTGTGATGTTCCTCCACACAGTTGGCCACAATCTGAGGAACCGCAAGATTGCCCACAATTTTGGGCACTCAGGAGAGACAATCAATCGATACTTTCACAAGGTGTTGAGGGCTATCTTAGGACTCCACAAGGATTGCTTTGTACCACCTAGTCCAAACACTCCTCTTGCAATTAGTGGGAACAAATGTTTTGATCCATTCTTCAAGGTAATTCTTGTGTTGTTACAAATTTCTTGTATAGATTTTTATCCTTATCATATTATTGGTTGACCATAGAATTGATGATTGTATCATATCATATAGGATTGTGTTGGAGCTATCGATGGAACCCATATACCAGTCATCGTCGATGTCGACATGCAGGGTAAATATCGTGATAGAAAAGGCAACCTGTCGCAAAATGTTATGGGTGTGTGTTCCTTCGATCATAAGTTTCAGTACTGCCTTGCTAGTTGGGAAGCGTCTGCTACGGATAGTCGTGTTCTAGCTTCAGCTCTGTCAAGAGCGGATCCTCTTGTTGTTCCCCCCAGTAAGCCAAATCATAGTTTAATATACTCAAGGGTACAATCAATGTTTCAAGTTTTAATAATATACTTTATTTATGTAGGAAAATATTTTCTAGTGGATGCTGGATATCCCAATGCACCTGGATTTCTTGCTCCTTATCAGTGTACACGCTACCACCTGAAGGAGTTTTTAAGAAAATCCAATAAACTCTTGACAAGAGTTGTTCAACCATCGACACTCCTCTCTTAGAAACTCAGTAGAGTGTACATTTGGTATTCTCAAGCAACGTTTTCCAATCCTGAGGCATGCCATGTCTTATTCTATCATGACACAAGCCCATATTGTATTAGCATGTTGCATACTACACAACTACATTACGTTAGAGGATGACATTCCATCAGAAATTGGCACCAAAGAGGAAGATGATCGTGATGGGATAAATGTACCAATGCTAGAGACATATGGGTTGTCTTTGCGTGATAGAGACCAGTGAGCATAGTTCCGAGATGATATAGCAAGTAGAATGTGGGAAGAGTATAGATCCCGAGAATAGTTGTTCTTTTATGGGTCAAGACTACATGATGGTTTTCTTTTTCTTATGTTTTTCTCTGCAAGTATTGGACTTGTATGGGTCAATGTGTTTTATTTGAGTAAAGCGATGTATGAATATACTTTGATAGACATGATGGTTTCCTTTTTCTTATGTTTTTCTCTGCAAGTATTGGACTTGTATGGGTCAATGTGTTTTATTTGAGTAAACTGATGTATGAAGATACTTTGATATACATGATGGTTTCCTTTTTCTTCTGTTTCTATCTGGAAGTATTGGACTTTTATGGGTCAATGTGTTTTATTTGACTAAACTGATGTATGAAGATACTTTGATATACATGATGGTTTCCTTTTCCTTTTGTTTGTATCTGGAAGTATTGGACTTTTATGGGTCAATGTGTTTTATTTGAGTAAACTGATGTATGAAGATACTTTGATATACATGATGGTTTCCTTTTTCTTCTGTTTCTATTTGGAAGTATTGGACTTGTATGGGTCAATGTGTTTTATTTGAGTAAACTGATGTATGAAGATACTTTGATATACATGATGGTTTCCTTTTTCTTCTGTTTCTATTTGGAAGTATTGGTCTTTTATGGGTCAATGTTTATACCATTAACAACAATATGTATACACAGCATGACATACACAAAACTAATGATGAGCATGGATGAAATTGGTAACATGAGCAAAATATCTTCTTCCTCAAAGAAGATAATGTGGACAAAGGAAATGGAATGCAAGTTTCTAGACTTGCTCCTTGAGCAAGTACAACTAGGAAGAAAAGGTGATGAAGGCTTAAAAAAAAAGCATGGACTGCCATTGAGAGGCGGTTCTATTAGCACTATTCTGAAATTTTTCATCCTCATGCTAAAATTTTTGAAAAAAATGGTTTTAAAACCTAGCAGTAGGTATTATGATGGCTAAAACCCTAGCTTGATCTAAGCTCTGTTATGTTTGACCATTACTTTTTGCTCACTAACATTTCCTAATGATGCATGTGCAATTTTGTCCCTCTTAAAATGACCGCTTCATTTGTTATGCCACTAGGTTGTCGAACAGGGTCCCTTTTTAATTTTCCCTTTAAAGCCTAAGTTTTCTCGTTGAAATTTCCATATGACTAACCTTTTAAAATTTGTGGCTGTCGTTAAACCTTGAGCTCCCTCCTGTTAGATTTTCTGACATGCGCTTTGGCGACGGGGTGACATCTGTCCAAACGAGCCCATCTTCAAGCCTCTGCTGTCGATTAAGCATTGGGATCAATCTATGGTTGTCGTTATACCGTTGGGCCAAGATAATTGTCCTTTAATCATCGCACTTTAGCGACATACATCCGATCAAGTCCTTTCCTGACATTGCAGCTTTCTGACAGTTCTTCCATGGAGGTTCTTTGTATTGACACTTGTCCTGAGTGACGTAGTAGCTCTGGGGTCAAATTTTTCAAAGGGTAAAGCTCAGATGAATCTTATGGTGGTTGTTATATTGTTGAAGAAAGATGTGAAGTGTTTAAGCTTGCGGTATAGCGACAATCGTCCGATTCTGTATGAAGGATGTGATATGGAGTGGGCCCTAAATTGCCATGTCACGCTAATATGGTTGTTTTCTATTGGTTGCCGAGATGGTGGTGTGGCCGTGGACTTTTCAAGGGGGTTGGTTGATTGTTGAAGAATTATTTGGACTGCCCGATTTCTCGGGAAAATATGTATCAACGACCGTGTTTTAAAGATAAATCAGGTAGTCGTTGGGGTTGATAGTTTGAATGTTTCTACAGGGTTTTCTTGCCGGTTTTGTTACAGTTGGCCGTGTGCAATAGATGGAGGTACCAGTATATACCTCATACAGAAAAAGTAGATGTTTCGCCTACTTCTTGAGCCAGACAAATGCTGCAACTTTTTGAATCTTAAAAGAGTTGTTGAGATACGAAGAGCTATTTATTGTAGGGATGACAACACAACAAAAGATGGAGACCAGATTTGCTTGAGGAAACCAATGAAAGAATTGAAGACATAAAGCAATGTGGCCATCTGCAATATCTCTCCAAATCTTATCGATGTATTTATTGTAAACCCAGTAGGGTTGTTGTAAAGTTTTTAGGTTAAAATTTTTGTAAACCCTAGAATGATCAGTAGCTTGTTGCATTTCCTTGTATATAAAGGATTTTCCACGATCATTCTAGGCATTGAGAGTTTTAGGCGTTGAAAATATAGAAACTTTGAAACCCTAACCCTCAGTCGAGGATTGTAATATTTTACATCATTTTCTTATGAAACAATAGAGAAGAAGTACAGGTTGATGTTGTTGTCTTGCAAGCTTGCCATTCAGGACATATTGTATACAAAGAAAACAGGTTATGCTTAATACAAATATCAAAGTTTTTGTCTCTCCTTTGCATTTAATTTGTGAATTTCTCAAGTTTTCAAAGACTTGCATAGATGTATTTTTGCTTTTAGTTCTGATCTAGGGTTGGATTAAATACTGCTCAAAGTGGAATATGTGTCCATTGGATTTGTATGAGGGATTCTCATAAGTAGGAAATAGTTGGGGTGTTTGTGTTTATGTTCAGAGATCATTTCTTCTTGAAACATCTTTGTATTCATTTTATTTTCTGGTGTGTATGCCCTATGGATAAGGCACTGGCCTGTATGGACCTATCTTTGTTTTATAAGGGATGATTGAAATCATTGTAATAAAAAATATTTAAACACCAATCATTTTACTTTATTTTACTATTATAGTAGTTCTACCCAGTGATGAAGAGTCAATGAATAATAAGTTGTTATTTAGTACTTTCTCACTGTTATCTATTGTAAGATCCAATGTTGAGTAAGGAATAGAGTTGTATCTATTGGATCAGGTGTACCCGCTTTGGTTTTGCAGAGCCAGAAGTGAAGAGGGTAGTCTTGTCCTTATAGTTGGTCCAGTTACTTATAGATTTCCCACATTTGGAGTTAACCCCTCCTTAATATCAGTTATAAGTATATTGGTATCTCTTGGAGTGTAAAATCTTTTGAAGAACCAATAGGTTCAACACTGATACGAACCTCAATCTATCAAAGGACAACTTAAAAAATAAGTTGAAAACTTGGAAGCTTGCATAGAGTGATGAAAGAGCTAAGAAATACAAGTGGTTTCGCTTGGAACGAGGCAACTCAGTGCATGGATGCTGAGGATAACGTGTGGGATGAGCTTCTGAAGGTAGGTTGATCTCTCTACTATTTTGATGGAAATAATATTGTCTTCTTTTAAAGTTAATAATGAAAGACAAAGAACTTAATCCATTTATTTTTGCCAACATGTAGAGAAGAGAGTTCAAAAATGCCAAAGTGTATAAGAGGCAGCCCTTCCAATACTTAAATGAATTGGGTGCAATTGTGGGTAATGACATTATTGAAGGTAATGCAGCTACGACAACCTTTGAGACTGAAGAAGGGAGCCCTATGGAAAAGCCATTCAATGTGCATGATGAAGAGGACATTGGTTTCAATATACATCTTGATAGTGTTGCTGATTTGGACGAAGACCCTTATCCTTCCAATCAGTCCACTGCAATTGCAAGTGCTAGAGGAACTCCTACATCATCAGTCACAAGGGTGGGAAAGAGGAGGAAGGCAAGTATGGCCGCTTCCTTGGATGCCATGTGTGAAACAATGAAGAAAATAAAAGAGGGCATGAGCAATGTTCACCTTCACAAAATTGATCAATCTGATCATGACAATGCTTTGACGGGCGCATATACCGCTCTCAAATCCATCCCTGAATTGAGTCAAGGTGTATTCCTGAGGGTATACGACACCTTCGTGGGTGAACGTGAAAGAGCCAAAGGGTTCTTGTTGATGACTGAGGACGAGAGAGTGGATTGGATTGCAGCCACATATGGTGGATTATAGTTATTTTCTACATACTTTATCAAACTTTATCATGAGTTGAAACTTTATCATACTTGTTCACATACACTGATACAACTATGTTTTGGTTGATGATTGTTTATGATTGTTTATGGTTGATGATTGTTTATCAAACATAGTTTTTGTTTATCAAATATATTTTGAGATAATGAAATGTAAATTGGTTTCCTAAAGACCCTGTCACTGCCCGTAAGGGTACAACCATCCAACCTTGTCTATATTTTTATGATGTGACTGCATTGCATGTTCAAGAGGTTGTTAAGTTTATCCACTAATTGGACTGTATGCCAGTGGATGTGAACATCAATCACAAAGTATTGTTTCTTTTTCAGCTTGCCATTGTTTTCTAAGAAATTCAAAATGCTAATTAGTGACTGCATTGGACTATTGCTCATTGTGATTGCATTGCATGTTCAAGATGTTAAGTTTATCCACTGATTGGACTGTATGCCAGTGGCTATGAACTTAAAGGTGCACCCCTATGTCTGATGCTATACTTTTGCATCGATTTGAACAATCATAGAGTTGATGAGCATCATATTGAATTTTGAGGAGGATCCTATATGTATAGTAGTTGACCACCGTGTCTTGTTTATGTACAAATTGAGGTTAGAAGTCAATGAAGAGAATGACTTTTTGGAGGCAAAGATGCATACTCTTCTAATGATTGGAATGTAACATATGTCATGTTCATCTCCCTTATCTTGTAATTATTTCATTTCAAACCACAAAATAAGACTTGCTGGAAACTTGTCTTTGTCGAATGCAGTTTATACATTTATGTGTCATTAGAAGCTTCTATACAACTGATAATATAAGAAAGGTCATGGCTAAGATACATGATATACATTTCTTCAATTGTAATTAAGAGTATTCTTTCGGTATTGGTCTAAAATGGTTGGAGGATATTTCTTACATGTTTTTTTTTGTTGAAATTATATTGAGGGACAAACTTCCTAGAACCTATCTTTCTCTTCAGGTCCAAAAATTGTTAAATAAACAGGACATGGTTTTTGCTTGATACATCAGAAGCATCACAACTGATGCTCAGAATGTGTATCATTTTTATGGATGCAGTTCAGATTGTGTGTTCTAGTAGGCAATATCTACACTAATTCTAAATCCCCTGAAACTAAATAAGCTGCAGGGTATTGATCTCGATCTCAATCTGCTCATGGAATTAGTTAGTGGATGTAAGAGTGTTTATAAAATGAAAAATGCAAGAAAATGGCACACCATTCTGGCTGGAATAGGGAATAAAATGATTGCGGCAGGTTTTATTGCTGCAAACAGTCCTGTCATATTATATGTGGTTCATCATTTAAATCCAATGGCTATATGGCTTTATGTGGCTCTAAGTAGGCTTAATGGATCCTTGTGCCTCTGTATTTCCAAATCATCAATTTTGTAGGAAACATAATTATGTTACTTGGCGTGTGCCCAATGGGGATGTCTGGAGGAAGATTGTAAGGTTTCATGCTTTCAATGACCATTCTCATTACCTCATGCACATGTTTAATGGCATTTGGTGTTGGAACTAAATACTACATGAAAAATGATTTGCATGTCCCCATGTAGCCATCACTCCAATTGAAATCAATAATACATCATTCCATTCGTTGCAAAAGGAGATGGGAGATGAAATATTTAAATTTTAACACCTGGTAGCCACATCAAGTTTATTAATTATGCATTAGCAAATAGTCTGTCTTATTGCTTGTATAAATTTTGTTACTGCTACCATTTTGTTCACTTATCAACTAGCACTTTTACAACCTATAACAACTCTCAATTTGTTATTTTGCTAATTACTTCCCTCTATTTGCTTTTACTCCTACCATGAGTATTCACCATGCCTGCATGCTTGTTCTTGAGTTGTTTACTATTACCATTTGCAGGATTGTATGTATGTTTGCTTACCATTTTACTCCAGCCTGACTTGGCCATGATAGTCACTTTGCTTATGTTATCATTGTAGTTTAGCAGATGGTCCAACATCATTATCATTTGGTCAAATTGTTAATGAAGATTTGCCTTATTCAATAATCCCAGTATTAGTGCTTATAACTTGTGGTAGGATGACATTAATGGACAAACAAGCATGCCCTCCCTTGACCATTGTTTTCATTAAATGTGCTTTTATAGACATATTGTTGCATTTGTTAGTCTTGTTGCTTTTAACATATTTAAGTGGAATACACGAAGGAGTACCACATGATGAATGCTTAATTTAATGCATTGTTAAGGTTTAGTCTCAGAACTATCCATTTCTAGTTCTTCAGACATGGTTTTATAAATGTGTTTTGGTAGATGACTGTATTGTTCATGATTATGTATATATATACCCTAACCATCTTGTTATTACTGTTGCATTACAAAATTAAGTGGAATAATTCTACTTTGTTCAATGCTCTATTTCATCTTGAATTTCTTTTCATTTTTCATTCATTTTTAAAAACTACGTGATAGGTACAGAAACAGAAATGGATAGTTCTGAGACTACACATATGATGATAAAGTGAGACTACACATATGCTGATATTAAAAATGTTTGAAATAGTTTTTGGATTCGATTTTGTAGATATTTTTGGCATCAACGTTTCTGGTCACACTCTGTGATCCTTCATTAGGATGGAAGAGAGCAAAATGATTGAAAGAAAAGTCCATCATTTTGGTCTATTGCAATCATTTTGGTCTCTTTCATCCTAATGATGGATCACAGAGTGTGATCCAAAACTATCTACACAATCGAATCCAGAAGCTATTTCAAACATCGATGCCAAAAATATCCACATATGTTGATAAAAAAATCAGCTATATGATGATTGTTTATTGTTCATGTTTGTAAACGATCAATATTTCTGATGGTACTCTTTGGTGTATTCCATTTAAAAATAAACAAGTTTTAGTTTTTCTATCATGTTTACTTTGTAGATGCAAGATTGACCATCTAACAATACAGAAAGTAATGGGAAGAATGAGCGGGATATGAGATGGTTGCTCATCGAATGTGGGTTTCCTTGCATTTTCTTATTTAATGGTGTGTTTTCACACCACCATTCAGTTCATGGATATTGTTCTTCCCCATCTTCTATCTGATGCTATAGTTGTGTCATTATATATTTTTTGTATAAATTCGTAATATCAACAAAAATGAAACTTTTTCAATTTGTACTGATAGATTATAGTCATGTTGTTATATGAATGAACAAAAATAGTATGAATGAAGAAAAATTTGTTTGATACAGTGGTGATGGCTATGATAAATGTCCCTATGTGTGACTGTGGTGATGGAGCGCGTTGTGTGTTGAGGACGTCACACACAGACACTAATCCAGAGCATAAATTTTGGACTTGCATAAATAAGAAAAAGGTTGTTAATTGCACAATATTTAAATGTTTACAAAGAATAAATATTAGTCATTATAGCAAACTAACTTAGATTTATATTGTAGGATGACGGTGGATGTGACTACTTTCGGTGGGCCGATGACACCCCATCACTGTCTACATCATCTGCACCTTCTACACATATACCTATTGTGGATGATGAGTGCATGTCTTGCAAAGCGCTTGAGAAAGCTATTGCAAAAGTGGAGGCCACCTATAAAGCCGAAGTCATGTTTTTACGATGTTTACTTTGTGCAACAATCACACTATTTTGTTGGGTCATTATGCAAAAATAGATATATATGTGGACTATATGACTTATTTATATTTTGATGTGATATTGAGAAATGCTATAATTATTTTCTTGTTATAATATTGTTAAAGATAATGTATAAAATTATTTATAAAAGTTATCTTTACTATTCACAATATTGAAAAAAAATTAAATTTTGTTTATGATTTACTATAGAAAAATATAAATTAATAAAAAAAATATAAATAAAAAAATGGACAAAATAAATAAAATAATAAATTAAAACATTATATAATAATTAAAAAAACTTAAATTTTTTCTTGTCAAATTGTAATTCCAATTCAAAATGTAGAACCAAACACAGAAAATGAATAATGTAAATTCCAATTCCAATTTGAAATTGCAAACCAAACACATCAAACACAGAAGTAGGAATTTCTCAATTCTAATTCCAATTTCGAAAATGGCAACCAAACACAGAAGATGGATTGTCTCAGTCATCTTCCGGGTCAACCAAACAGTCCAAACTATCTTCCGAATACACAAAATCAGAATTTCAAAACCTGATTTTGAGATAATCAAGTTTTGACTCAAATTCTAATTCTGCAAACAAACGGGGCCTAAAAGAAGATACGATATTGGGTTTTCCACTTTCAAATCCATTAGGCTCCGTTTGGTTGTAGGAATACCGGTGGAATTGGGTGCGAAACTTTCGCTTTTTCGCCAATTCCACCGTTTGGGACGCCAAAGCGAAATTTCGGTTTGGTCAGTCAAAATTTGATTATGCCACCGAAATGGGTGGCACTATCTTCCCACCCAATAGGTGGAATTCGATTTCATATGCTGGTTTTGTAAAATTTTGAACCTCATTTAATTTGGCCTTCAGGTCCATGATCTTCCAGCATTATTTTTGGGGTTTTGAAACAGGGTTTGGGTTATTTTGGCGTCCGAAGTTTTCGGAGGTTTCATTTTCGCGCCTCACATTTTTAGAGGTTTCATTTTTGCGCCTCACATTTCAGAGGGTTTTTAGCTCCTCAGTTTTCGAATGGTTTCCTCATTTTTGCATTCGTTCTCGTGTACTCTCCAGAGGGTTTCTACAGAATCAGGTAGTTTTTGTATGTCATTTCTTAGTTAACATTGCTTTGATAGTTGATTATCATTGATGCTGATGAATGAGAAGTTGTTTATTGTCTCGAATCATTGTGATTCACGGTATTATCGTAAAATTTATGCGTCAAATCTCTCTTAATTCGGTATGACCTTGCAAGAAAAGCTTCACCCAGTAATTGTCCCGAAAAACGCCCACAATTTTAACAATCCTATTTACCGTTCGCTTAAAAACTTTAATACCACGTTTGCCATTGCGTAGCTAGAAGGTATGAGGAACCCAAAACAGAGCCAGAAAACATCGGGATAATCTTTCAACATGGTGAATGTAGAGCTAATTAGAACCATTTAGGGCCTCTATGTTTGGTATTTAATAGACGGGCATCTCCACTCTATGGTTTTTGACCTCGGTAGATTTTATGCTTTGAAATTTCACTGGAAATGTTGGGGGAAAAACAAAGCAGACTGTAAGAGACAATAAAATCTTGTCTGATGAATTACAAAACTTTACTTGTACGTCTATCTTTTAAGTTAATGAATTTGAAATCCTCTAGGTATGCTTGGATAGTTGATATCATTGATTTTTTTGTTCAAGATCATATGTGTGGTAGAGTATCCCCTTGCGTATCTTGAGGGTTTCCACTTTATTTTGCTCATGATTCTTGATCTCTATAGCCACGACTCTCTTCATTTTGTATATCCATGTTTTGCATTACTCTTTGAAATTTTGTTAAGGGTTTTTGTGTACTGGTGTTGTATACTTGAAATAAAACTATGTTTATTAAAAAACACTTGATAGATATACCAGAAATTTACTTGAACATGAAACCCTGCGGATATCAAATCCTTTTGTTCTCAAATAATGAATAGCACTATATATTTATTCCTGATAGGAGTGCATGTGTGTAATATAAAATATTGATATTAACCATTTCTTTTGAACTAAAGAGAATCATGGGAACTCTTCAGAACAGTCAAAAGATAATCAGAATACTTTTTAAAAACAATAGGTAACCCTCTTATTTATACATCCCAACTTGGCTTGATCTTTGACTAAAAACTGTGAATGCTTGAGGAACACTAACATTCATCCTAATTAAAGTTGTTATATCATATGATGTTCATAGCACTGTATATATCACTGTGTGAGCTCTATGGACACTAGTAGAAGACCTTGATTTTCTTTGACAATATAGTGATTTTTTCTATATCCCTCTCGTAAGCAATCTAATTAGCATTACAGTTAGATATATAAAATGATGTTACTATTATAAGAATAACCTTGGCATTAAATTCATGATGTTTTCATATCTTTTCTCTTAATTGTCCTTTGGATATTGGTTGTCCTACTGTGAGAATACTTTCACATGTTATTTTCTTATTGATTATATAAGATGATATTGCATCTTCTCTGTGATAGAAAAAGTCTTTCTACTTTCTGATCACCTTGATTGTGATGGTTGTTGTTCACTTATGAAACTTATACCATATTCATAATATCACGTTCCTATTATAGTTGGTTATTCCTATGATATATGTGTTCCTTCAAAGGTCACTGTAGCAATTTCATGCTTATTGACACATACTTATGATCATTATTATTAGCATTGCTTCTATAGCTTGATGATGCATGATTATTCAATAATAGTGACTCTATGATCTTCTTGAAATAGTACTTCAATCTTCAATGTCCCCTTGGTTTGTTCTTGTTAACATCTACTATGCTTCTAAATTGATGATGTAGCTCTACTTCTAGCATATGAAAATGATCTCCATTTCTTGTTATCTATCATTTTTCATGTTTGAATTATGATATATTGTTAAGCTCCTGGCTAATCACTTTCTTTTTTGCTAAAAAAAAAACATGTATATCATTATTTTGTGCATATAGAAGTGGTCTTACACATGTGACCTTGATTCTTATTTTCATGTATCTATGTTGTTATGAATATCTTTAATCTTTTTGTTGAAGTTTTTCAGTATGTAGTATTATCTTTGATCACAATTTATGAAGCATAACCATTAAACTAATACCACTATTTTAGACTATACATCTTTGTTCTTACAAGATGCTCATTCTTTTTTTGTGGCTAGAAAATTCTCATTCATCAGCATCAATGATAATCAATGTTAACATTGCTTCAATGTAACACTGATTTTCAGTGTTAACACTAGCAAGCAACACTGATTGTCGTTGTTAACACTGATTGTCAGTGTTAACAATGATTGTATAAATGGAGAGATATCACATTAGGTGCTATTTCAAGATGTAGAAATTAAAATGTAGATATTAGTGATGCCTCGAGTTAAAGAAACTAAGATGCTGATTAACTTTCTCAAAATATATCTTAATATCTTGCTCGTCTTTCTGAAACCTTGATTTCATGCCAAAATTTGTTTAAGTTATTTTCGATAGTCAATAATAAAGTTTTGGACATATTGTCAACTCCGATGAAGGAAACCAGAGCCAGATTCTTATAACACTGATTATAATCAGTGTTAACAGTGTTAACACTGAAGCACTGTTAACACTGATTATCGGTGTTAACACTAATAATCATTGTTAACATATGAGGCCATCCCAATTTTCTTGCAGCGAAGCATATTTAAATGCAATAGTACATGCTGCTCCTTTACCACAATTGTGCATCTTTTTAGTAAACGATACATAATTGTGCATCTTTTTAGTAAGTTTCTAATAAGTTTTTAAAAAGATGCATAATTATGTATCGTTTACCACTGAAATAGTAGGTGAATAAGGAACACAAAATAGAAACTAGAGCCAAACGAGGGTAATATGTTAGATAAATTTAGTACAGAGCTAATATATTTCTAGGAATAGTCATATATCAATATCAGACACACACAAGATAGAGACAACATAGATTTGTAAATTCACAAAGACATGAAGTACAATTGATATCTAAATTTTGGGCTTAGTTTGGATAAATAGTAAATACTGAAGGTTAAGATATCCATATCTCTTGCCACCAAATGCTAACTAACATTTGGTGCTGATTGATTGCTAAGTGTCTTGATCTTGAGGGGAGTGCATGATCGCATGTCTATTTTTTTGTAAGTCACTGTTTCTATACCTTACATAGATCTACATAGATTTCCTACAGTCACACTGAAGAAAGCAGCACTAAAACCATAGATTTACTAAAAAGATGCACAATTATTTACTAAAAAGATGCACAATTCTGTATCTTTTACTAAAAGATGCACAATTGTGGTAAAGGAGCAACATGTACTATTGCATTTGCATTGATACATAATTCTGCATCTTTTTAGAAACTTTTTAGAAACTTACTAAAAAGATGCACAATTGTGGTAAAGGAGCAACATGTACTATTGCGTTTGCATTGATACAGAATTGTGCATCTTTTTAGAAACTTATTAGAAACTTACTAAAAAGATGCACAATGTTGTATCGTTTACTAAAAAGATGCACAATTGTTTTAAAGGAGCACAATTGTGGTAAAGGAGCAACATGTACTATTGCATTTGCATTGATATTTTAAAACAAAAGTTATGCCAACCCACCTCTACTGGAATTAGGAATGTGTGTAATATTGAATCTTTTCTCTTCTGAAAATGGTCTCCTTAATAAATCGCAAAGATTGAGTTGTATGGTCATTTTATTTGTTTCTTGAGTTTTTCTTCTATACTAGTGTGTCTTCATTTTGGTTCAGCTATTCATAAAGGGGAGTAATAAATCATTCTTAATGAAAAAATAGGAAATTTTAAATTGTGGACAAGATATACTTATAAGGAAAAGTAGGTTCATATTGGATATCCCCTCGCTCAAATCGTGATTATGTACTACTATACGCTTTATCTTTGTGGTTCATACTGGATATCTCTTCGCTCAAATCGTTGTGTTTGTCCACATTTCAGGCCATTGATGGATCCTATTGAGAATATTGACGTTCTAGGATGGGTAGCAGTGGAGACCACATATTCTCGTCTTCTCACAACTCTTCTTGCTTGTCTTGTCGTAGCCAAAGTAGTGGTAGCCCGAGAAGGTAGTGCACAAATGGGTAAACGAATAAGAAAAGGAAATTCATTTTATAGAATGGTTATTCATTCCAATGATGTGGATTGTCATGATTAGATTCACGAGTAGGGGAGCCTTCTTTCATCTAGCTACTATCCTAAGGCTTAAAGGAAGCTTGACAGATACGATACACTTGACGTTAGAAGAACAACTTGTGATGCTCCTCCACACCCTTGGCCACAATCTGAGGAACCGCAAGATTGCCCACAACTTTGGGCACTTAGGAGAGACAATCAGTCGATACTTCCACAAGGTGTTGAGGGCTATCTTAGCACTCCACAAGGATTTCTTTGTACCACCTAGTCCAAACACTCCTCCTGAAATTAGTGGGAAAGAACATTTT
This sequence comes from Chamaecyparis obtusa, assembly GCA_027943335.1. Classification (NCBI taxonomy): domain Eukaryota; kingdom Viridiplantae; phylum Streptophyta; class Pinopsida; order Cupressales; family Cupressaceae; genus Chamaecyparis; species Chamaecyparis obtusa. The sequence goes on along the minus strand of BSBK01010743.1, from coordinate 143,643 downwards.
GATCCATTCTTCAAGGTAATTCTCGTGTTGTTACAAATTTCTTGTATGAATTTTTATCCTTATCATATTATTGGTTGACCGTAGAGTTGATGATTGTATCATATCGTATAGGATTGTGTTGGAGCTATCGATGGAACCCATATACTAGTCACGATCAATGTCGACATGTAGGGTAAATATCGTGATAGAAATGGCAACCTATCACAAAATGTTATGGGTGTGTGTTCCTTCTATTATAAGTTTCAGTACTGCCTTGCTGGTTGGGAAGGGTTTGCTGTGGATAGTCGTGTTCTAGCTTCAGCTCTGTCAAGAGCAAATCCTCTTGTTGTTCCCCCCAGGAAGCCAAATCATAGTTTAATATACTCAAGGGTACAATCAATGTTTCAAGTTTTAATAATATACTTTATTTATGTAGGAAAATATTTTCTAGTGGATGCTAGATATCCCGATGCACCTATATTTCTTGCTCCTTATCAGTGTACATGCTACCACCTGAAGGAGTTTTCAAGAGAGAATCCAATAAACTCTCGACAAGAGTTGTTCAACCACCGATACTCCTCTCTTAGAAACTCAGTAGAGCGTACATTTGGTATTCTCAAGCAGCGTTTTCCAATCCTAAGGCATGCCACGTCTTATTCTATCATGACACAAGCCCATATTATATTAGCATGTTGCATACTACACAACTACATTAGTTAGAGGATGACATTCCATCAGAAATTGGCACCGAAGAGGAAGATGATCATGATGGGATAGATGTACCAATGCTGGAGACATATGGGTTGTCTCAGCGTGATAGAGACCAGTGGATACAATTCCTAGATGATATAGCAAGTAGAATGTGGGAAGAGTACAGATCCCGAGAATAGTTGTTCTTTTATGGATCAAGACTACATGATGGTTTCCTTTTTCTTATGTTTTTATCTGCAAGTATTGGAATTTTATGGGTCAATGTGTTTTATTTGAGCAAACTGATGTATGAAGATACTTTGACATACATGATGGTTTCCTTTTTCTTCTGTCTGTATCTGGAAGTATTGGACTTTTATGGGTCAATGTGTTTTATTTGAGTAAACTAATGTATGAAGATACTTTGATATACATGATGGTTTCCTTTTTCTTCTATTTTTATCTAGAAGTATTGGACTTTTATGGGTCAATGTGTTTTATTTGAGTAAGCTGATGTATGAAGATACTTTGTTTTACATAATGGTTTCCTTTTTCTTTTGTTTGTATCTGGAAGTATTGGACATGTTGGTTTTTTATTTGCTATATTATACCAATGTATGTAGATACAATGATACAATTATATGTCCATAAATATATTCCATGTCGTATGTTTATACCATTAACAACAATATGTTTATACCATTAACAACAATATGTACATTGTGATCAGTTGATCTACAACATGGCATACATAGAACTAATGATGAGCATGGATGAAATCGGTAACACGAGCCAAATATATTCTTCCTCAAAGAAGATAATGTGGACAAAAGAGATGGAACACAAGTTTCTAGACTTGCTCCTTGAGCAAGTACAACTAGGAAGAAAAGGTGACGGAGGATTCAAGAAAGAAGCGTGGACCACCATTGAGAGGAGGTTCAACGCAGATATGAACCTCAATTTAACAAAGGACAACTTAAAAAATAAGCTAAAAACATGGAATCTTGCATATAGAGTGATGAAAGAGCTAAGAAATACAAGTGGTTTCTCTTGGAATGAGGCAACTCACTGCATGGATGCTGAGGATAGCGTGTGGGATGAGCTTCTGAAGGTAGGGTGATCTCTCTACTATTTTGATGGAAATACTATTTCCTTCTTATAAAGTTAATAATGAAAGACAAAGAACCTAATCCATTTATTTATGCCAACATGCAGAGAAGAGAATTAAAAAATGCCAAAGTCTATAAGAGGCAGCCCTTCAAATACTTCAATGAATTGGGTGCAATTATGGGTAATGACATTGCTGAAGGTAATGCAGCTACGACGACCCATGAGACTAAAGAAGGGAACCCTATGGAAGAGCCATTCAATGTGCATGATGAAGAGGACATTGGTTTTAGTATACATCTTGATAGTGCTGTTGATTTGGTCGAAGACCCTTATAATCCTTTCAATCAGTCCACTGCAACTGCAAGTGCTAGAGGAACTCCTACATCATCAATCTCAAGGGTGGGAAAGAGGAGGAAGGCAAGTATGGCTGCTTCCTTGGATGCCATGTGTGAAACAATGAAGAAAATAAAAGATGGCATGAGCAATGTTCACCTTCACAAAATTGACAAAATCTGATGATGACAATGCTTTAACGGGCGCATATACCGCTCTCAAATCCATCCCTGAATTGAGTCGAAGTGTATTCCTAAGGGTATACGACACCTTCGTGGTTGAACGTGAAAGAGCTAAAGGGTTCTTGTGGATGACTGAGGACGAGAGAGTGTACTGGATTGCAGCCACATATGGTGGATTATAGTTATTTTCTACATACTTTATCAAACTTTATCATGAGTTGAAACTTTATCATACTTTGTTCACATACACTGATACAACTGTGTTTTGGTTTATGATTGTTTATGATTGTTTATGGTTGATGTTTGTTTATCAAACATAGTTTTTGTTTATGAAATATATTCTAAGATAATGAAATGTAAATTGTTTTCCTAAAGACCTTGTCATTGCCCGTATGGGTACAGTCAGAGTATTTGCTAACAAACTCGTCCTTTAAATGATTGGTATGGATCTAAATGGATTTGAATGATATTATAGTATTGTGTTAGATAATAGTATTGTGGATCATAGTATTGTGTTAGATCCATATGTGATTATCTAAATGATATTATAGTATTTGCCCGTAAGGGTACAGTCAGAGTATTTGCTAACAAACTCGTCTTTTAAATGATTGGTATGGATCTGAATGGATTGGAATGATATTATAGTATTGTGTTAGATCATAGTATTGTGTTAGAGCCATTGAATGTGCATGATCATAGTATAATGTCTTCTTGTAATGCAGTATAATGTTTTTCATAGTGATTTAAATTTCATTTGATGTACAATTACATAGATAGGTATCAAAGAATCAATTTAAGGAAAGAATCAATGTAATATATTCTGAGATAATGAAATATAAATTGTTTTCCTAAAGACCCTGTCACTGCCCGTAAGGGTACAGTCAGAGTATTTTCTGACAAACTCATCTTTTAAATGATTGGTATGGATCTAAATGGATTGGAATGATATTATGATGCATTTACTTTGAAGTCTTGCATAGTTTCCTTTGAGTTTGGAAGGTGTTTAAATCGTTGTGACGTGACTATCCCTGTACAGTCAGGGTATTCACTAGTTAGGTTAAATTGATGCAATGTTGGTTTAATATTGTCTCCTTTTCGTGCATTGTATGTTGGAATGGTTGACATTAAATGGAATCCCTTGATGAATGTGCAAGGGTCCTGAAGAAGGTTTGATGTGTTGGATACCATCAAGAGTGACTGTTCCTGAATAGTACACCAGTGAAAAACCATGAAGAAACAATGATTAGACGGTATTCATTGGTTTCTATGATGAAATGGAGTTTCCAAAGGTTTATTATATTATTTTATGTGCTTTCAAAAGTGTTTGAATGCAGGGTAGGGAGGGGAGATGTGAATCAGTTCACTAATTGCTTGGATAAGCCGTTTTGGGGTCACTTGTAGAGGGAACTGTCAAGGTCTGAAGGATTGGTACATTGGAGAACCCCATTTCTCAGCATGGATGATCATGGTATTGTGTTAGATCCATATGTGATTATCTTCCTGAGTCTTTTGGGAAAGTCTAGCAAGAACCTTGTGAAATCAATCTAGAAGGCTACTAGGAAACTAGGCCTAGTGAGCACCCGGTTGTGAGGTATTGGTCTAATGGGTTATGAAGATGAATCCACTGATTGGACTGTATGAATCCACTATACCTCAAATGTACTTGTTATGATGACCACTATACATTTCATTATCTCAGAATTTATCATAGTTATTCCATACATGGCTACTGCTGGAATAACAGTAGCCATGTATGGAATAATGATCAATCTAAGGACAATCTTGATGAACATCATACTGCATTACAATCTGATTGTAATGCAGTATGATGTTCACCAAGATTACAAATTGCAATAGTAGCCATGTATGGAATAATGATCAATCTGAGTTGTAATGCAGTATGATGTTCATGAAGATTACAAATTGCAACAGTAGCCATGTATGGAATAATGATCAATCTGAGTTGTAATGCAGTATGATGTTCATCAAGATTACAAATTGCAACAGTAGCCATGTATGGAATAATGATCAATCTAAGGTCAATCTTGATGAACATCATACTGCATTACAATCTACTTGTAATGCAGTGTGATGTTCATGAAGATTATAAATTTCAACAATAGGCATGTATGGAATAATGATCAATCTGAGGACAATCTTGATTCACATCATATGGCATTACAATCTTGATGAAGATAATATTGCATTACAAGCAGACATTTAAATCAATTATTGGATGATTGTTGAGTCAAGTCCATGTGTACTTTTATCACAATTCAAGCACTGCTAGATAGGATCATGTCTTTACTCTGTGTCCACTAGCAATAAAATGGCATATATCTGTATTATTATGAAAAGTTTACTGCATTATGAAATTATGAAAATAATATGAAAATGTCCCTCATCTATCTAGTAACTAACATTTGCATTCATAACCTTATATGTATCAATTGTATAAAATCATCTTTACATATTTAGTGGTATATATCTTGTCTTGTTGCTTTTAACATATTTAGTGGAATACACCAAGGACTACCACATGATGAAAGCTTAATTTAATGCATTGTCAATGTGTACTCTCAAAACTATCCATTTCTAGTTCTTCATAAGAGATGGTGATATAAATGTGTTTTGGTAGATGACTGTATTGTTCATGATTCCGTCCCATGTTATATGTATATACCCTAACCATCTTGTTATTACTGTTGCATTACAAAATTAAATGGAGTAATTCTACTTTGTTCAATGCTCTATTTCATCTTGAATTTCTTTTGATATTTCATTCATTTTTTAAAACCACGTGATAGGTATAGAAACATAAATGGATAGTTTTGAGACCACACATATGATGATATTGTGATACTACACAAATGCTGACATTAAAAGTGTTTGAAATAGCTTCTGGATTCGATTTTGTAGATATTTTTGGCATCAACGTTTCTGATCACACTCTGTGATCCTTCATTAGGATGAAAGAGAGCAAAATGATTGAAAGAAAAGTCCATCATTTTTCTCTATTGCAATCATTTTGCTCTTTTTCATCCTGATGATGGATCACAGAGTGTGATTCAAAATGTTGATGCGAACAACATCTACACAATCGAATGCAAAAGCTATTTCAAACATTGATGCCAAAATTATCCACATATAATGATAAAAAAATGAGCTATTTGATGATTTTTTACTGTTCATGTTTGTAAAGGTCAATATTTCTGATGGTACTCCTTGGTGTATTCCATTTAAAAATAAACAAGTTTTAGTTTTTCTATCGTGTTTAGTTTGTAGATGCAGGAGGGCATACGGACATAGAGCATGGATTTCCCTGCATTTTCTTATTTAACACTATATTTTCACACCACCATTCAGTTCATGGATATTGTTCTTCCCCAACTTCTATATGATGCTATAGATGTTTCATTGTATTTTATGTATAAATTAGTAATATCAACATAAATGCAACTTTTTGGTTTTGTACTGATAGAAAATAGTCATTTGTTATATGAATGTTCTTATCTATCTCCAATAATAAGTTTGGTTGCTTCAATAGTATGAATGAACAAAAATTTATTTGATACAGTGGTGATGGCTATGATAAATGTCCCTATGTGTGATTGTGGTGATGGAGTGCGCTGCGTGTTGAGGACGTCACACACAAACACTAATCCAGAGCATAAATTTTGGACTTGCATAAATAAGAAAAAAGGTTGTTAATTGTACAATATTTTGTTTACAAAGAATAAATATTAGTCATTATAGCAATACTAACTTAGATCTATATTGTAGGATAGCAGTGGATGTGACTAGTTTAGGTGGGCCGATGACACACCATCTCTATCTATATCATCTGCCCCTTCTACGCGGATACTTGTTGTGAATGATGAGTGCAAGTCTTGCAAGGCGCTCGAGACAACTATTGCCGCCCAGAGGACATCAATGGAAAAACAGAGACTACCTATAAAGCTGATGTCATGTTTCTATGATGTATTCTTTGTGCAACAATCACACTACTTTGTTGGGTCATTATGCAGAAATAGTTACATATGTTGACTATAAGACTTATTTATATTTTGATGTAATATCAAGCAATGCAATGATTATTTTCTTGTTATAATATTGTTTATAATAATCTATAAAATAATTAAAAAAGTTAAGTTTACTATTCACAATATAAGTGATAAAAAAATTAAATTTTGTTTATGATCTACTATAGAAAAATATAAATTAATGAAATAAAATATAATGAAAGAAAATATAAATAAAAAATGGAGAAAATAAATAAAATATTAAATTAAACATTATATAATAATTAAAAAAATTTAAATTTTTTCTTGTCAAATTCCAATTCCAATTCAAAATGTAGAACCAAACACAGAAATAGATAATGTTATTCCAATTCCAATTTGAAATTGTAGAACCAAACACAGAAATAGGAATTTCTCAATTCTAATTCCAATTTCGAAAATGGCAACCAAATGTAGAAGATGGATTGTCTCAATCATCTTCCGAGTCAACCAAACGGTCCAAACTATCTTCTGAATACACAAAACCGGAATTTCAAAACCTGATTTTGAGATAATAAGGTTTTGACTCAAATTCTAATTCCCCAACCAAACAGGGCCTTAAAGTGGAGTACATGTTAATTAAAGTCACGAGAGGGTCCAATTCATGATTTTTCCTTTTTAATGTGGTATGGAGAACTATGCAAGTAGTATAGCTAATTTTATATATAAGATTTTAAATGGTATATCAGATTATAACAATTTTATTTTTATTTTCAAATATAATTTAACTGTTTATATCTATTGTTCTAGCTTCTGACTACTGATGATGCTCACTATGAGATTAGTTATATATGCAAGGGTCAAAAAGTGGTAATTTCAAAGTGTTTTCCAATACCTATTTAAAGATGCCCTAATAACTGTGCACTACAAACCACCCAAATAAATTGCTAGTACTTATGCACAAATGTCCCAACATTCGTTCAAAAATTGCCAATACAAGTTGTAGCCCTAAAAAATTCTAACTACTGGGAGTACAAGTAGGCGGCTATTGGTACATGATATATTTATTAATAGACTTTTAGTTATGGTTATTTTGGTTTCTTTAAAGTTAGTAATTGCAATGTTGGATGAGCAAGGAATGAACAATAATTAAAACATGGGCGGTAATTGGTGCTCTTCCTCTATTTTCTATATCAAGGATTTTATAATATCTATTAACATTAAATGTTTCAATTGTCAATGTTGTCGAGATACTCTTATAATATGAATGAATGAGAGAATTTTAATAATGTTTGTGAGGTTGAAGTAGTCTATAAAATCTAAGAGTATCACCGTCTCCTAGCAAAACAATCTTATAAAAATTTTAGACTCCCCTCAAATCTTATATTTTGTATTCAATTTTTATCAAGAAATTAGTAGATTTGTCCAAATTTACTTCCTTAAACAAGTTGCTTAGACTGACAATTTCACTTGATGTTAGGAGGATTTTATGTTAAATTTATATTTGTTTTACAATTTCATAAAAGATCACGAGTTCTAAAATTAATTGAGCATAATCTCAACCTTCGTTTACTATAGTGTTGGGAGCTTTATAGTAAAAAAAAATTGTTTCTTAATAGAATTATTTAAAACCATTCAACTTTTTAAATAAAAAATTCTTATTTTTATTTTATTTTTATTCATTTTAATTATATACATTTTTAAACTTATAAATCATTTTAAGATATTTAGAGTAGGGTTAAGTTAGATGGAAGCTAATTGATAAACTTAGTATCATCACTTGGAGATAAATAATTAGTGGATATTTTTAATAAAGAGAGTTTAATGCTTGTAGCAGTTCCCTTAGAGATATTGTTAATAAAGAGAATTTGATGCTTGCAATAGTGCCCTTACATATATTGTTAATAATTTGATTCTTATAGTAGTGCCCTTAAAAAATGGTGTGTCTATCTTTTGTTAGAATCAAGATTGAATAATCATGCAATATAGTTAAGCATTACATTCTATTTATAGTGGTAATCTAAGAAAGAAAATTAAGGTTGAGGATAATTAAGTACCTCGTTCATATATATAAAAGATAACAATTAAATTTTCTAAATATAAGTTATGATGATCAAATAAATTGATATATTATACAGATTACACATATCATGGTGAAGATTTTACCATCTTACTCTAGGAATAATATGTTAGAATTCTTAGGCACCGAGAGGTGGGGGAGGGCGTGAAATAGTGCAAACAAATTATAAACTAATTCAACGACCGATCTAAATAACTTCAATAATAACTTTCTAACCACAAAGCATATAATTGAAGTAAACAAATAAAAGATACCGATATCAAACATCCACAAAATCATCACACATGACAATGATTTTTCCGTGGAAACCCTTGGTTAAAGGGAAAACCACGGTGGGGATGACACACACATGCCGACTACAACAGTAAATTAGTTTTCCCTATTAGGAGCTACAATTACCCTTTTCCAAGGGTTCACCATGTTAGGAGTGATTAGTACCTTGTTAGAATTACAATTAGATTTGCTAAGATCTACCTCGCTAGAGGATTTCAAGACTTTGTTAAGAGCTCACTCGGTTAAGGGATTTACTATTTAAGAACCTGCTAAAGTTCACCTGGTTAAGGGATTTGTTTGTTATAACTATTAGGGAACAACAAGTGAGTGACCTGGATGTAGCACTGGCTTCTTAATAGATCCAATCTTTTCTCTGCTCTATGCATCTTCTCACAACTCTGTCTCTATTAGATCTCTGATCGCAACCCTAATTGATTTCACAATCAATCATAGCAACAACATCAACCTTCACAACAACCTTTTCAATATGAGTTGTACCACTATATACACTTATAACATCGACTTCATGAAATTTAAATACTTTAACATCAAAGTGATAATCTCTATGTAAAACACATTTTCCAATGACTGTGTCGGCTTACAATAAGATCTACATTATATTCCTCCAAAATAGTCCTTTTACAAGTCTCCAACGCACTGCCTTAGACCGTCTTAAAATGGATGCACTATATTTTGAGACCTTTTATCCCTCCTTAACATGGTTTTGCTCTCTCTCTCTCTCTCTCTCTCTCTCTCTCTCTCTCTCCTTTCTAACCTCTCTCTGCTTCATTTGACTACTAAAAGTAGTAACTGAGCTTAAAATAGGATCAAGCTGACCAGTTAAGCTTTCTAGCTCCTTTTGAACTTCTACTCTTTTCTTCTCCAAATCTTTTAAAAACTTTGAATGATTAGATACTTTGGTGAAAAGTTGTCCTGCCTTAACCAATGTAGCTTTAACTTCTTTTACTAATTCTGTCAATTTGTTCTTATCTTCAGTGATCTTCTGCTTTAGTTTTCCTATCATCTTCTCTAATTTCTCTTATGCCATCTTTATTGCTGCAGTCTAAAAATATGGGCCTTGATCTGAAATGGCCTTAATCGAAGTTTCTATTTGATCTATTAAAAAATCATCTTCATGGGTATGTGCAAGATCATGGTATGCTAAAAAGTGGCAATGGGAAAAAAATGAGTTCTATCATGCCAAACATGCCAAAATTCTCTTTGACTTTTTGCATGGGTTAGACAAAATTTGAATTTTGTTTGGTAATACCAAACCAAATTGGATACCCGTTAATATCGAGTATATGATCCAAATCAGATACCGATTTTGAGAAAATTAGAAAACACATTTTAGTAAAATGGGCATAACTTTTGTGTTTCTTATTGAGATTTTGATTTTTTATAGGTGTTGGAAAGGTGATTGAGAGACCTACAATATGGAATTAAGGTAATTTTATTAAATTATATACTAAAAATTAATTATAATAATTTGAAGTGAATCCTTAATTTTGAAACTTGTAATAATCACGAGTTTTGCATACAAAATCATTCTTTTTTAGTTCAATTTTTCTCCCATAAGAATTGACATAATTCAAAAGTAGTAAATAATGAAAAAAAATAATTTTATGTACTAATGAGATTAAAAAATTCATAAATCATTGCATAGGGTTTCCTTGTTGTCCTTGATCCTTTATACCCAATTGCCCAAGATGACCTAAGAGAAAATGTCTCTCTATACCTCCCTTCCCCTCTCTCGACTTACTTATTTCTATCTTTATCTCTTTCAATTTCATTTTATATTCTTTTAAATTCCTCTCTCTCTCTCTCATACCTATTTCTTACTTGTCTCTATCACCTCTTTTCGATTTCACTCTTTCCCCCTCTATCTCTATCTCCCTATAGATATAACTTTATGTCTATCTCTATCTCATTATTGCTAGATCTCTCTTATTTCTTCATGTGGAGACTTCACCTATCATAATAAATGAATAAGTTAAATGAGGGAAGGGATGGAATTATGGGGGGAAGAAGTGGGAAGGTGAGAAGAGACAGGGAGAAGGATAATAGGGGAGATATGAGAGAGAGAGAGAGAGAGAGAGAGAGAGAGAGAGAGAGAGAGAGAGAGAGAGAGAGATGGTGGGAGGAAAGGATGTGATAGTGAGATGAGAGAGGGTAGAGAGTGAGTTATAGGAGTAATTAGGAGGAGAGATAAGAGATGGAGATGGTCCTAGGTGTCTTAAGTGGTCCTTGGTGCCTTAAGTGGTCCTAAGGGGTCAACATATGTTTTAATGGGTTATGGGATATATTAATGGGTCTTAGGATACATTAATAGGTCCTAGGGGATTCTAAAATACATTAATGGGTGTGAATGAGTCATAGAACATATTAATGCATCAAAAATAATCTTAGGATACATTAAGGGGTCCTAGGATTTCTTAAGGGGTCCTAGGTGTCCTAAAGGTTCATTAAGGTATAAATACGACCCATTGTGACTCATTTTGACATATTAGAAACATAAAGTGTGCCCTAAGGGTTTGTAGTGTGTTTTAAGGGGTCCTTTGACCCTTGAAGACACACTTTATGGTTCTAATGTGTCTTAATGGGTCATAATGAGTTTTAAGGGGTCCTTAGACCACTTATGATCCATTAGGATCTCTTACGACCCATTATGATCCCTTTTGACACATTAGAACCATAAAGTGTGTCCTAAGGGGTCATAGGACATCTTAGTTCACATTACGACCCCATAAGACACACTTTATTGTTCTAATGTGTCTCAATGGATCATAATGAGTTTTAAGGGGTCCTAATACCCATTAGGATCCACTTGGACACCTTTTAACCCATTATGACCACTTTTGACACATTACAACCATAAAGTGTGTCCTGACGGGTCATAAGACCCCTTAAATCACATTATGATCCTATAAGACACACTTTATGGTTCTAATGTGTCATAATGGGTCACAATGGGTCGTAAGGGTTCTTTGAACCCCTTAGGACCCCTTATAACTCATTATGACCCCTTTTGGCACATTACAACCATGAAGTGTGTGCTATATAGGACCCCTTAGATCACATTACAACCCCATAAGATACACATTATCATTCTAATGTGTCTTAATGGGTCCTAATAGCTTTTGAGGGATCCTAATACCCCTTATGACCCATTACAAGCCATTATGACCCCTTTTGACACATTAGAACCATAAAGTGTTTCCTAAGGGGTTGTAATTTATGATTCTAGTGTGTCTTACTAGGTAATAATGGGTTGTAAGGGGTCCTGATACCCCTTAGGATCCATTACAACCCATTATGACTTCTTTCGACATATTAGAACCATAAAGTTTTTCCTAAGGGGTTGTAATGTGTTATAAGGGGCCATATGACCCCTTAAGACACACTTTATGGTTCTAATGTGTCTTAATAGGTCATAATAAGTTGTAAGGGGTCCTTAGACCTATTAGGACTCATTAAGACCCATTACGACCCATTCTGACTACTTTCAACATATTACAACCATAAAGTGTGTCCTAAAGGGTCCTATGATCTCTTAAATCACATTATGACTCCATAAGACACACTTTAAAGTTATAATGTGTCTTTATGGTTCATAATAACTTGTAAGGTATCCTAATACCTCTTAGGATCCATTATGGCCCATTATGACCTTTTTTGACACACTAGAACCATAAATTATTTCCGAAGGGGTCGTATGACCTCTTAGAACACATTACAACCCCTTAAGACACACCTTATGGTTATAATCTATCATAATGAGTCGTAAGTAGTCTTATTACACCTTAGGACCCATTAGGACTACTTATGACCCATTATGACCTGTTTTGACATATTAGAACCATAAAGTGTGTCTTAAGGGGTCATAAGGGGCTTACGACCCCTTAGGACACACTTTATGGTTCTAATGTGTCTTAATGGGTCATAATCGGTCCTTAGACTACTTAGGACCCATTATGACCTCTCATGACCCATTTTGACACATTAGAACCATAAAGTGTGTCATTAGAAGTCGTAATGTGTTTAAGGGGTCTTCACTTTATGGTTGCAATGTGTTGAAAGGGGTCGTAATGGGTCCTTAGACCCCTTAGGACCCATTAGGACCCCTTAGGACCTATTAAAACCCCTCTATACACATTAGAACCTTAAAATGCGTTCTAAGGGGTGATAGATCACATTACAACCCCATAAGACACATTTTATGGTTCTAATCTTTCTTAATGGGTCACACTAGTACATTTGAGTCCTTTTTTCGATGGCTATCCATTCCAATTCTGACACTAACAACCATTGCAATTTTGGTGTCGATAACACCGATGACTGTGAGGTCCGTCGTAATTGTGATGGTATTCACCATCGCAATATATAGGGTAGAAGGGTCTGGCAACATGGTCAAAGATGGTCAACATGTCGTCGGTCATAATTTGACTATCGTTGGGACTTATTGTGTGTGTCATAATTACGTTGTTAGCTTGACGGAAATGTTATGCAAGTGACGACTGCCCATCGGAGCATTTCGATGGATATCTGTCGTGTACAGTGCTCTGTTGTCAATCATTCTTTGATGACCATCGTAATTACTATAGTATGCTATATATTCTTAATATATATATATATATATATATATATATATATATATATATATATATATATATATATATATATATATCATTCATGGAGACCTTAAAATATTGAGCTTCTCTTTGTTTCGAGAATAGTTTAACATTCTCTACTTAACAAGGCCAACCACGTGAAGGTAAAAGCTCATTTGGCCCCTCCTAGGAGCATCTTATGACCCCTTACAACACTTTAAGACCTCTAAGATGTATTCTTAGGAATCGTAAAGGGGCATAAGGGGTCCTAGGACACAACAGATGAGAAACATAAATGTAGGCATCACGCATGGTCACAATTCTTTGGAGATCCAATATAATTGAGTGTATACCCAGATGATGCAACACAACCACTACTCCTCAAGTTCTAAGTTGACACCGTAGGGTCCAAAACCAATCAAGATAGGGACCAAATGCCATCCTTATCTATGGTTTTTAGATCATACAGTGTCAACTTAGAACCAGAGAAGTATTATTTGCATTGCATCATCTGGGTATACCACTGAATTATGTTGTATCTCCAAAGAATTGTGACCATGATGCCTACATTTATGTTTCTCAATTGTTGTGAGATTAAAAGTCTTCTAAGGAACATGTGACAAACATGCAGATTTGTCCAAGCATTACTGGGAGCTAGACCCTGCAACAAATGGACTTGTGATGATTTTCACAATAGTACATGTGTGATAGGAAAGCTCATGATATTGCTTAGGAAAATTTGAATCTTCATCAACACATCAGAGACCCTTACCATTATGTTCCATCATAAGACTGATCAAGTACAATCTCAAAGAAACCAAATATAAACATATATATACACACAAACATCTGTATCTCAACAAAACCATGGCAAAGAAACCATACACATAAAAATATAAATCTTCTCATATGACAACATTTTCAAATCTTCTTCATAATCATGATCAACATGGCCAATTTCACAAAACTAATTCTGCATACTCCTTATTTTGTTTTGAGTTGATATTGTCAGACATGGTCTTTCTTGAATGGAATAACTCGTACGTTACTTGTACATTGACTAGAATGTTGGTGGAAGAAGGATGATTAATCCTTCTAAGGAACATGTGACAAACATGCAGATTTGACCAAGCATTATTGGGAGTTAGACCCTGCAACAAATGGACTTGTGATGATTTTCACAATAGTACATGTGTGGAAGGAAAGCTTATAGTACTGCTTAGGAAAATCTGAATGTTCATCACATGTGCATATAAGAGTTGATCAGATAAGGTTGCATACAATTATATCTTCATCGAAAACACAACATCCCAATAATTGATAATATTATGGGAAGGATAATTATCGATAACCAAAAAAGCATAGTAGTTGATATTGTTATGTAACAAATACTAATTGACTTCTTATTTGGCACAATAATAAAAAATCATCATAAATCAATGACATAATGAATATGTTTGGTTAGAATGTAAGTCCAAATGGGATAATGAAGTGATCAAAGTGTCTCCCAAATGCCAAAGGATGCCAAACTTTCAATTTTGGCGATATAAGAATAAGAACTTTTCCACTCCATTGGGCATTGACCAACATACAATCATATTTATATAATCATTGAAAATAGACAACGAATGACAAAATAAGAAAAAAGGACACAAAGAACTAATTCTGATCCTAAATAAAAATTACAATGGAATCAATTACATTAGGTAATTGAAACACACTAATTATGGAGGTGGTTTCAAGAGTCCTACGACAGTAAAATTTCCCCATTCTCTATTTCTCCATTTTTTAAAAATAAGGTTAGTTTTTAATTTTGTTTAATTTTATATTGAAAATCATAACGAAGTCATAAAAAATAAAAAAGTTAATGAGTTTATAAAAATATGTCCAACATATCTACTTGAAATTCTAAAAAAGTTTCAATATCTACAATAGCCCTTTGTTAACCACATTTATGCATATGGTCCCAACATAGTAGTACAAAAACTACACAAGGAAGGCATTGCAGAAACATGATTTCTGCTTTCGCCATTGAAGAATCTTGGTGGCACTAGCTGCCTCTCGAGCCTTGCACAAGTTGCACTCATTTCCTACATCAGGTATAGATGTAGGTGGGCTAGATGTAAATGTGGTTTCATCGACCCATTGAAAGTATTGACATCCACTATTTCTCTGCAATACCAAATCTACATCAGTTCTTCCTAAAATGATTAGTTGTTACATTATTTTTAAACATAAAATATAATTACATATCCAGACCTTTTTCCTATTTGGGCAGCCCCAAAATTGACGCCCAGGATTACTTGTTGTGCATGACATCTTCAACATGCATGGGCCAACACCACATTGACACATAGGCACATTGATTGAAGTCATTGACACTATATCAATGACCCATAATGTTGGATCACATGATGGTGGAGGAATGAAGAGCATTCTTGCAATGTCACACTATCTTTGCCATGCCAAAACATAGGACATAATATCTTTTGTTTTGAGTTGAATTATACCATGAGATTTGACAAGTGGCAATCTTAGATATCAACCAGCACAAAACATCAATTGTAGGAAAGAAGAATGAAGAGATGATGGAAGGATGACCAGGGTGTGAATCTAGTGTAATCCTATCACATATCCTCATCTTCAATCATGCACGTGCATAATCAAGCCATACTGTGGATGCATCATCCAAACAATGCAACAAAAACATCAAATGTTGGTGTTTCATTTGATGTTGCTATGTCATCATTTCCAAATGAGGCATCCACAACAATAAATCAGAACATGTCATAAGGTCATGGTGTTCCAATACTAGGTGATGCAGTCATAATCAAACATGCATTTTTATTATCTACTTGGTGTGATGACCTAGGGCATCAATGATTAACTATTACTTGTTTTCAATTCATCGCATGATTGACCTAGGGCGCCAATGATTAACTATAATTACCCAAACCAAATCAAGCAATTATATATACAGAAGGAAGAAACAGTCATAGGATCGCGGCCATGAGAAATCAAGTACAATATATAATGATCAATGGGCTGACTGTACCCTGCGAGAAGATTCACAATTTGCAGAGAATATTTTTGTTTATTGAATGAATACCATTTTAAAATGGTTCTATGCACACACAAACTCCACATCCCCCCTCCACTTACGTGGATCAACACTAATAAAGACTTCTAACCAACTAAAGACTGACTGCAACCATTAACTAACTATCTAACTGTCCCCCAAACAATAAGCATGCCATCAAATAATCATGCAATTAGTAAATCCATAATGCCATAGCTTCATGAGATCCAAAAGTAAAAAAAATGCAAGGATCCAACAATAATGCCCTAGTGTTAAAACACGGGTCCTCAAAGATCCAAAAAAGTAAAATACAACAATGAGCATTATAATGTTGTGTCAATAAACAAATCAAATCAAGCAATGATATATACAGAAAGAAGAAACAATCACAGGCCCACGTGGTGTAGGAGCACCTAGGCTAACTCCTAGTTCTAAGTTTTTGTTGTGGCTTCTACTAACCTTAGCCAAGTCAAGATTCTTTCTTTTGGCCTTAGAAGGTCTTGCGAGTTAGTGTCTAGATGGATTTGACTAGGTTCAATCCATTCTAGTTTTGTGCTTTTGATTAGTGTTTTGTGTTCTTGAAAGCCTAAGTTGGGATTTTGGTTCTAAAAGCTTAAAAAGATTGGTAAAGCTTGTATTTGAGCCTAAAATGGAATCTATAGTGTTTTTACATCATTTGAGGTAGGTTAAAGGTCATAAAACCATCCTAGAAGCAATTTTGTAAAAGTTGTCAAAAATGTTGCATGACAACATTTGCAAGTTTTCAAAGTTGCATGACAATATTGTTAAGGAATGATTCCATTCGATGGTGGAGGCATGGTAGTTATGGTAATTGCCTAAAATCATGGGAAAAACATATTTAGCCACAAAGAAGCCCATTTCCCGAGGTTATCCATTGTGGAGAAGTAATTAAATTTGTCTAAAGTTTCTCTGTAATACAAAGTTCATGTGCATTGTGTTTGTTTTGTTTACTTGAGTTCTTTCATGTGTTGAATCACTCAGTCTTGAGTTGGATTCTTGTAGTTAACCTAGTTAGTGTACATCTTACTTTGATTAGAATTTTCTTAGTGTTCATTTGTATAGCTTTGTAAAATCTTTTGTTAGGTTACAGTTTACTAGTTTTGTTGTGATAGTTTTGAGGAAAATGGATCCCACATAGATCTCTACCATGCATTTCATCACAACCATAGGGAATATGGTAGGGGATCCCTTCTATAGTGTAAATAATGAAGGAGGAGATTTGGGAAGAATTTTAGCTATTTTAAATGGCAAACCCTAGGCGAGTCCAGGGTACCTGGTTAGGTTCTTCTTAGTGATCTAATGGTGTGTGAATGCAAAGGTATGATTTGAAAAATGGGACCAAGAGTGGTTTTATGACCAGTGGGGTCATACATTGACCTCATAAGAAGATTAGGCCTTTCCCAATCCATTTGAGTACATTTTCAATCATAAGTCACTGGACTGGTCCTGAATAGCCAAATTAGCCCTAGTTGCCCTTGATTATAAGAATCCACTATACGGAGACCTTGGAACCTCAATACCTACAAATTATTTCATGTCTTGGAAAAGGGTACTTGAATATCATATTTGTTTTTGGGGTTGTTTGGAATTTTTTTGAAAGAAGTGGGAAAAACTAGTCAGATAGGGCTAGTAGGAGAACTAGGCCTAAAAGCCAAGATTCCTAGAGATTTAGGAGATCATTTATGAAATTAATGATACCCTCACATAATGAGATCATATGAAATCCAAGAAGAAGACTAGAATGAACTATATCCCCTGTAAACACTTGCCAAATGGTGGAGTAAAAAAGACACTTGGAGACATCCAAGAAAGAGTAAAGAAATGGTGAAAGTCATGTTGGTAGACACCCCTAGTGAAGCCCAATGGTTAGTAACTCTTAGTGAGGTGTAGAAGAAGTAAAAAAATAGCCAAAGTAAGGACTTGGAAGATCCTAGAAGAAAGCATAGGGTCTTGGGAAGTACTAGGCTCATTTAGTGTCCTAGTGATATTGTGCATGCACACTAGGTTGTGCTCTATCACTGCGGCCTTGAGAAATCCAATACAATATATAATCATCAATGGAAGAAAATAATGATGCCCTAGCCTGATAGTAAACCATGCGATAAATTGAAAACAAGTAATAGTTAATCATTGATGCCCTAGGTCATCACAGCGTGCAAGCAGATAATAAAAATGCAAGGATCCAGTAATAATGCCCTAGTGTTAAACACAGGTCCTCAAAGATCCAAACAAGTTAAATATAATAGTGAGCATTATAATGTTGTGTCAATAACCAAATCAAAGATATATATAGAAGGAAGAAATAGTCACAGGCCCACGACCTTGAGTAAGTAAATAATCATCAATGGAAGTAAAGCATGATGCTTCGAGCTCACGTGAAGCAAATGGAATGATCAAAGATCCAAATAAAAACATACCTCTTCTTGCCTATCTTGACTTTTCCCTCTTCGTGTGTGCAACTCGGATTTGGGGAAAATTAGAAATGAGTCTTTCTTTTTCTTTGCATCAAGGTAGGATTCTATACATCATAGTGGACATGAAAGTAGCCAAGTCTATGCACATTGTCTTGGAATAACATACGATGCATAGACTTGGCTACTTTCATGTCTTGTTCTTAGTGATTACCAATCCTTATGATGAACTAAAAGTAAGGCTTAGCAAGTATCATAATGTCTACTCACTAAGGATTGGAATATTTGTACATTAGAAATGAGTTGATAGTGAATCATGCGATGAATTGAAAACAAGTAATAGTTAATCATTGATTCCCTAGGTCATCACAACAAGCAGATAATAAAAATGTAAGGATCCATCAATAATTCTCTAGTGTTAAACACGGGTCCTCAAAGATCCAAACAAGTAAAATATAGCAGTGAGCATTATAATGTTGTGTCAATAACCAAATCAAATCAATCAATGATATATATAGAAAGAAGAAACGATCACATG
Source organism: Chamaecyparis obtusa (assembly GCA_027943335.1). Classification (NCBI taxonomy): domain Eukaryota; kingdom Viridiplantae; phylum Streptophyta; class Pinopsida; order Cupressales; family Cupressaceae; genus Chamaecyparis; species Chamaecyparis obtusa. Next base: position 124,336 of record BSBK01010743.1, on the reverse strand, counting down.
CCCGCGGCCTTGAGCAATCAAATATAGTATATAATAATCAATGGAAGCAAATAATGATGCCCTAGCCCAATAGTGAATCATGCGATGAATTGAAAACAAGTAATAGTTAATCATTGATGCCCTAGGTACTGGAGGTAATGATAATGATGCTTTGAGCTCACATAAAGCAAATGGAATGATCAAAGAGCCAAATAAACACCTACATCTGCACAAAGAAAGGAGTGAAAAATAAAACATTTGGGCTCACACAGGACTTGAGCATAGCCAACTCCTAGAAAGATAAGGTTGAATACAAACATACATGAGTAAAGGAGCATAAAAAATAGGGTACCAGACATTTCCTAAAGAGATGATGGAAGGATGACCATGGTGTGAAACTAGTGTGCTCCTAGTTGATCAAGAACTTGCAAGAAGGAAAGAAGTGGGGTTAGATCCAAGGGATCTAAGCAATGCATGATATCCTATTACATATCCTCATCTACAATCATGCATGTGCATAATCAAGCCATACTATGGATGCATCATCCAAACAATGCAACAAAAACATCAAATGTTGGTGTTTCATTTGATGTTGCTATGGCATCATTTCCAAATGAGGCATCCACAACAATAACTCAGAACATGTCATAAAGTCATGGTGTTCCAATACAAGGTGATGCAGTCATAATCAAACATGCATTTTTATTATCTACTTGTTGTGATGACCTAGGGCATCAATGATTAACTGTTACTTGTTTTCAATTCATCGCATGATTGACTATCGGGCTAGGGCATCATTATTTTCTTCCATTGATGATTATATATTGTACTTGATTTCTCAAGGTCGCGGGCCTATGACTATTTCTTCCTTCTGTATATATCATTGCTGGATTTGATTTGGTTATTGACACAACATTATAATACTCACTGTTGTATTGTACTTGTTTGGATCTTTGAGAACCCGTGTTTAACACTAGACCATTATTGTTGGATCCTTGCATTTTTATTATTTGTTGGATCTCATGAAGCTAGGGCATTATGGATTTACCAATTGCATGGTCATTTGATGGCATGCTTACTATTTAGGGGACAGTTAGACAATTAGTTAATGGTTGTAGTCGGTCTTTAGTTGGTTAGAAGTATTTATTAGTGTTGATCCACGTGAGTAGAGGGGGGATGTGGATTTGATGTGTGTATAGAACCATTTTAAAATTATATTCATTGAATAAACAAAAACATTCTCTGCAAATTGTGAATCTGCCCGCAAGGTACAGTCAGCCCATGCAGTGCCTTCAAACGTGTTTTGTGGTGTATTAGTGATTGGATCATGATGTAAGATCATTGGCTTGGGTGTTATTTACATGTCCAAATATTTATTTTAGTGTTTAATTGTTATTAAAGCCTAAGAATTAACTGGTGTCAGACTGTGCCTAGGTTTTCTAGTTGTAAAAGTGAATTGGGATTGAGGTCTCCATAATGGATTGACTCTCCCACCCTTGTGGTCACTATGATTGGTGATTGAAGATCCTCCTAAAGATGATATGGATGCGGATGAAAAGAAGGAATGAAACAAAAACAACAATAAAGCAATGAGAATACTTGTTGATAGTGTTAAAGATCACATTGTGCCAACAATTGCAAATCTAGAGAATGCATATAAGATGTTCATTTCATTGTCTAGCATGTTTTAGATCAACAAACCAAATGGGGTCCTAGCTCTAAAAAATAACCTCTCCCGGATTAGGATGAATCAACAGGAGTCAATCACATCCTACTTCATGAGGATAAATGAGCTAAGGAATCAACTATCATCAATTGGGTTCAAATATGATGATAAAGAGCTAGCTGTGACAGCTCTTAATGGATTGCATCTTACTTGGGATGCATTCATTCAAGGGATTAGTGCACATTTTGAATTACCTACTCTTGATAGACTAAAGACCGATTGTCTTCAAGAAGAAGCAAGATTAATATCAAGAGGATCAATCTTCAAGGAAGATATACAAGTTCTTTACTCTCAAAACTTCAAAAGGGGGATAGGGAAATTCAAGAAAAAGAAAGAATTCCAAAAGGATAAGAGGAACGAAAATAAAGGAAGTTCAAAGGACAAAGAGGGAAGAGAGAAGAGAAGATAAAAGAACGTGAAACTGAGCTCTTTTCACTTTGAGAGGGAGTTGCAATTTGAGAGGGAGTTTTATATATGGGAACATACATAGCTAATTGTTAGTATAACTGATTAACTGTTTTCTTTATTGATGCATAGGTGCATACATTATTGGTTAACAAATGCATGGGAGCATACTTTATATGAATATATGTTATCCTTTATATATGATTTTCTATTGATCATATATATGTGTGAATACATTTCTTTATAGAGGGAACTATATTGCATCTTGTTGTAATCACATTGCACCTGGTTATATGTTGGACAAATTTGGTTACTCTTATGTGGTGAGACTTATGTGATTACTCTTATGCTTATGAAGCATACTTTAGTAGCTTATTGGTTATGTATGGATCATACTTTCTTTTATAGCCAAGTCTATATTTATTGACTATAACTGAGACTATATTACATGTGATTCTATGTGTGACCACATTTTCTTTACATTGAACTTGATTCTTATGATTATAAGATCATATTGGTTACTCTTATGCTTATGTGGATTCATCAGATAAGATTTTGAGTATTACTTGAAAGGTAAAGGAGTTAAAAAGTTTGATAACACCGAGCTTTGAGGATGGATCTTTGATGATGGAAAGTGTACAAAAGAAGAGGTAGGTGTTTATTTGTCTCTTTGATCATTCCATTTGCTTCATGTGCTACTAGTTATGATCACACAATTAGTAAATCTATAATGCCCTAGCTTCATGAGATATGAAGATCATAAGCATAGGTGCATTCAAATGGGCATAATGAAGCAACATTGATAATGATACAACAACAAATCTAGGCTCACACAGGCCGTGAGCATAGCCAACTCCTAGAAAGATAAGGTTAAATACAGACATACATGAGTAAATGAGTATAAACAATAGGGTACTAGACATTGCCTAAAGAGATGATGGAAGGATGACCAGGGTGTGAATCTAGTGTGCTCCTAGTTGATCCAGAACCTACAAGAAGGAAAGAAATGGGGTTAGATCCAAGGGATCTAAGCAATGCATGATATCATATTACATATCCTCATCTATAGTCATGCATGTGCATAATCAAGCCATACATAGTCAATCATGCGATGAATTAAAAACAAGTAATAGTTAACCATTGATTCCCTAGGTCATCACAAAAAGCAGTCAATAAAAATGTAAGGATCCAACAACAATTCCCTAGTGTTAAACACGGGTCCTCAAAGATCCAAACAAGTAAAATATAGAAGTGAGCATTATAATGTTGTGTCAATAACCAAATCAAATCAAGCAATGATATATACAGAAGGAAGAAATAGTCACAGGCTTGCGGTCTTGATAATTCACGTACAATATATAATCATCAATAGAATCAAATAATGATGCCTTGGCCCAGTAGTCAATCATGCAATGAATTGAAAACAAGTTATAGTTAATCATTGATGCCCTAGGTCATCACAACAATCATATAATAAAAATGCAAGGATCCATCAATAATGCCCTAGAGTTAAACATGGGTCCTCAAAGATCCAAACAAGTAAAATACAACAATGAGCATTATAATGTTGTGTCAATAACCAAATCAAATCAAGCAATGATAAATATAGAAGGAAAAAATAGGCACAGGCCCACGGCCTTGAGCAATCAAGTACAATATATAATCATCAATGGAAGCAAATAATGATGCCCTGGCCCAATAGTTAATCATGGGATGAATTAAAAATAAGTAAGAGTTAATCATTGATGCCCTTGGTCATCACATCAAGAAGATAATAAAAATGCAAGGATCCAACAATAATGACCTAGTGTTAAACATGGGCCCTCAAAGATCCAAACATGTAAAATATAGCAGTGAGCATTATAATGTTGTGTCAATAACCAAATCAAATTGAGCAATGATATATACAGAAGGAAGAAACAATCACATGCCCGCAGCCTTGAGAAATCCAATACAATATATAATCATCAATGGAAGCAAATAATGATTCCCTAGCCCGATAGTAAATCATGCGATAAATTAAAAACAAGTAATAGTTAATCATTGATGCCCTAGGTCATCACAGTGTGCAAGAAGATAATAAAAATACAAGGGTCCAACAATAATGCCCTAGTGTTAAACACGGGTCCTCAAAGATCCAAACAAGTAAAATACAATAATGAGCATTATAATGTTGTGTCAATAACCAAATCAAAGATATATACAGAAGGAAGAAACAGTCACAGGCCTGCGGCCTTGAGAAAGTAAATAATCATAAATGGAAGTAAAACATGATGCAAATGGAATGATCAAAGATCCAAATAAACACCTAACTTTGCTTGTCTAGCTTGACTTTGCCCTCTTTGCGTGCGGAGCTTGGATTTATGAATATTAGAAATGAGCCTTTCTTTTTCTTTTTCTTTTTGTTTATAATCACATGGGTGTCAAAATTACGACGGCTCCGTCGCTATTACGATAGCATCAGGGGCACTTGCAAAAAAAATACACAAATCACACACAAATGGTAGTGTCGTCGCTACCACCATCAGAATTTGACCCCAAATGTTGTAGTGTCATAATAGGTTATAAGGGGTCCTAATACCCCTTACAACCCATTTGGACCCCTTACTACCCATTATGACCCCTTTCAACACATTGCAACCATAAAGTGTGTCCTAAGGGGTCGTAGATCACATTATGACCCCATAAGACACACTTTATAGTTCTAATGTGTCTTAATGAGTCATAATAGATTGTAAGGGGTCCTAATACCCCTTAGTACCCATTATGAACCATTATGACCCCTTTTGACACACTAGAACCATAAAGTAAGACCCCTTAGAATACATTATGACTTTCAACACATTACAATCATAAAATGTGTCTTAAGAGGTTGTAATGTGTTCTAAGATGTCATGTGACCCTTATGACACACTTTATGGTTCTAATGTGTCTTAATGGGTCATAATGGGTTGTAATAGGTTCTTAGACCCATTACAACCCTTTTCAACACATTACAACCATAAAGTGTGTCCTAAGGGGTCATTAGACCCCTTAGATCACATTACAACCCATAAGACACACTTTATTGTTCCAATGTGTCTTGATGAGTCATAATGAGTTTTAATGTGCTGAAAGAGGTCATAATGGGTTGTAAGGAGTCCTAATGGGTCCTAAAGGGTATTAGGACACCTTAAAACTCATTATGACTCATCAAGACACATTAGAACAATACAATGTCTCTTATGGGTTGTAATGTGATCTAAGGGGTCCTATGACCCCCTAGGACACACTTTAGAACCATAAAGTGTGTCCTAAGGGGTTTTATGACACCTTAGAGCACACTAGGACCCCTTAAGACACACCTTATGGTTCTAATGTGTCATAATGGATTGTAAATGGTCTTAATACCCCATAGGACCCCTTACAACCCATTTGTGACCTCATTTAAAATATTAGAATTGTAAAGTGTATCATAAGGGGTCCTAAGACCCCTTAGAACATAATATGACCCCTTAAAACATACCTTATGATTCTAAAATTTCTTAATGGGTTATAATGAGTCATAATGGGTCTGTAAACAACTTAGGACCTATTAGGACCCCATACAACCCATTATGACCCCTTTTGACACATTAGAACCATAAAGTGTGTCTTAAGGGGCCATAATGTGTTCTAAGGGGTCTACGATCCCTTATGACACATTTTATGGTTCTAATGTGACATCATGGGTTTTAAGGGGTCCTTAGACCCCTTAGGATCCATGAGGGCCCTTTATGACCTATTACAACCTCTTTCAACATATTAGAACTATAAAGTGTGTCCTAAGGATTCGTATGACCCCTTAGATCACATTACAACTCCATAAGACACACTTTATGGTTCTAATGTTTCTTAATGAGTAATAATTTGTCATAAGACATCCTAATACCCCTTAGGACCCATTTTGACTCCTTATGACCCATTAAGACCCCATTTGACACATTACAACCTTAAAATGTGTCGTAAGGGGTCGTAGAACCCCTTAGATCACATTACAACCCCATAAGACACACTTTATGATTATAATGTGTCTTAATGAGTTGTAAGAGCTACCAATACTTCATAAGACCCATTATGACTCATTAATCCCCCTTTTCATCATTAGAACCATAAAGTGTGTCCTAATGGGTTGTAATGTGTTATAAAAGGTCCTATGATATCTTAGGACACACTTTATAGTTTTAATGTGTCTTAATGAGTCATAATAGGTTGTAAGGGGTCCTAATATACCTTAGGATCTATTACGACTCATTGTGGACCCTTTTGACACATTAGAACTATAAAGTGTTCTCTAAGGGGTTGTAACATGTTTTAAGGGGTCATATGACCCCTTAAGACACACTTTATGGTTATAATGTGTCTTAATGGGTCATAATGGGTTGTAAGAGGTCCTTAGAACCATTAGGATCCATTAAAACTCATTATGACCCCTTTTAATAAATTACAACTATAAAGTGTGTCCTAAGGGGTTGTAGGATCCCTTAGATCACATTACAGTCCCTTAGGACACACTTTATGGTTCTAATGTGTCGAAAGGGGTCATAATGGGTCATAAGTGATCTAATGAAACCTTACAACCTATAATGACACACTAAGACACATTAGAACCATAAGGTGTGTCTTAAGGGGTTGTAATGTGATCGAAGGGGTCCCCTTAGGACACACTTTATGGTTCTAATATGTTGAAAGAGGTTGTAATAGGTTGTAAGTGGTTCTAATGGGTCTTAAGGGGTCTAAGGATCCCTTACAACCCATTATGACCCATTACAACACATTAAAATCATAAAGTGTGTTACAAGGGGTTATAAGACTCCTTAGAACACAGTTTATGGTTTTAATGTGTCAAAAGAAGTCATAATGGGTCGTAAGGGATCCTAATGAGTCCTTAGTGGTTTAAGGACCCCTTACAACCCATTATGACCAATCGAGATACATTAGAACTATAAGGTATGTCTTAAGAAGTCGTAATGTGTGCTAAGGTATCTTACAACCCCTTAGAACACACTTTATTGTTCTAATATGTCGAAATGGGTCATAATGTATCCTTAGGGGTCCTAAGGGGTATTAAGACCTCTTACGACTCATTGTGACACATTAGAATCATAAGGTGTGTCTTAAGGGTTTGTAATGTGTTCTAAGGGGTTGTACGACCCTTTAGAACACACTTTCTAGTTTTAATGTGTCAAAATAGGTCATAATGGGTCATAAGGAGTCATAAAGTGTCCTAAGGGGTATTATGACTCCTTAAAAACTATTATGACACATGAAGGCACATTAGAACCATAAAGTGTGTCTTATGAGGTCGTAATATAATCTACAACCTCTTAGGACACATTATGGTTGTAATGTGTTGAAAGGGGTAGTAATGGGTTGTAATGGGTCTAGGCCATAAGGGGTCTAAGGAACCCTTGTGACCCATTAAGACACATCAGAATCATATTGTGTGTCTTAAGGGATCATAGGACCCCTTAAAATACATTACGACCCCTTAGGGAACACTTTATGGTTCTAATGTGTTGAAAGGGGTTATAATGGGTCGTAATGGGTCATAAGGTGTATTAGGACCCCTTATTAATCCATTACAACCCATCAAGACACATTAGAACAATAAAGTGTATCATATGGGATCGTAAGAGCCCATAGGACACATTACGACCCCTTAGAACACACTTTATGGTTCTAATGTGTCGAAAGGGGTCATAATGAGTCATAATAGGTCATAAGGGGTATTAGGTTCCCTAAAAACTTATTATAACCCATTAAAATATATTAGAACCATAAAGTATATCTTATGGGGTCGTAATGTGATATAAGGGGTGCTACAAACCCTTAGGACACACTTTATGGTTGTAATATTTTGAAAGGGGCCATAGTGGGTCGCAAGGGGTCCAAATGTTTCATAAGGGGTATTAGGACCCCTTATGACCTATTATGACCTATTAGCAAGCATTAGAACCATAAAGCGTGTCTTATGGGGTTGTAATGTGATCTAAGGGGTCTTATGACCCCCTAAGACACACTTTATTATTCTAATGTGTTGAAAGGGGTTGTAATAGGTCATAAAGGATCTTAATGGGCCCCAAGGGGTTAAGGAACCTTTACAACCTATTATGACACATTACAACATATTAGAACCATAAAATGTGTCACAAGGGGTCGTAGGACCCCTTAGAACACATTACATACCCTAAGGAATAAATTAGTGGTTCTAATGTGTCTAAAGGGGTCCTAATTGGTCCTAAGTGGTCTAAAGATCCCTTACAACCCATTATGATGGGCATTACGACACATTAGAATTATAAGATGTTTCTTAAGGGGTCGTAATGTGTTCTACGACCCCTTAGGATACACTTTTTGGTTTTGATGTATTAAAAGGGGTCATGATGGGTCCTAAGACCCCTTACGCCCTATTATGACATATTAGAATCCTAATGTGTGTCTTAAAGGGTCGTAATGTGTTCTAAGGGGTCACACAATGCTTTAGGACATAATTTATGGTTCTAATGTGTCGAAAGAGGTCATACTGAGTCATGAAGTATTCTAATTGGTCTTAAGGGGTATTAGGACCCCTTATGACCAATTATGACCTATGAAGACACATTAGAACCATAAAGTGAGTCTTATGGGGGTCATAATGTGATCTAAGGGGTCCTACAATGATTTAGAACACACTTTATGACTGTAATATGTCAAAAGGGGTCCTAAGGGGTATAAGTACCCATTACAACCCATTATAACACTTTATGACTGTAATATGTCAAAAGGAGTCCTAAGGGGTCCTAAGGGGTATAAGTACCCATTACAACCCATTATAACACATTAAGACACATTAGAACCATAAAGAGTGTTTTAAGAGGTCATATGACCCCTTATAATGCATTACAACCCCTTAGGGCACACTTTATCATTCTAAGGTATCAAAAGGAGTCATAATGGGTAGTAATGGTTCCTAAGGGCTATTAGGACCTTTTACAACCCATTATGATCCATTAAGACACATTAAAGTCATAAAGTATGTTCTAAGGGGTCATAAGACTCCTTAGAACACATTACAACCCCTTATAAAATGCTTTATATTTCTAATATGTCAAAAGGGGTCATAATGGGTTGTAATGGGCCCTAAGGGGTATTGAGACCCCTTATAACTAATTATGACTCATTAAGACACATTAGAACCATAAAGTGTGTCTTATGAGATTATAACATGATCTAAGGGGTCCTACAACCCCTTAAGACATACTTTATGGTTGTAATGTGTTGAAAGGGGTCATTATGGATTGTAAGGGGTCCTAATGGGTCCTAAGGGGTCTAAGGACCCCTTGAGACCCATTATGACCCAATACGACACATTAGAACCATAAACTGTGTCTTAGGGGGCATAATGTGATCTAAGGGGTCATATGACCCCTCAGGACACACTTTATGCTTGTAATGTGTCAAAAGGGGTCATAATGGGCCATAAGGGGTCCAAATAGTTCCTAAGAGGTATTAGGACCCCTTACAAACCATTATGACCTATTTAGACACATTAGAACTATAAAGCATCTTATGGGTTCGTAATGTGATCTAAGTGGTTCTACAACCCCTTAGGACACATTGTATGGTTATAATGTGTCGAGGTCATAATGAGTCATAAGGGGTCCTAATGGATCCTAAGTGGTCTAAGGACCCCTTATGACCCATTATTATCCATTAAGACATATTAGAACTATAAAGTGTGTCCTAAGGGGTCATAGGACCCCTTAAAACACATTGTGACCCATTAGGACACACTTTATGGTTCTAATGTGTTGAATGAAGTCATAATGGGTTATATTTATACCCTTATCATACACTAATGTATTTTAGGACCCGGTAGAATTCCTTACCATACATTAGTGCATGGTAAGAGGTCCTTAGGGGTCTTAAGGGATCCTAGGACACATTAATGTATCCTTAGACCGCTGAAGGACCTTTACAATCCATAAAATGTATGATAAAGTATCCTAAAAGGTCATAAGGGGTCTTGTGTCATAAGACCCCTTATTACCCCTAGGAATTCTTACCATACACTAATGTTTTGTAAGGGGTCCTAAAGGATTGTTAGAGCTCTTAAGTGGTCCTAGAACACATTAATATATCCTAGGATATCCTAATTACTCTTACGACCCCTAAGATGTGTTATAAGGGGTTTGAAATGATATTAAGGGGTCATAAGGGCTCTTGGGACACATTAATGTGTTCGAGGAATCGTTATAGTCCTTTAGGACCCCTTACCATACACTAATATTTTGTAATAGGTCTTAAGGGGTCGTAAGGGCTCTTAAGCGGCCCTAGGACCCCTTACCATACATCTTAGGGGTTGTAAGGGATCTTAAGGGATCTTAGGACATATTAATGTGTCCAAGAAATTTGTCAATTTGTATCCTAAACTTTTTTCTAAAAAAATTTACTAGTTTACTATCTCAAAGTATTTGCCTCATAGAATTAAACATTAGTTTTTCAAGTTAATATGAGCCATATTTTTGCCTAGGGAATATTGTCTTCATTTTTCCAAATAGTCTATGTTCCTAGTCTATGCTTCAAGATTTTGGAAGAAACCAACCCATGTGTCCTATTTATGTAGCGAGATTGGCTTGGTTCATCTCATTTTAAAAAGTATTTAGTTTCAACAATGTTATGTAATATTTTTCCTTGCAAGTTCTGCCTTTTTTTAAAGAATTCCAATTGGCATTTTTTACCATGTGACACAAAGTGTGTTTCATGCTAACATAAAATTTTTGACATGATTTCAATTATTTTTATTTAGACTTTGTAAATAAGCATATAATTATTTGTTGTATTTCAATTAATACTATAATAATTCAAGCTTTCTATCCTCTAATTAAGACATTGGTTCGATGGTTTCAACTTCATCTTATGTAAGCATCCCTCTTACTGCCCATCCATATAGAAGGTGCATCCCTTTTCATTTTTCCACCTTAGTTTTGCAACTAAATTTGTACTAATAAAGGAGGGAATTGGATATGAATCATTTTTAAGCAGTTCAAATTTGGAATTTTAATATTTCTCCTTAATTCAATGTAATAAATGTGAACCATTTCTTTGATGAAAGAGTGAAATCTAAGTGACTGAAATTTACCCGTGTTCCTATTAACAAATAAATACAAAATTTTTAAGGAGGAGCTTGTGAAATTTAAAGGGAAAAAACTTAACCCTTGTGATCATATGGATAATTAAATAGCAGAGCCTAGAGACTAGAGAATTTAAGCCACTGATATTTACGCTTGTGGTCATATGAACAAATAAATATCATTTTTTTAATCGAATCAAGAAAATACATACAAAATTTGATTGCTTATTCCAACAAGGAAAGAGTCTTGATAGTAAGAAGTAAGGGTAAAACACACATTATGCCAAAAGCAGGAGGCCATGAATTTTAAGCGGGGTAAATTTATTTCTGTGGTCATATGGATTACTTAAAACATTGAGAAGTTTCTAGGATTAGGCTCTACCCCCATGTTTTTCTACAGTACCAAAATAGTTGAGGATAATGATTTTCTTAGAGTGATTCCTTCCACGTTGGGGCAGTTGTGCAACATTAGCGTGTTGCGCATGGGATTGAACAATCTCCAAGGAAAATTTTTTCCATAGTTGAAGATGCATTCTAAGTTTGTTCTCATGAGCGTTTCTCACAACAATTAGGGGGTGATCCCACGAAGCTGTGTCCCACTTTTAGGGACGAACAAAATCGCGAAGCTGAGGAAAAATAAAAATTTTGTGCCTTTGTATGGAGTAGATACTTCATGCGAAGTGGTGGACCCACTTCGCACGAAGTACCCCAAACAAGGGGCTTCATGCAAAGCCCCTCTTCGCATGAAGACCCCTACGAGGGAGGCTTCGTGCAAAGAGGGGCTTTGCATGAAGCCCCTTTTGATCAGATTTTTTTATAAATTTATGGTGTTTTATGTTTTTCCACATCATTTTCTTTGACACTATTTGCAGACCCTAGGCCTTGGAGTGAAGTACCTTAGCACGCCAACACCTCTTGAGCTTCGTTGATGTCTTCAGTTTCCTAGCAGTATCAGGTACATGCATTTTTCTCATTTTTTATTGTAAATAATATGTTTTGTATTTATTTTAGCTAGTTATTTGTTTTAAATAATTTCTTATTTGTAGAAATGTTAGAAATCTGTAGTTAAATATTATCTAATATGTTAGAAATTAATAGTAGAATGTTAGAAAATCGTAATTAAATATTAGAAAATGATAGAAATATTAAAAATTGTAGTATAAATGTTAGAATATGTTAGAAAATCGTAGTAGTTTGTTAGCACTTGTTAGAAAATATTTACAAAACATTAGAAACCATAGTAGAAATGTTAGAAAACATTAAGATTAAAGTTAGAAAATGTTAAATTTTAAGTTTAAAGTTGTAAATATTAGGAATCTCTCTCTGTCTCACATGTACATGCATTTTTAGTAAATATTAAAGTTAGTTATTTGTTTTAAATAATTTTTAGTTTGTAAAAATCTTAGAAAATTGTAGTTAAATTTTTGAAAATGATAAGTATGTTAGAAAATGTTAAAAAATTGTAGTACAGTAAGTTTCTAGGACCCTTATTCCTCTCTTACGACATATTAAGACACTTAGGATCCCTTAGGAATATCAAGATCTTATAATACATATTATGACGTCCTATGACCCATTGATGTACATGTTAGGTTCCATTAATAGATACAAGGACTCATTGTTTCCCTCAAGGCTCCTTAAGACATTCTAGGATGAATTAATGTAAGCTATGATCTCTTAGGACCTATTATGAGGCCTACAACCCATTAAAACATTCTAGGAGCATTGTGTATCACTTATGACATCTTACTTGACACATAGGACCCCTTAGGACCCATACGACCCATTATTATATCTTAAAATGTCCTAGGACACATTCATCTATCTTAGCTTCTGTTAATACATATGTGAACCCATCGTTGCACGCAAGAACCCTTAAGACATACTAGTATCAATTAATGTAACCTAAGATCCCTTAGACCACTTATCACATCTACGACCCATTAGAATTGTTGGACCATTATACATCCCTTATGACATTTTAAGACATGACCCATTCAGATCATCAAGACCCATTAACATATCTTAGGTTTTCTTTGGACACGTTTATGTTTCTTAGATTCAATTACTATCATACAGGGATCCACTAATGAAACGTAGGACCCCTTAGGACATCTTATGTTACCCCCGACCCCTTAAGACACTCTACCTGACCCTTATCCATCCCTTACATTATCTTAAGACACATCTAGGACTCATTGTTACCCACGACCCCTTAAGACAGTCCAAGACCACTTATATTGCACCTACGACCCATTAACATTCTAGGATTCTTATATGGATCCCTTAAGACCTCTTATGTTACATACTACCCCTTAAGACACTCTAGGACCCTTATTTATACCTTAGGACCTCTTATGTTACCCACGACCCCTTAAGACACTCTAGGACCACTTATTGCACCTACGACTCATTAACATTCTAGGACTCTTATCTGGATCCCTTATGAAATCTTAAAACAAATATGAAACCTTAGGACCCCCAAGACCCATTAAATAATCTTAGGATATCCTAGGACCACTTAAACCACTTATCACATCTACCACTTATGTTACCCACGACCCCTTAAGACACTCTAGGACCTTTATCTATAGCTTATGACATCTTATGTTACCCACAACTCCTTAAGACACTCTAGGACCACTTATGTTACCCACGACCCCTTAAGACCTAATAAGACCTCTTATGTTATCTACGACCCCTTAAGACCTAATTAGTACATCTTAGGACCCTTAAGACCTAATAAGACCACTTATGTTACCCATGACCCCTTAAGACACTCTAGGACCACTTATGTTACCCACGACCTTTTAAGACCTAATAAGACCTCTTATGTTATCTACGACCCCTTAAGACCTAATTAGTACATCTTAGGACCCTTAAGACCTAATAAGACCACTTGTGTTACCCACAACCCCTTAAGACACTCTAGGACCACTTATGTTACCCACGACCCCTTAAGACGTAATAAGACCTCTTATGTTATCTACGACCCCTTAAGACCTAATTAGTACATCTTAGGACCCTTAAGACACTCTAGGACCACTTATGTTACCCATGACCCCTTAAGACCTAATAAGACCTCTTGTGTTATCTACGACCCCTTAAGACCTAATTAGTACATCTTAGGACCCTTAAGACCTACTAAGACCACTTATGTTACCCACAACCCCTTAAGACAATCTAGGACCACTTATGTTACCCATGACCCCTTAAGACCTAATAAGACCTCTTATGTTATCTACGACCCCTTAAGACCTAATTAGTACATCTTAGGACCCTTAAGACCTAATAAGACTACTTATGTTACCCACAACCCCTTAAGACACTCTAGGACCACTTATGTTACCCACGACCCCTTAAGACCTAATAAGACCTCTTATGTTATCTACAACCCATTAAGACCTAATTAGTACATCTTAGGACCCTTAAGACCTAATAAGACCACTTATGTTACCCACGACCCCTTAAGACACTCTAGGACCACTTATGTTACCCACGACCCCTTAAGACACTCTAGGACCTTTATCTATAGCTTATGACATCTTATGTTACCCACGACCCCTTATGTCCACTCTAGGACCTTTATCTATAGCTTATGACATCTTATGTTACCCACTACTCCTTAAGACACTCTAGGACCACTTATGTTACCCACGACCCCTTAAGACCTAACAAGACCTCTTATGTTATCTACGACCCCTTAAGACCTAATTAGTACATCTTAGGACCCTTAAGACCTAATAAGACCTCTTATGTTACCCATGATCCTTAAGACACTCTAGGACCACTTATGTTACCCACAACCCCTTCAGACACTCTAGGACCTTTATCTATAGCTTATGACATCTTATGTTACCCACGACTCCTTAAGACACTCTAGGGCCACTTATGTGACCTAATAAGACCTATAATTTTATATATTTAGATATTTGTTTCCATTTTACATTTAGTTATAACATGTAATCAAGTACTTAATTATTAACACTTAGCTTTCACATGTTACGTATCTAGATGGCCACTCATGTTGCACCTCAAACTCTTGATATGCATACTATTTTTTATATGGATGATATGGAGATAGCTTGACTTAGAGAGTCTATCCATAGGTCTGTAGGGGATGGTATATATAGAGATACGTGTACTACTATATTGAGTATTTTGGAGACTATGAATGGTAGATTGAGGTCTCACTCCTTCACGCCTCAGGTAGTTGAGGCCATTTTTTGAGAATTGAGGGAGGAGATCTTGGGAGATGTTTCCTTGGTGATGGTTTAGAGCCTCGTCCCCAAGGAAACCATCAAACGAGAGGTTTTCCCACATTATGAGGGGAAGATAGTGGTGAGGGCATATCAGGTCACACAGTGTGTGATACCTCAGATTGCATGTATGATTTACCCTCGACATCTTGCAGCACACGGTCGTTATCCAAATAACGACCAAATTCCATAATATTTTGCATAGTAGTTGTACACTGAGTTTCGTTTGGGACTCAAGGTCAACTACTTAGATTTCCCATCATATTATGGTCAGGGGTGAGGTAGGGTTGCAGAATGTGATCAGTATCATAGGGCTGATCAAGTTGCGCAACCTCATAGATAGCTAGTTGGGGAGAGGACTCCGGTAGTGGCACCAACGATGGCTGCTACTGCAGATAGAGTCATCATTGCTTCTCAAAGGGGAGTTGTGGATAGTATAGGATAGATTGCTTCTGCAGCCACATCCATCACTTCAGATTCAGTGGGCAGATACATTTTGACTAGACCGAGTAGAGCCAGATCATCTTTCGAGGCTTCGTCTAGTACTACTACAAGTGTGAGTGAGGAGACATATAGAGCTGCAGGTCTTCCTGTACTTGGAGAGATACAAACACTGTTGAGTCATCAAATTACTTTAGATATGGCCCTTTACTTTTTGGAGGATCTCCTGCAGGCCTATTCTCATATTGCCGACACACACAGGATCCCCATAGATTTAGTTAGGGATTTCATTCTACTTACATGGGGTCCTGTAGTTCCACCGACATAGGACACACTATCTACTAGTCAGGTACAACATAGTGCAGAGCATCCTGCACCCACAAATCACTCTAGAGCTGCAGAGCCAGGTATACAGATTGGAGATGTACGCATCACCACTGAGGGCCTAGATAGTTTTGATGAGCAGTTGCGTGGGTTGGGTCAGGTGGACGTTGGCACTGATGGTAGGTCATTTATGGATATGTTATTGCATCTAGATGGTTCAGGTTCTACATCACTCCCCTCCCAGCTAGTGTCACCCCTACACTCCTCATTACTACAGAGGTTTGAGACCTTAGGTGGTGTGGGTGATGCAATATCAGTTGATGATACGATGGTGTAGTGTGCTGATGATCCTCCTACTCCTGAGACTTGGGTACATATAAAATTTTCTTTTCTTTTTTATTAGGAGTTTTAGTGAACAATTAATTGTAGGTCACATGTGTATTGATGTTTGTTCAATATATAATATTTTGTAGGCACAGTTAGCAGAGCATGTTACCTCTAGTGTGGGCTCAGAGCATCTTCCACATGATGTGACACTTACTAGTGGTCAGGTAAGTTTTAGATATATGTATGTTTAAGCATGCATATGTACACATGTATTTATATATTCAAGTAATTTACATAATATATCTACTATGCACATGTATATAACCAACTTTTGTACACTAAATTTGCAGGGGTCAGTCATTGCTTTATAGCCAGATGATGCTTTTCATAGGAGCGATTCAGTAGATGTGACACCTAGTAGTGGTCAAGTAAGTTTTAAAAATATGTAAGTTTAAACATGCATTTATAATATTTTAATTATTTTAGATTATTATCATATATACATGAATTTATATTCACAAGGATCAGTTGCTGTCTCACAGCCAGAGGATGCTTGTGGCAGTCGCTTAGAGGGTCGCTCTGTTCACATGCACCTAGATGACTCCCTAGTTTAGGACATGTTGAACATATATTTTATTTGAGACTCAGTTTATGATTTGAGACATATATTTGATTAGAAACATATATATTTGATTAGATGTACTTATATTTGATTCGAGACATATATTTAATTAGAGACATATGATTCGAGACATATATTTGATTAGAGACACATGTATTTGATTAGAGACATATATTTGATTAGATGATATGATTAGATAATATGATTTGATTTGATGATTTTATTTGATGATATATGATTTGATTTGATGATTTGATTAGATGGTTTTATTTTATTAGATGATATGATTTGATATGATTTGATTAGAGAATTTTATTTGATGATATATGATTTGATTAGATGGTTTTATTCGATTAGATGATATGATTTTATTTGATGATATATAATTTGATTAGATGGTTTTATTTGATTAGATGATATGATTTGTTTAGATATGATAAGTAACACATGTCATAAGTAATATAACTAATTTCATCATTTTTTAGTGTCTCAAGGGGAGGTCTTAAGGGGATCTAGAATTAATATCATAAAAGATAACTAGTTAATACATGTAACTAATGGATAATAACTATTCTAACTAATTCTAGAACTAACACATGTCATAAGTAATATAACTAATTTCATCAAAGCATACATAAAATCTTTAAATAATATGAAATCTATAAAAATCATTGAATAATCAAAGTATACATATACAATTCTATATATTAAAACCATTGAACCATCAAATAGGTTCATCATATATCAACAAATTATAGTCCATCATATGTTTAAATATATAAACAAAGTATAATGAAATTTAATCCAGAGATATCAAGTAGGTCCTAACACAAGAAATAAGTATACATATTATACTTTTTAGACCAACTCAAGTGGTTCAGCCCTTTCATGGAGAACATGTAATATTCTCTCATGATCCCCACTATCTAGTCTCCACTTATGACGTCCACATTGAGATTTAACTGTATGAAGACAAATGGATGTGGCAACTACTAGGTGACTATATTGAAACACCTTATTGTTTGGTTCGTAATCAACAAAGTGAATACCATGTTGAATTACTTTGATTTACTTGAAATATGTTCCCTCTAAAACAACTAAACCTGCAGGTCACAAATTTTAACAATATATAAATTTAAACAAACTCAATTTGAAATTTGTTAAAAGGTCAAAATTTAAAATTTACAAATTGAGTTCAATATATTGATGTAAACCATATACAAACCTATGGGGAACAACATTCCATCACTTTCTTCAGGTTCAAGTAACTTCATCCTCTTTGCAGTACAATGCAGTAAATAATAACCAACTCCTACATTTCCACGCTTAGTAATCACTGCAAAGACATCTCCTGCATAGTAAATTTATATATACGTGTGTGAGATCTTATTACTTCAATCTATAGATCTATCTATATCTATCTATACATGCAACTCAATGTATCATATAATGTGAAATATATATACTTACCAATTTTGACCAATCCCGAGATATGATCATAATCAGTAGAAATCAAAGGAACATCATCAAAGTTTTCATCTTCATCTCTATCAAATGTATCAGTAACAACTAGTGGCACTAGATTCCATGCACCTACATATCCACGATCTTGATTGATACATTACTCATAATTGTCAGCAATGCAGTGACAACAAAAGCATGGGTAGTCCCTAGTGTTCAACATCCAATTGTGATAATTTGTACTCATAACTGAATGCAAAGATCATGTCTTTTCTATCCTATTGCAACCATGCATAATTTTTCTATCCACACCCGAACAAATGCATATATAATACATTCTATATAAATATAATTTGAATAAAAAATATCATAAACACTTTCAAATAATTTAAAAATGTGTGCATACCTTTTATCTCCCAAAATTTTCTATATGGCACCGCCTGAGTCAATCCTGATGACATGTCATTCTCATTTGGTGAGAAATGTGTCTTGCACCATTCAACCACATCATGTGCATGTTTTATATGCACTCCCTTATAATTCATTTGATACTTTCGTATAGCATGTTTGGTGCAAGCTCTAACACCATCATGTTCATACTTTGAAAATTTTAAACACTTTCAAATAATTTAAAAATGTGTGCATACCTTTTATCTCCCAAAATTTTCTATATGGCACCGCCTGAGTCAATCCTGATGACATGTCATTCTCATTTGGTGAGAAATGTGTCTTGCACCATTCAACCACATCATGTGCATTTTTTATATGCACTCCCTTATAATTCATTTGATACTTTCGTATAGCATGTTTGGTGCAAGCTCTGACACCATCATGTTCACCTTTTCCATGTCCACTCTCAAAGAAACTCTAGACATGTGGTATGTTTTCATTACGATGATATCTACATAGTGCATAAAATGGTCTCGATGATTTGAATTGTGCAACACATCCATCTGACCAAACATAATGTTTATCAATTTTTATACCTCTTTCTTTCAAATTTGCAAAAAACATCTTGAAGCAGTGTTCCACATAATGAATGTCATGCTCTCTATCATCACTTATATAAAAATGATATTCCTTCTTGATGACTCGTGCTTTAGATGTGCTCTGAATACCATCCAAATCTAATTGTGCGTGTCGATAACACACACGTACCATAATAGTAATTTTCTCTAAAAAATAGTATTCTGACTGAATTGCCTTTTGATGAACAAAATAATAATTTTCTGCAAAATCAACAACTAATACAACAGTTCCAAGTGGGAAATTGTCTCTCAGTGTTTGAAATTGTTGTGCTTGCCACTTTTCAAAAAAAGCATGATGAATGTAGGGTTGAATCAATTTTTAAAATTTTTCCATAAATACTCCAACATTTATCTCCTCTTCAACATATTCTAACCTTTTGGATTCTTTCCCAATTTTTGTTTCATTCTTTACATATTTGTAACTCTTACAATTTACCATCTTTGTTACATCAATCTTTTCATTTTTCAAAGGAAAAAGAGACAAATCGGCACATGTTTGACATATTCCTTTTATGAAATTTATTTGTCCAACTACATCATCTTTTTTGTCACATAAAATGGATGAGATGAACTCACTTCATCTAGTAGGAGGAGCCTTTTCAAAACCATAAGTGTCTTCTATGAACTTTTGAAAAACCTGATAGTGGAGAGCAAATTCAATATGATAACGACAACAACAAGTTTCAAACACTTTGTTTGCCCTAATATAATATGGCTTCAATCTTTCAAACAATGTTTTCCCAATCTTATATTGGGATTTGAACTACAAAATGACACATACATTTCATGTTGTGTTGTGTCCAACCAATGTTTCATATGATATTCATATTGATTAGCTGAAATTCTATGTCTGATATCATCTCTAGTGTTTGATGAAAGACGTGTATTATCATTCCAAAATGATGTGACCAAATTTTTTGTTCCTTCATCAATCCTATCAGAACGAGGAGCTCTACACATGATTGCCCAATTGCCTTCCAAGGTGCTATCATCCAAAAGTATTCTCCTATTAACATATTGTGATATTGTTTTCCTATTAAAACCAAAGTGAGATGAAACTGAAGATATCTATCTTTTTCATCCCATAGTGTTACCTACAATGGATGTCAACATAACTTTTCTTGTAATGGACTTATCTATAGTTCGAGATCGCTTCCCTAGTTGGTTCAAACCTTTCTTAAGCTTTTCAATCATATCAGTTTGCATGTCAACAAAATTTCTCTTCTTTGATGATGTGTCTATACCCAATAATTTTAATGCCCCTTCCAACTTTTTGTTTATAAGTATAAGTGAAAGCAATTGAGGTTGTTCAAGTGTTTCAAAATTATCAAATTTACCCAATATTTCTCTTGCTATCATATTCATTGATCTCTTCTTAGGAAGAATTAAGTGTTGAACATTAGCAAGTGATCTCAAACTATCCACATCCATTGTAAGTAAATGATCTAAGTTTCTATAATTAATATTTTTCTTTACAGTTTGAGCTAAATTTAAAAGTTCATCCATACCATGAGGAGCACGTGATGTTGACCCTTCTCCAACATCAATTTTTTGAGCTTCCGTAGGGAGTAATCCTGACCCTTCTTCAATGTGCATTTCTTTGACTTGACTTGACCCTCCTACTTCAGCTTGTCTTTTAACTTCTTTAGTTTTATGATAATATGTCAATGCAGCTTCATGATTTCTTTGTTCAGTACTAGGTGACCTTTTTCTAGAAGATTTACTTTGTCTTCCCTTCTTGTTCCCCATTTCTTCGAGCTCCAAAAAATGTCTTCCACAAGATCATCAACAAAAAATTTCTTCTTCAAAAAATACTTTAATCTAATATTTTTCCTCTCCAAAATTATGCCTTTGAAAAAATAGAAATATCAATCCTCCTTCAAAAAATGCCTTCAATAATGGAAAATGTGAATTTATTAATTGCAATTCGATGTAAAATAGAAATAAAATGTTTAACTTTTATACCATTTTAAAAAAAATTTACAAAATAATTTTACTAGCCAACTTCGCGCGAAGTACCCAAGGCAAAATTTCGGCAGGTGTCTTTTCTGCTAGGATTTTCACTTGAGAGGCTTCGTGTGAAGGGTCTTCGCATGAAGCCCCTCAGGTGTCTTCGTGCAAAGGGTGTCTTCACATGAAGCCCTCAAAACTAAAATTTTACTCTCATAAAATAACTAAACTGCATAAAAATGGTCTTCCGGGGCCTGAAACAAGGACTAAACAAGATGATTTTTCCAAACAGATGATGTCAAATGATGCTATTCAAAACAAGCTTTTTAATGATATAATTTTAATACATATTGAGTTCATTATCACTTTTAAATATTACTTTAACTAAACATAGGTTGTTTGGTCATTCAACAACCTGTCTCTTCAAGACTTCAGGAAAAATAGTAAATGATAAAAAAAAATATAAAAAATATGTAGGAAAAGCGTATTTGTGTTACCTTTCTATGAAAAAAATAAAAAATGAATTTCGATATACACAGCTCAAGTTAGAGCGATCCAAGTGAACTTATGTCTAAATTATAGTTACTGTCATTTTAAAACTTAATAAACTATGAAATATTGATCCAAAATGAATAAAACCAATTGCATCCTTTAGATATTGAAGTTAAAAATATAATCTCAAAACAATTACATCATTATCATATTTTAAAAAAAAGTTATGCTGATCCAAGTGATAGTAACTCCTTAAAAACATAGTTTTTTCACGCAAACCACTTTTAGAAGGACAAGGAAAAATGAATTTAAATGATTTTTTTTAAAAAAATATATATTTAGAAATTAGAAAGAAAAATCTAAAAGACTCTAGTTTACATCATCTTCAAATTCCTAATAGTTTTGCGGCAACAGATGTTCGAAAGTGAAGTTTTTTCTCAGAATGTTGAACTCTGTGTCAAAGTTGGCCAAAAAGTGGGACTCACTATTGTGGGACCACCCTAGTCCAAGATTATTCCAACCGAGGTCATAAATTTAACCAAATTGCAATCACTGATTCCATCCTCTAACAGCTTGATTGACCCTATAACAAGAAAGTTTCCAATTGCCAAAATCTTTCTATCATTGATTTGAGCTCATTTTTCTGGTTTTCATCCCTATTGAATTCAATTTAATGTTTTGCTTTTCCTAGGTTATCTTGCTTTAAAATTGTGATTTTCATTAGAGTATCAATATATTGTAGTCTAAATTTACCTCCTAAAGTATAGATTTTGAAGTACAAAAATGATGTGTCACTCAAATATTAGAACTAGGGTAAGAGGGAAGAGAACACATGGAAAAAAATACTTGCACGCAATTTCATGAACATTTTTTTAATCTCAAAATATATATTTTACTCTAGATTTAATCTAGCATTTCCATTCTCACTCAATGAGTCACTGAACCCAAAAAATACTTCTCTATTTGTGAACTCATTCTTATTCTGAATTGAGAAAGATGAATATATTCAAATGCTCCTACTAGGGACTAAAATACATTAAAAATAATGTGATGCAAAAGATCATAACTTTGTGGATTACCATGACATTACATTTTCTTGAAAGTTTCAAAGGCCTTTCACCAAATTATTTTTGTCCATACCCACTGTAGATTCCTAGATTTTGCCATATAGCTCATTTGCCTTGTGTATATTTTATGTATTCTATAGATTCATCTATAAAGGAGTTGAGTTTGAATTTGACAAAAATCTTTTATCATTTATGTGTTTGATGGATGTCCATACCTATTCCAAAGATCCCATTTTATCTCCGACAGTGAGGATGCTAGAAAAGGATGTTCAACCCAGCTTTACACTTGCCAATTATTTTTCTAGAAAGTTTCTAAGGCTTTTTCCTACCAAACCATTTTGTGCATGTATTGCAATAAATGTGATATGTGCCATGAGTTCTCTATGCTCTGATAGATGCCTCTACACTATTTTGAAAGCTTCCAATTCGACGTAGATGGTAAGCGGCTAGGATTAGCTTAAAACGGTCATAAAATTTGGAATTTTGTCAAACAGTTCACGTGCCTTGTTTCATGTTTCGGTATTTTCGCATATGCAAAATTTGTAATTCCTATAGTTATTGTAACAACTTACGAAGGCATTTAATAAGATATTTCTCCTATTTTGTTCACGATTTAATGTAACAACTCATTTCTCCCATTTGTGATGGGACTAGTAGCAGTGTATTGAAGATAGCAATAAAAAATGATCAACTAACATGTAAAGTGGTAAAAAATTAGATGCATTAGATTGCTTCAATGGTAGTAATTCTCTCTCTAAGATTATCATTCATTGGATTAAAAAAATGGCACGGGCTAAGCTCCCTATAGAATGCACTGAAAAGATTTTAAAAAAATTTGTCAAACTTTTTTTTCTTCAGATTTGCAAAAACACAATGATTTGTTTGCAATTTTTTTGTGGTTTTCGAACATAAAATATGCAGATCATGAAGAATAGATGCTGAAAATTTCACAAAAATTTGTTGTGTTTTTTGGTTTTGAAATTTGCTCAATGGTGCATTTTGTAGGGACCTTAGTTGCATCCTAAAAAAATAGCTCCTCACTTTCATATAGGGTGAACCCACAATAGTGGGTTACACTTTTATGCTTGAACAGACACTGAACACTACATTTTGAAAAAAAAATTTCAGATTCAGATGCATATTGTCATTAAACCATTTGAAATTAGAAGATGAAGTAAATTAGAGTCTTTTAGGATTTTTTGTCTAGATTCTAAATATATTTTTTATTTTTATTTTTGGATTGATTTGAATGGTTTTTTCTTTCTCCCACAAAAACTGGTATGTTGCTGAAAACGTCATTTTCAAAGAGTTACATTATTTTCATAGAGCATAACTTTTTTTTAAAAATAGATATCAATGTGATTCTTTCTAATTTAGTTTTATAACATCCATACAAAGGGCATGCAATTGGTTTGATGACATTATCATGATTATTGCATATTTTATTAACATTTGAAGTTGACTAAACCGTAATTTTTACATACCTTGACTACATAGCTTAAACTTGTGTATTTGTTCAAATTCATTTTTATTTTTTTTGATAGAAAGAGAACTTAAATAACTAGGGCATATATATTTTTAATTTTTGTTTTCTCTCATTTACTATTTTTCCATAAGCGTTAAACATAGAGGTAGACATACGATGAAATATCTATGTTTAGTAAAACTAAAAATACAAAGTCATAATAAACTTAATATATATTAACATTATAATCATTGGAAATATTTTTCTCAGTAGTAACTTACTACATAGATAGGTTTTTCAAATGGACTCATTTGATTTTCCAAAAGATAAAGTCAAAGTGATTTTTTGTCAGCATTTTAATAGGTGCGAAGGAGACTCCATTGTAGGTATGAATGAGGAGTATAGATGTTATATCAATTTTTTTTTAATCTAAGAGGCTTTGAGCTAACCATTTTTAATTAATTCCTTCAAATGGAACCTCTCAAGGCTTAAATCATCATATTTTATTAAAAATGTGTTATTTCAGCAAAAATCAGCATGTCTAAAAAAGTGTAACCCACTATTGTGGGGTAACCCTATAGTGAATGCCTTCAACGTAAATATATGCTAAAATTAAATAATATGTAGGGGAGATGACCTAGTAGATGCCCTGGCTAACTTCATGCATGTAAAACTCCTATATCGTAAGTCAAATTTTGCCAATTTGTTCGGTGTATCTCAGTAGGCGAGTTAAGAGCTTAAAGCTAAGGTTTTGACTTTTTGGTATTCACTAATTTATCTGTAGAGATCAAGTTGTGTGCAAAGTGGTAAAAAAGTGTCATTTCAAAAGTGTCACCCGATACCTGCTATGTTCATGCACCAATTTCCGTTCACTAAAAAATGTCGGTACTTGTGGCCAAAAGTTCGAGTAGCTTTTTATGAAATGTCCTTGTAATCACTGAAAAGTGGACAGGATCATTCAAGTGATTAATCAAGGCAAATCAAGGCAAAATCAAAGAAATTGAATCCAAACAAGTATTTAGCCAATCAAAATTTAAATCAAGCTTCAATTCAATTTAAATTAAAGTCAAGAGCATTTTAATCAAGTTAAATCAAATCAATGTGCAATTAATTTAATTAATTGTATAGTGTGGAATTAAATAAAATCAACCCATTCAAGGGGTGCACTTGGTTAAATAAATGAATTAAAATCAATTGATTAAATCCTAATTTCTCTCAACACCACATGGGAGGAAAAATCCTCAACCAATGAGATTTAAGAAAAGAGCTCACATAGATCAAGCCAAATTTAATCTCAATCACTCAAATTGAAAGAACATCTTGTCCACTCATCTTGTCTTCTTGTCCCAAGCTTTGAGGACACAATATTTAAATTGTCTTCAAAGGGTGGAACCAAAGACTCAACTCAAGCATAATCATGATCAACTCTACCACACCCCCTACCCTTGCAAAATCCTATAAAAGCAAGGCTAAATTCACTCATAAATCATCCACAAATCTGAGAATTGCATCTAACCTCTTGAGAATTATAGCTAGAAAGGAAATTTAGAAGTTAATTGAGCATTTCAATTTGGAATTGAATAAATTAGCTTAGCTTATCACTCATTTATCATTCTAGGACTCTCATTAATGGAGGCTTGCTGAGAGCTTCACCATTAACACTCTTAGTTAGAGAGCCATAGGATGCTTAATTGCTCATTTATTTGCTAAATAGATTTTCTATTTGTGGTAACTTAGTTTCTATTTGATTTATTTGACAATACTAATTCTATGAAGGTACAATTTCTAGTACACAAAATGGTGTCCACTGTGGGGCCTTAGGCTTCACTTTCTAAAAATCCATAAATCTCATTTTTGTTCAAATTTTTGCACATTAAGCTCTCTATTTTGTAGGTGAAACAATGCTTCTAAGACTTTAAACAACATGTTTGAGCAGTTAAACAACGCTTTTGAGCACTGTAATAGTGCTTCCACAACAAATTTGTGTGCCTTTGCATAGAGAAACAACACTTTCGATTCTTTTTGGCTTCTTTCTAAATTTATATCAACGCTTATTCCTTGACTAGCCAATGTGTTTGCCTATTTCTCCAGCGTGTTTTCTCATTTTTGGACGCCTTTGCTTAATTCTTCAATGCTTTTAAATATTTCTACATTGCTTTTAATCTGATCCACAACTCATTTAAGCATTTAAATAGCGCTTTCAATCATTTT
The DNA here is from genome assembly GCA_027943335.1 of Chamaecyparis obtusa. NCBI lineage: Eukaryota > Viridiplantae > Streptophyta > Pinopsida > Cupressales > Cupressaceae > Chamaecyparis > Chamaecyparis obtusa. The sequence continues at coordinate 97,446 of BSBK01010743.1, read as the reverse complement.
AAATAGCACTTTCAATCATTTTAATAATGCTTTCAAGCATTTTAATAGCGCTTTCAAGTATTTAAATAGTGCTTTCAAGCATTTAAATAACACTTTTAATCATTTTAATAGTGCTTTTAAGAATTTTAATAATGCTTTTGATTAAATTAAAAATTAACATAATCTGACTGTCAGAAAATGTTTTCTTTGTGTCTATAGGATGACTGATCATAAAAGAGTAAAAAAACCAAAGAGCAGATTCAATCAAGAAGGCAAAGCTTTAACAAGGAAGATAAAAAAGGAGAACATTGATCACATTAAGCTAGTTCTTGAGGATTCACAACAGGAAAGTCAAGCATATGATCATTACATCAAAGCTATAGAAGCATATAAGGAAAAATTTGTTTCATTGAATTGGATTTATTCACCTTAATCATGTTTTCTTAAATTTGACAAATAAGGCTTTAGATTCAATTTTATCTTGCTTTCTTCATTTTTGCTAGTTGTGTTGACTAACTTGTTGGAGGAAAATGACATTGGAAAGGAACGATCGCCAATGTAAGCATTAAAACATGAAAATCACTAAAAAATGCCCCTAGCCTTTGCTAGCTACAAGGAAAAGGTAAGCCTAAACTTAGTCATTTTTTTACTTAAATTGTGGCTTTGTTGTTTTCAAAATCTAGTGATTAAAAACAACCTATTATTGTTTGAGGAATTAGACATTAGGCCTATGCTCTTGACTTTTTAAGTGAATAAAAATGCCAAAAGTGTCAAAATTTCTTGATTAAAAGAAAGGCTAGGTAAATTAAGCACTAAAATTTGAAACCCCTTGTTTGTGGAAAAGAGTAGAAATACTTGATTCCCATTAGTTAGTGGGTTTGGTAATTCAACCTTGTTAAAAGTGTTTGGGAACTGAGAAGTAGATAGGGATATGCTCTCCACCTTTTTGGTGAATCAAACTCCCACAAATTTTTGGTGAATCAAACTCCCACAACCTATCTATTTATTCCACTTTATTTCTTTCAAATGAACATGCTAGATCAATAGTTGGGCTCACCTCCCGAGATTTTCCTTAATAAGGATGGTGAGAGGGACAACCCAAAGTGGGATACAATCACCTTTTCTGCGATCATCCAATCCACTATAAAATGAAATGCATGCATCCTTAATGGGGTGTGTGACAAAAGGGTGTCAAATTTTTGAACTTCCTCGAGTAGTCCTTCAGGATTGCGCAAAACTCCGACATACCGGTGGTGGGAAGCCTCTTAATATAATTGGAAGATGAAAGTTTAATATCCATTTTGAACGGAATCTTGAACAAATGCCTTGATAAATTAGCAAGCCTACCTCATTAGAGCCATTTAAAAGCCAAATTTGACCTTAGGTAGATTGCTTGGAAGAATTTCTTGTGATAATTGATAAAATTATTGTGTTGTGCTTGAAGGTATTTGATTACAAAAAGAAAACATCCATTAAGATCCAAAAATCAATTAACAATAAAGATTCAAAAGAAAATTCTATTCACAAGAATTCAAGAAATAGAAAAAGAAATGGAAACATTATCCAACCAATTCTCATTAAGAACATTGTTTCCTTACCTCTATGATCAAGAAAAACATCATGAACGCCATATCTTTGATAATTCAAAATTTGATAAAAAAGAATATCATGAAAACCCTATATTTGATGAAGAATATCCTAATGATAAACCAATATTTGATGAAGAACCTATTTCAAAATATCAAGAGAATCTCATCTTTGATCAAGGAAATCAAGAGGAATTAGTCCCATCTCAACAATATTCATCATATGACAACTCTTTGAGAAACACAAATACATCCAAATATCCTTGGGATAGATCATTTACTCCTTTGGGAATTTCATACAAATCATCTTTGGAAAAACTCTTTGAAAATAATCTCATCACGTTGCCTCAAATCACTTCATGTGGTTTTATCTTTTTAAGCAACTATTGTGCCTATCATAGACATAATGAGAATGAAACTTCAGATTGCATGGAGTTGAAACATAAAATCCAAAATCTTATTGATGATGACTTAATTGAAATTGAAGATCCTAATGACTCATCTAATGAAGATACTACTCTCAAGCAAGATCAAACTTATGAACACATGTCTAGTAGTGGTCCTCTTATAGCTTTCACCTATTCCACCATTCCTCCATTTCATATAGAAGCAAAGCTATCCAATATTGGTCCATCAAACAAAGATCCAAATAGTTTTCATAATGACTATGTATACCCTCAAGGGCTACCTCTAAAAAAGATCCAAGCTAACCTACATCTTGCTACAAACTTCTTTCATGCTTCAAAGGTTATAGACTCCAAGCCTTCATGTGCTACACTGCCTATTGTACCTATTTTAAATGAACATCCATCATGCCTTCAAGAATCCCTCATGCGGATCCAAACTCCTACATTGTCCTTAGAAGTGGCTCCATGTCAAGAGACTAATCAAAAGTACAAAGAAACAAGTCTTATTAAGGATAAAGATCAAGATAATATCCCTTCTTGTCCTATAGTTGACCAAAGTCCCATATCCCAAGAATCCCATGATGAATCCTTCATACCCTTCCATTTCTTTCAAGAAGATATACTTCCATCTCAAATACCCCATATTCCTTCTCTTATATCCTACCCATATCCTAAGCAAGATCAAGATATACTTTCCATCTCTAATGAACTTATAAAAAATCAAAAGAAAAGTATTCTTCCTAGGCTATCAAAAGATCATTGTCAAGATCAAAGTACCCCAACATCCACTTTTCATAAGCCTCCATATCTACCTCAAACTTCAACTTCTCCTATCAAAGTCACTCCTATCAAAGCTACATATAAACCTATTGGTACAAAGATAAATCCAAAAGACAAAAGCCTTGGCCATGCAACTCAAAATAAAGATGTTGATATCTTTCCCACATTTCATTTATCTCCATTTTCACATAAGCATCATCCTTGTACATCTTCCAAATCCATCATTGGTCCCTATATCCCAAAGTTGAAACTTTCAGATCTTCCATCCATATTGGGTCCCTATCCCCCCATCTACCTTTCCTACCATCCTTATCCCACCATCCCCTTACCTTACCATGTATCAAGATCAACAAAGACATGCATACTTGAGAAACCAAACACCCATACATATGAACCCATCCATATAAACCAACCATATAAACCTTATTCATTCACCAATTCCAAGTCTTTTGGAAGAAATTTGAATGTGAAACATAAGAATCAGAAAATCAAGAATCCACTTATGTATGAAGATCACTATGTCCAATCTAATCGACGTGTGAATGAAAGAAAAAAATAAATATTCAAGAGACCACAAAGGTCCATCAAGAAAATAAAAAAATCAAAGAAAATGTGGATTCCTAAATACCTCATCGAAGAAATGCATTCTAAAGCATCCAAAAGGAAAGAAAAATCAAAGAAAGTGTGGATTCCCAAGTCAGTTTTGAAGGACTTACACACAAAAGAGAAATCAAAGTTGACATTCAAGCTTCCAAAGGCTTCCACTTCTCATTCTCCCAAACATATTCCATCTTATCCATCCATTTTGGGTCCTTATGTCCCAAGACCAATATCCTCTCTTACATCAAAATCCCAAGCTATCTAACCCATTTTTCCTCCATTATTCCACTACCCTTCAAGGTGTGTATCAATGTTGATCTTGACAATACTTCTTATCCTCCTATTCATTATCCTTCCATTCCCTTTTTCATGCCCACACATGGAAAGACTTATTATCCTCTCATTCATTATCCTTCCATTTCTCTTATCCAATTCATTGCATAAATATTTAGCCACCCTTTACATTATCCACCATATCACCTTTCTATCACCATATCAACATCTTTGAGCATACCTTTCAGTGGTCTTGTCCCATCATATCATACCTTTTCAAGGAGTATACAAAGAGCATGAGGCTTGAGTCCATCCAAAAAGAGAAAATCAAGAAAAAAAAAAGAAGAAAAAGAAAAGAAATCCATCCTATCTGAAAACCACTTCTTGTGGCATCTTGGACAAGTACCATGATGAAAATCTGGCAAACAGGAGTCGTGCGTAATTCCTCTCTCTTGCACTCTACACTTGGGGGAAAGTTTCATCCATCATATCCTCCATCTTTCTACCATTGATCTCACTTGCATCCGTATTACATCTTTCTCCTTTGATCTTGACAAGGTTGAACATATCCATGAGCATTAAGTATCTTGACATGCATTATCCTATCCATCAGCCTATTCACTTGTTACATTCACACTACCTTATCATGATCTTGCTTATCCTAAATCCACCTTCATTATTCCTAAGAAGCCTTCCCATAATCCCAAACCATTTACTCATAGCCTTCACCACCCCTTTATCATGATTGTGTGATCCTATCCACATTGATCCATTAATCTTGATCCAATTGAAAAATAAAAGAAATGAAAAAAAAATGTTAGAAAAAGTCTCTTGATATGTCCACTCCTTTGGACCATTGTCATGACACTAGGTCATTATTCCATATGCTATCCAACACCACATTATTGGCCTATATTGAGATATTATTTTTCCCTAGCTTGGATAATGTTGAGGAGATGGTCCTATGGGTAACACACTTGCTTCATCCATCATTTCCTATTCATTGGTGAATCATCAATTTGGAAATCCATCTTTCATGTCCTATACCTTGCTAAGACATTGGGGACAAATTTAATGTGATCTTGCTTGAGAAATCAAAAATCTCTAAAAATCCAAAAAATATCAAAATTTTTTAAAATCTAAAAACATAAAAAATCTCTAAAATTGAAAAACGTTAAAAATCTCTAAGAATCCAAAAACATAAAAAATCTTTAAAAAGAAAAAAAAATCCAAAAAAATAAATAAAAAATCTTTTAAAATAAAAAAAATTGTAAAATCTTAAATAAACTCTCAAAAAGTTGCATTGCCCAACAAAGAATTATCATTGTTGAATCAAACTGGGGGGCACCAATCCAAACTTAACAAGTTTTTATAAAGCAAATATCTAATGGCTCCAAAATCATTGCATCAAAATTGAAAATTGCTACACTTGAACTTATTGATCAATATTACATTTCAACATCCAAACACTTGATTTAAATGACAACATTTGACACATTAAATCTTCAAACAAAAAATCAGATCAAAATCTAAAAGGATCAAAGCGGATGAAGTTTTTGAAATATGAATATACAAACGAAAGCAAAAATGTTCAAAGTGTTACTAAATTTTTGGAATTGTGTCTTTTTAGCAAATCGATGATGGTTGACTAGATGAGCAATGATGGAGACATGATATTTTCTTGATTTCTACTTGAGTGCTTGTTAGGTTGATTCATAGCAGTATACAAGTTCATCTAATGACATGATCATCAAAGAATCATCGAGGACATTTGTATATGAAAGGGATCAATTCTTTGATTATTTACTTGGGATATTAAAATCTGAGGAAAGAGGTATTCATATCATCATGGTTGAACTAGTGATGATTGTACCAATTTCATGTTCCAAAAGGCTCAATGATGAAAATAAGCTTCCTAATCCTGAATAGTGACAGTTAGCTACATACATCCTAGATTAAATGCATTTAAGGTATTTGCCTTTCTTAGCTTGAAAATGGATTTGAAAAAGAGAAAATAGAAAGGGGGTAGAGTTATCATCATCAAAAGACCAAATCAAGATACATCAAATGATCAATGATATCATCAATGGTACATCATCAAATTTCTTGAGATCTACATCACCAAATGTCCATCAATATATAATCAAAGTCTTGATCAACATCATCAAATGTCCATCAATGTATAATCAAAGTCCTGATCAACATCATCAATGTCTGAAATATCCATCATCAAAAATCATGCTCAATCTGATCATCAAAGGTACATCAACATCATCAAGATACAAGTACATGCAAATCATGATCCATCAAATGATCCATGCTACCTCAAGGAAATCATCAATAATCAATCATGTTGATCAACTAGGGGCAACCTAAATCTATCCATCACCTAAATCTATACCTGCACCTACACCAATGGATGACCCTTCTCTTCTCCAGTCCATAATTTTCCATCATGAGAAAATCCAATCAACCTCGTATCACAAAAACATCTAATCATATAATATAAAAAATAATCAGTCAAATCATCCAAGTGATCATCTAACGTCAATCAAGTTATCCTATCATCCATTTTCTCATCTTGAGCGCATCAAATCTCCTAACTCTAGATCTTGAGGAAGGAAAATCAGTGTTTTGTCTCTCTAGATCTTGAGAGCGAAATATCAACCCATCAAATTATCCTAATAGATTGACATCAACATCAACCAAGTGATTATGACTGACATCAAATGATACCAAACCATCATCAACTTATCTGGAGCATCAACATCTTATAAATCAAATCTTTTCTCATCAAATTCTCTCATGATCGAGGCATTTCAAAATTTCTATATCAGGAAACAAATCAAAATTTCCCATTCTCAACCAAATCATCCAAAATTATTTCGATTCATTTCTTGAGGGGGCATACACTCGACATCAACATCATCAAATTAGGGACATGACCATCAAATCAGAGCGTAATCTTTTATCAAAAAATTTTTCGCTTATCAATCGAAAGGGGTATCGAACATCAAATTGAATCAAATTAGGTATCATATCAGTCAACTATCATCTGTATACACCTAAAAATGGTCACCTAGACTATTAGCCCCTTTTGCTAAATCATCAATTGCTTATCCTTGATCAAATCTTAGCTTTATCATTTATTCGATTATTTTCTATGGGCTAACCATCTTATCCTAAGTCTTTATTTATTAAAAGGAATATTTCCTCCCCTTTTAATAAATAAAAAGCCCCCACTTTTCCTCTTATCCTAAGTTGCACAAATAAAGCATTATTCTTATTTTATAAAAAGGGAAAAAGTACTTTTTGTCTCATATAGACACAAAAGTCAACTCTTATTTTCCCATTGGAGGATATTTGTGCACATGGATTGATCCCTCTTCAAGCTCCACCGTTGATTAAATCTTTTGCCTCTTAATCTCCATGGTCCATTCCTTCTCATTTCCTTTAAAAGGAGAGCTCTCTTCTTCATTCTAGATCCTCAACTTTTTATGCTAATGTTATGCTGCAGGTTTTCTAGGTACATTTGGAGCTTTTTGAAGATTTGGAGCATTTTTGGTTTTTGCATCTACATGTTATCATAGTTTCATTTCTTGCATAGTAGCTTCATTTTCATGGCATTCTTAGCTTAGATTTCCTTTATGCTTTAGATTAATTCATCTAGCTTAACTAGGAGGCTTGGTAATACTTGCATCTTTCATTTTCATAGCTTAGCTTGCATTTCCATTTCTAGCATAGCATTGCATTACATTTTCATTCTTGATTTTCGAGGATATTGGCATTCTTTCCCTTGTCTTCATTGAATCTCCCATTGCATGGTTTACTAGCAAGGTTATTGGCTTAATAGCTCTAGCTGAGAGCATTCTTAAAACCCTTGCACTCCATGCCTAGGGAGCTATGGATCGATTTTTGAGACCTCATTCTTGAGTGTTCTTGAATGCAATGATTCATAGAAGTGTGACACAATTATAGCACACATCATCGAATCGACCATCATGACCTTAAATCAATTAGAACTACATCAATATTTTCATCTCATATCAAAAATCAAGATCGACCATCGACAAAACCAAGACCTTTTATTAGTCAGATCAAAACATTATTTGAATCGACACGCTTCACATGTCAACTCAAAGAGGGGCATTTGTAATCACTGAAAAGTGGACAGGATCATTCAAGTGATTAATCAAGGCAAATCAAGGCAAAATCAAAGAAATTGAATCTAAACAAGTATTTAACCAATCAAAATTAAAATCAAGCTTCAATTCAATTTAAATCAAAATCAGGAGCATTTTAATCAAGTTAAATCAAATCAATGTGCAATTAATTCAATTAATTATATAGTTTGGAATTAAATAAACTCAACCCATTTAAGGGGTGCACTTGACTAAATAAATGAATTAAAATCAATTGATTAAATCCTAATTTCTCTCAACACCACATGGGAGGAAAAAGCCTCAACCAATGGGATTTAAGGAAAGAGCTCACATGGATCAAGCCAAATTCAATCTCAATCACTCAAATTGAAAGAACATCTTGTCCACTGATCTTGTCTTCTTGTCCCAAGCTTTGAGGACACAATATTTAAATTGTCTTCAAAGGGTGGAACCAAATACTCAACTCAAGCCTAATCATGATCAAGTCTACCACACCCCCTACCCTTGCCAAATCCTATAAAAGCAAGGCTAAATTCACTCATAAATCATCCACAAATATGAGAATTGCATCTAACCTCTTGATAATTATAGTTAGAAAGGCAATTTACAAGTTAATTGAGCATTTCAATTTGGAATTGAATTAATTAGCTTAGCTTATCACTCATTTATCATTCTAGGAATCTCATTAATGGAGGCTTGCTGAGAGCTTCACCATTAACACTCTTAGTTAGAGAGCCATAGGATGCTTAATTGCTCATTTATTTGCTAAATAGATTTTCTATTTGTGGTAACTTAGTTTCTATTTGATTTATTTGACAATACTAATTCTATGAAGGTACAATTTCTAGTACACAAAATGACACCTTCATTTATTTAGCCAAGTGCATCCCTTGAATGGGTTGATTTTATTTAATTCCACACTATACAATTAATTAAATTAATTGCATGTATTGATTTGATTTAACTTGATTAAAATGCTCTTGATTTTGATTTAAATTGAATTGAAGCTTGATTTTAATTTTGATTGGCTGAATACTTGTTTGGATTCAATTGCTTTGATTTTGCCTTGATTTGCCTTGATTAATCACTTGAATGATCTTGTCCACTTTTGAGTGATTTCAGTCCCAATAGTGGTGCACAAATGGACCAATCACCAATCAAAAAAGCTAAAAAATGATTGTTTATTAGTACATGTGTGATCGCCTATTAGTATAGGTGTGATCGCCTATTAATACATGTGTTTTCATTTTTTGGGCTTTTTTAATAGTAATAATAGAGGAGTAAACATAACAAAAAGGTCACGATTATTGGACCCCCTAAGGTTACTGGGTTAGTTCCCCTACCATCTTTCAATTGTAGCTAGAATTATGGTTAAGGTAAAATTTATGAAATTTAATTAAAAATAAATACTAATAATAGTTGTAATTCTCTTGTAATTTTTATGTGTTATATTAAACAATACTAGCAATCACACCTTGGTGTGCAATGCCCGTACACCGTATTAATGTTGGACAAACCAAAAATACATTCATTTAATTGGTGGCAATATCGTATCTAAAGGGCTCACTTTGGACATGTCTTTTGAATCAAGCACATCAACAATTTTTGGTTGTTTCAGAAAGACATTTACAACTGCATCTTCACCATGTGCAACTGTAAATTTTTATGATCTAATTGCATAGTGCAGAGGTGTCCATTTTTTATCATCTTGAACATCTAGCTTTGCTCCCTTCTCAAGAAACAAATGACACACTTGTGTGACCTTTCCATGAAGCCATGTGCAGAGGTGTCTTTTTCCAACAATCTTGAACATCTATTTCAGCTCCGTGCTCAAGAAGCTAACAACATGTATTTGCGTGACCCCGCTAAGAAGTAAAATGAAGAGGAATCCGTCCACCTAGTTCATATTTATTTGGTTTATTTACCAACTATTATCCTCCATTGCATTCTTGGAGAAAAAATTTACAAGTAGTTTTACAATATCATAACCTCAAATTGGAACACCAAAAGAAATACTTCCCAGCGCAGAGTTCCATCCACAGTAGCTTATGAAGGCGCCCATTTAAACATGCAAAATGATGAACTACAATTGATTGAGAACCCGATTGATGAACTACAAGTGATTATAGATCACCGAGCACTGAATTGTTATGTAGGATAATTGAATCAGTCATTATGTTGTCATTGATGTCAACTAGTTTTGACAGTACTTATCATGGTAGTTGCAAATATCTAGACATCTGTAAATTAAGGAGAGAAAAGATGAAGAACCGAGATATCTACATGGAGGAAGATGGATATGATAGATGAGGATAAAGAATACTCTTGGTAACTTATTGATGAGTCTATGACCTCATATTGTTGACTTGATTATGTTGCATTAATTTGTTATAAAGATATAAGCAAATTGTTACAAAGTAGTGTGTTCGGTTAATGAAGCATTCCAATATACATCGAGTCAGTGTAGTGTATACCGAGCGACAATATCAATCGAGCTTGTGTTCACTGACACATTTCTTTGTTAATCGAGTATGGACAAAAGAACTAAATGATTAGTTTAGTTGACAGAAATTGATGAGTTGTAAAGTGTATGATTATGAGGTGGAAAGATAAAGTTTGTTGTGAGATCTATGGCTAACAAAATTTGAAGAAGATCTAAAGGATGAAATTGAAATGAGTCATTGACACAACTGCCAAGGAAGGTTTAGGCGGCAAAATCAATGAAGGAGATTAAGCGAAAAAATATGATGGATGAAAAGAAAATGGTTTACTTGTCTATTTAAGAGACTAGGGTTTCACAGTGAAACTTATGCCAGAAGGAGATTGCAAAGATATTGCATGAACAAGCTTCATGCATGCCTAATCAAACTAGTCGAAGAAGAATCGAACTGCAGAATAATACCGAGCATTAGAGAGCTTTACCGAGGGACAGTAAGTTATTCAATGTTGATGAACTGAATAAGAAATATTGATCAGAGGATTGTATGGACTTAGAATAGATTTGAATATTTGCAAATCAAGTTGTATTGTAATTAGATCACCTACTATTTCAGTTTAACCATTGTAATAGATAAAATCTCTTAACTGAGTGGACTTAAAAGTCTTATATGTCATTCATAGAATGTAAATTATAATCCTGTCAACCCCATAGTGAATGTTGGTTGGAAGATAACTATTAGTGTTAAATCCTCTAACAAGGTCACACCTTACATTGTGTTTTGTAACCATTAACAGGGTTGGCTCTTCACCGAGCTCACTTCAGAAGAGTGAAAAGTTTTTAGGTTACTAGTCCCAGGTAGTTTTTCCTTTTGTAGGGTTTCCATGTTAAATCTTTTGTGTTATGTGTTTATGTGGTGATATTTTGGTTATCATACTTTACATGTTGCATATTTGATTTGGTTGGTAATCACTATGAGCATTTAACTGGTAATTAGTAAATACACAGACAGTTAGTATTTCTTGTTTTACCGAGCTGTAGAATTAGCTGAATTTATTTGAAGTGATACATTTTGAATTTGGGACTATAGATAACTGATTCACCCCCCTCAATTATTCTAATAATTGGTATCAGAGCATATTGGTTTCTTGGAATAGAGTTTTAAGGACTTCAGCAGAAAGATCACAAAATGTATAAGAGGGAAGTGCCAAAGTTGAATAAGGACAACTTTACAATATGGAAAAGTCGAATGAGACTTCATATATCCGGGATTGGGACTTCTACCCTCACCCTATTGGATAATGGCTACTTAGCACCGCCTACAGGACCTTTGACTCTTGATCAATTAAAAGATAGACATGAGCATAATGTTACTATGATGGAGATTCATGTTGCTGCTCTATCAGATGTCGAGTTTGAAGATGTCAAGGACTGCCTTACTTCAAAGGAAAGGTGGGATAAACTTACTCAAGTTTATAGTGGTGATGCAAATGTTAGAAGAGCTAGAGCTGAAAGTTTAAGAGGAAGATTCGATGATATGCAAATGAAAGAAGGAGAAAATATAGTGTAGTATACAAACCGAATAATGGAGGTAGTTAATGCTATCAGAGGATTTGGTGGTAGCATTGATAAAGATACAGTGGTAAGAAAAATTCTAAGGACTTTAGTGCCTATTTATGCAATCAAAATATCTGCAATACATGAAAATAGGTCTGTACCTAGTAGTACTCTCAATCTTGATAATCTGATTGCTAAGATAACAAATTTTGAACTAAACAACTATGATAATAGTGTTGTACGATCTGTTGAGTCTGCTTTCATGACTTCTCTGAAGATCGATAAGTCTAGTAGTATAAGTAATAATGATGATAATGACAATAATACTGATGATTATCTTGATGAGCTTGAAGCTCTTATGGCTAGGAGATTACCTAAAGGTAAAGGTAGATATAGGGGTAAATTACCTTTAGCATGTTTTAACTGCAAAGAAGTTGGTCATATTGTTGCTAGATGCCCAAACAGGAAAGAAGATGATAGAAACAAAGATCAATCTAGTGAAGGAAGCTATGGGAGGAGAAACAACATAAGTTACTAACACTACAATAGAGATAACCGAGACAACAATGATAAAGGCAAAAAAGAATGTTACATTGCTGAAGAGAATGATACCGAGACTAACATAGATGATGATGTTGAAGTAGTTTTTGTTGCGATGAAGGATGATTCTGAGGAAGAAGAAAGGTATGTAGAGACAACACTCATTTCTAAGGTTAATAAAAATGATACATGAATCATTGATAGTGGCTGTACCCATCACATGACTGGTGATGAAGAAAAATTTGATCATCTTGAGCAATATAATGGAGGATCTATAAAAATGGGTAATGATACACCTTGTATGGTTAGAGGAAAGGGATCTTTACTGATAAATGATAAAATCAAATGTGATAATTCTTATTGGGTAGAAGGACTAAATTATAACTTGCTAAGTGTGGCACAACTTAACAACTCAAGTCACCGAGTAGCTTTTGAGAGCAAAAAGGTAAAGATATTTCATGATGGAGGAAAACTTGTTGGAATAGGAGCATAAATGAAAGGTAACTTGTTTTATCTTGATAATGATAAGTCTTCATGTTTAATAATGCAAAATGAGGATGCATGGCTGTGGCATAAATGGTTATGCCATGTAAACTTTGATAACATGATTAAAATCAATAGAAAGAAAAAGGTTAGAGGTCTGCCTAGCCTAGCAAAGCCTGATCATGTTATGTGTCATGAATGTCAAAAGGGTAAAATGACAAAATCTAGTTTTAAGAGTAAAGACTATTCAACAAAGAAAATTTTGGAGCTAGTTCACACTGACCTATGTGGTCCCATGAGAACATAGAGTTATTATGGAGATAGATATTTCATTCTGTTTGTTGATGATTACACTAGATTACTAGCTGTGATGTTTTTAAAAGAGAAATCATAGGCATTTAAGATGTTTAAATGGTATAAAGAAAAGGTAGAGAAAAAATGGGAAGGAATTGAAATGCTTGAGATCTGATAGAGGTGGTGAATTTATTTCTGATGAATTTACTAACTATTGTAATGAGCATGGTATAAAAAGATAGGTTTCTGCACCGAGAACACCTCAGTAGAATAGGATTGCTGAAAGGAGGAATAGATCAATTATTGATTGTGCAAGGACACTGATGTTGCAAAAGAATATTGCTCAGACATACTGGAGAGAAGCAGTCAGCATAGCTGTTTATGTTCAGAATAGAGTACAATGGAAGGACACAAATAAAACACCCTACGAGTTATGGTTTGGTCACAAACTGACTATAAGTTACTTCAGAATTTTTGGTAGAAAATATTTTATTCTTAAAGATGAAAGAAATGGAAAGTTTGACTCTAAAGGGGATGAAGGGATATTTATTGGATATTCCACTAAAAGCAAATCTTACAAGTGTCTGAATAAAGTTACTAATAAAATGATTGAAAGTACTAATGTCAGGGTTGATGAATTTGATACTAAGAACAGTGAAGAAAGCACTAGGGAGCCGAAAGACTACAATAGATTAACTTACATTGAACAACTAGAGTACCTATCGAAGCCGTGGACTATGTCAACTGGTCATTAGGAAAACAACACTGAGGAACAACAAAGAGAAATTGACGATCAGGAAAGAGCTACCAAGCAAGCACATGAACCTGAACAGGATGAACAACAAAGAAGAGATCAAGTACTGGCTAGATTTTTCAGAAGACATCATCCTAAGAACCAAATCATTGGTGACAAGCAAGCTGACATGATGACAAGAAGTAAGTTAAGACAAGGTACATGCTTAGTTTGTGATTTTGAACCAAAAAATGTTAAGGTTGCATTGGAGAATGAAGAATGGGTAAATGCAATGAATGAAGAGATAGAACATATAGAGAAAAACAAGACATGGACTTTAGTACCTAGACCTAATGATAAGAATGTTATTGGTACTAAATAGATTTTCAGAAACAAGCTGAATGAAAATGGAGAGGTTACATGGAATAAAGATAGACTTGTATGCAAGGGGTATGCACAGGAGGAAGGTATAGATTATGGTGAGAATTTTGCACTTGTTGCTAGACTAGGAGTCAGAATGTTACTTGCATATGCAACACATAAGAAGTTTAAATTTTATCAAATGGATGTTAAGTCTACATTTTTTAATGGGATACTAGAAGAGGAGGTCTACATCGAACAACCGGAAGGGTTTGTTGATCTAGACAAGAAAGATATGGTATGTAGACTACATAAAGCTTTATATGGTTTAAAGAAAGCACCTAGAGCCTAGTATGAAAGGCTGCATACTTATTTGTTAAGTATTGGTTTTGTTAGAACTAGTGAGAACATCAATCTGTATATGAAAGGAGATACTGGTGATGCTATTTTGATTGCTGAAATATTTGTGGATGATATTATTTTTGGAGGACAAGATCATATCTATAAATCATTTGCTGATGATGAGATGCACAAAGAATTTGAAATGTCTATGTTTGGAGAGATTAAGTTCTTTCTAGGCTTGCAGGTTATTCAACAGAATGATGGAATATTCATCACACAATCAAAGTATATAAAGGAAGTACTGAGAACATTTGGCATGGTCGATACTAAACCAGTTGGAACACCGATGGTCACAGGCTACAAACTGACTAAAAATGATGAATCCACAGAGGTGAACTAGACACTATACCGATCTATGATTGGTAAGCTGATGTATGTAGTGCATAGTAGACCAGATATTGCACATGCTATGGGAATTGTTGCTAGATTTTCTGCAAATCCAAAGGAGTCACACATGATTGCGACAAAAAGAATCTTAAGATACCTGAAGAAAATAAAGGACTATGGATTATGGTATCCTAAGGAAGGGAAGTTTGAACTAAGAGTCTACATTGACACAGATTGGGCTGGAAATATAGATGATAGGAAAAGTACCACCGGAGGAGCATTTTTCTTTGGTGAAAGACTTGTTACTTGGACAAGTAAGAAACAACCTTGTATTTCTCAATTTATTGTCGAAGCAGAGTATGTTGCTGCTGCTACAAACTATTCAAACATTGCCTACATCAAGCAAGTATTGGAAGGGATGAACGAGGTAATCACTGAGCCGGTGATTATATACTATGATAACACAAGTGCAATAAACATCTCTAAGAATCTTGTAATGCACTCAAAGACCAAGCACATCTCTATTAAGTATCACTACTTAAGAGAAAAAGTACAGGAGAAGCAAGTTAAACTGGAATATGTTACATCAAAAGAGCAACTTGCTAACATATTTACCAAGCCTCTACCGATGGAAACTTTTGAATATTTGAGGACTAGATTTGGGGTTCGTCCCCTGTCTACCGGTCACTAATGTGATCTGGAGGTTGCATCAGCCTAATCTTATCAAAAGATCATTCATGTTGATGCAACATAGCTCACACTTTGGATTCTGTCTAAGGTTGTGAAAGATTTCAGGAACAACTATTTTGCATATTAGTATATCGAGATACATTGTATGCACCGGACAACAGAGAGTCACATGGCTAATATAGAGTTGTATGTTTATGTGTTTCTTTAGCATTGTTGTCAAAGGGAAAGATAAACAATATGATAACCAAGGATATTATTGGAACATCTATCTAAGGGAGAGACAATTTGAGAAAGTTAGGGAGAGTTTTGAAGATTTGTTGTTGAGAATAGAAGGAATCTGAGAACTGGAGAGATCATATCTGCAGAGGAAAGTCTACATTTGCAATGTTGTCATGTAACGTAGTGATTAAACATATTAAGCTAAGGGAGAGCTTACCGACCTACATCATTTTCTTACAGAGTTGTAGAATACATGTTTGGTATGTGTATGGTATACTTCATATTGCTTGAGTTGCCATCAATGCCAAAGGGAGAGATTGATGAACTACAACTAATTAAGAACCTGATTAATGAACTACAAGTGATTAGAGATCACCGAGCACTGAATTGTTATGTAGGATAATTGAATCAATCATTATGTTGTCATTGATGTCAACTAGTTTTGACAGTACTTATCATGGTAGTTGCAAATATCTAGACATCTGTAAAGTAAGGAGAGAAAAGATGAAGAACTGAGATATCTACATGAAGGAAGATGGACATGACAGATGAGGATAAGGAATACTCTTGGTAACTTATTGATGAGTCTATGACCTCATATTGTTGACTTGATTATGTTGCATTAATCTGTTATGAAGATATAAGAAAATTGTTACAAAGTAGTGTGGTCGGTTAATGAAGCATTCCAGTATACACTGAGTCAGTGTAGTGTATACCGAGCAACAGTATCAACTGAGCTTGTTTTCACCGATGCATTTCTTTGTTAACCGAGTATGGACAAAAGAACTAAATGATTAGTTTAGCCGACATAAATTAATGAGCTGTAAAGTGTATGATTACGAGGTGGAAAGATAAAGTTTGTTGTGAGATCTACGGCTAACAAAATTTGAAGAAGATCTAAAGGATGGAATTGAAATGAGTCATTGACACAACTATCGAGGAAGGTTTAAGCGGAAAAATCAATGAAGGAGATTAAGCGGCAAAATCTGATGGATGAAAAGAAAATGATTTACTTGTCTATTTAAGAGACTAGGGTTTCATAGTGAAACTTATGCCGAAAGAAGGAGACTGTAGAGATATCGCGTGAACAAGCTTCATGCATGCTTGATCAAATTGGTTGAAGAAGAACCGAACTATAGAAGAGTAATGAGCATTAGAGAGCTTTACCGAGGGAAAGCAAGTTATTCAATGTTGATGAATTGAATAAGAAATATTGATCAGAGGATTGTATGGACTTAGAATAGATATGAATATTTGCAAATCAAGTTGTATTGTAATCATATCACCTACTATTTTAGTTTAACTATTGTAACAGATAAAATCTCTTAACTGAGTGGACTTGAAAGTCTTATATGTCATTCATAGAATGTACATTGTTATCCTTTCAACCCCATAGTGAATGCTAGTTGGACAATAACTGTTAGTGTTAAATCCTCTATCAAGGTCACACCTTATAGTGTATTTTGTAATCTTTAACATGGTTGTCTCTTCACCGAGCTCACTTCAGAAGAGTGAAATTTTTTTGGGTTACCGGTCCCACGTGGTTTTTCCCTTTGCAGGGTATCCACGTTAAATATTTTGTGTTATGTGTTTATGTGGTGATTGTTTGGTTATCATACTTTACATGTTGCATATTTGATTTGGACGACAATCACTATGAACATTTAACTGGTAATCGGTAAATATATAGACAGTTAGTATTTCTTGTTTTATCGAGTTGTAGAGTTAGCTGAATTTATTTGAAGTGATACATTTTGAATTTGGGATTGTGGATAACTGATTCACCCCCCTCTCATTTATTGTAACAGTGAAAGAATTACAAGTTGGGGCATCCAACCACGTATGATTAACCCTCTCTCTTTTGTTCGCTCAAGAATTACAAATTTTGGAATGCATCAAACTCATTGAGAAGGCGCCACAGGTATTGAACAAAACGCTAAAAATGTTAAATGTTTGGATAGTATGGAATATAGATTGTGTCATGTAAAAAATTAAAAGGTACGCGCTTACCTGTTAAGGATGGTATGATGTGTACAAACTATGACAACTTTAATAGTTGTGTAGGCAAATTTTTTGACTTTGAAATCAGGTTCCCTGTTCCTATTCAGAAAGCATACAAGTGGACATTTAAGGTAAGTATAAGTGTATTGTTGGTATAAATTGCATGTGATTTATATTTCATAAATAATCCTATGTAATGCACATGAGTTTTGAAACCATTTCCTGTAAAAAAATCCATAAAATTAAATTAAGCTAAAAAATAAACTATGATTTCATGTTAATTTTTTTGTTCAAAGCTATATCTTGTTAATTAGGTTTTATTTCTAAAAAATTTCTAGATATAATGAAAAAGACATATTCAAAGGGAGATAATGAATTTAATGAAATAATATTAAGTGGTCCAATCCAACATATTAAACCATCAAGATATGTTTATCATTTTAATTTAGAATACTCTATAATAAAAATTGGCGTTTCTCGGTTTAGAATGTTTCAAATACTCCATACCTAGGATATTGCAGCCAATTTCAATTGGGTATCAGGATGGTAGAAAAAATATTGAACCATAATCATAATCATATCCTAAACCAAACTAAGCACTTAATTTATACTATAAACTGAATTGAATCTTATCCCTAACACTAACTCGGGTTTACCCTAATCATGAATCATTGAAAACTTATCCTAATACTAAGCCAGGGTAAATCTAAAGCTCAATCATAATTCAATGTTATAATAAAGAGAACCCTAACCCAATACCAAGGTAAATAAAAAATTCTAAATCAAATAAAAATCAAATTATAATGCTAAACAAGCTAAATTCTAATTCTAATTCTAGCTGAATGCTACGCCAAATTTAATCATAACCCTATACATAATTAAAAACTTGAGTGCACAAAAAATTGATAATAATTTGATATTTTCATATAATATGTTGAGAACCACAAAATTAAACTGCTAAACTCTTGAATCCTATGCCATTTATCTTTCTGTATCTAAAAAGAACTAAGAGCCCTGTATGATCAAATAATCATTTATAAGTTTTTTAAAAGCTCTGCCATGAAACATAGCACTATGTTACAAACATTTGTATGTAAAACAGATCTAAAACTATATGTTAATATTTTATATATATAAAACATATTTTGGTGTTTGTCACTTTTTTTATTATTTGTTCTACTTCCTCTGCAATTTCCTTCAAGCCTTACAACTAATGAAATTAACACAGACTTGATATCGAATCTATAGAAAATGTATGAGGAAATGACATATTGTATAAGTAGTAGTGTGGAGAGAGGCATTTCGCAAGAATAGATCATTGCTTAAAAACTGGAAGCCAGAGATGACTTCACGTGATCACAGGAGTATAGTTTAGGTCATAAATTTCACTGTCAAAATATTCTCTGTAAAATTATATTGTTTTACCTGTTAACAAATTATAAAATTTACTCAACAAGCTAAATTTTTTTATCAATTCAATTACAAATATCATTAAATGGTTTTGAATATATTTTATTTTCTTTAAGCTCTCTAGTTAATTAAATACTGCTTTGTAATTTTGTTCAAGCCTTCTTATAGGTTTTGCTAGAAAGGGGCAAAGACATTAACGAAGAACATTATTTCTTTTTTGTTTTGGTAGAGAACATTTTTATTCTGTAGTGACTTAACTATTTACAGACAATACATGTTATTATAATTTTGACATCACGTTTAAGGCTTGTGTTAATTCTTCTTTGTAATGATTCTACAAGTGCGGTTGCTTACGAATATTAGCGACACTATTGTTATTGTAGAGTTAATAAAATGGGAGCCAACTTGCTAAGTTTGAATACCAAGGAATCTATGGTGATAATTATAGTAACTATTTGGGGGAATATTTGCACTCATATTAATAATATGAGTGGAATTTGATAATATTTTCTCATCTCCTTGACTTGCAATGGAAATGATGGTATGCTAGGATATTAATCAACCTCGACGTGTTCCCATTTAACATATTGATTATATCATAGACATCCCATTACTTTGCCATTGCAGTATTAGTACTAATATTAACACTGATTATAATTATTATAATAATAATTATTATTATTATTTCCTCCATGAGAGAACTATTGCAGAGGGCTCTTTGTTTAAATAGTCATTAAACTATTTTCCCTAACCAATCAGAAGCTTTCATTTGCTCCTACATATTTTTATTTTAAAGGAGGGCTATTCAAACATGCCAGAATGTTAACTGAAGGGAAATTTGGCTAGCTCTTATTGGTACTACTGACATACCTGCAAAATATAGATAGGGATTGTAATTTCCCAGAGAAGAGAACACATCACTTTCATTGCAGATCGCCAGAACATCAGATGGATCCAGACATGTCAGGTGCAGGCTATTCTGTCTGCATTATGCTCTGTTCATGATTGGACCTGGATTCGGTGACTGCACACTGTTAGAAGCATGACTGCAGCTAGCTTCCTTGAAAGGAACTCCATTTAAATCTATTCATAATAGTGATCTAGGTTTTAGTTCGTTGACAACTACACACGTTGATAGTTCCCGCATGCAAATATGTATAGGAAATACGTTAACATGTGGATGGACTGAACAAGAAACCGGTGAACATTTAAGATAAAAAACTAAAGATTCTTTCGTACTACTTTTCTCCAGAGAATTTCAAATGGTAGTTCACCTAGTTTTTGTATTACATCATTGCAGCGACTAGTCTGCACATAAACAATCAAAATAGTTGGTGTTTAGGGTTTTTTCTTTCATACGCAAGTGAGAAATGTGTGGCCAAATGTTCAAATTGCAGGAAGATATTATGATGATAGTCTCTACACTCTGGTACAACATTATGTTGTTTTGTCTATGCTTTAGGTGAATTGGTGTGTGGGATTTGTGTTTAAGTGTTTTGCAAAATGGAATTCTTCATGTTTGATCAATTGAAGATTTTGGTTGTGTTAACATTATTCCGTTTAAGCGAATTGTGAATGGGTTGCTTAGTGGTTTGGTGTGGATGCATGCATTGATCAGGTGATGACCGACCTTTATCCATCTTTACTATATGAAATAATAGGGGTTTGTTTGGCTGTAGCTCTTGGCAAACCTCAAGTTGTTATTCCCAAGGAAGCTCGAAATGAAATGCAAGACCAAGATAACGGTACAGAACAGGGTCTAAATGTGTCAAGGTCAAGAAATTGGTCTCTGCCACAGTCATTGTCATCTGTAGATGGCAGTGATACTTGTAAGAGAGAGATTTTGAAGTACTCTATTTCAGATATTCTTCATACTTCAACATATAGAATTTGAGAAGGTTACTGCATGATCCATATGTTTCTGATTGTTAGGTTATGCAGTTGAAATGCATATTAGAAGAACGAATATGTCATCAACTAGTCTGAAAGGCAACAGGGCATCAGAATTGGAAACTACAACAAGAGTTAAACGAGGGATGGTTCTACCATTTCAGCCACTAACCATGTCTTTTGAGGACATCAATTACTTTGTTGGCATGCCTCCAGTATGCACAATGAGCCTCGAGATTGATGTCATTTTACTTGATTTGGTGATTGCTTTTTTCAGGGTTTGTATTACATGAAGGATTTGGCTTTACACTTGTCAATTGCATTCCCTTCAATATCATAAACAAAGACATCAAATTGTTAGGGTTTGTAACAACAATATATATCACACATTTCTAAAATTGACTATGTGATGTTGAGTGAGTCTATTACAGATTTCTGAATTTGACTGTGATATTAAGTGAGAATATCACAAATTTTTGAGTTTGATTGTGATATCTATGTGATGTTAAGTGAGAATAGTGTTTTCAGATTTTCTGAATTTCTCCGCGATATTAAGTGAGAATAGTGTTAACACTGAAATTTTTAGATTTCTAAATTTGATTGTAAATTTAAGTAAAAAAAGTGTGGAGACTGATGTATTTCATTTTCTCCTATTCCTCTACTGTTTCAGTTCAACAACCCTCATGTAAAAATGGTAAGCAATCTGATACAACCATTTCTTTTTCTCTTGACAATCTACTGTAATTTTCTGATTTGCATTGATAGACATTATAATGTCACTAATAAATGTTGTACTTTAGACAGGGTTGCTAGAATGGGAATTTCAACTTACTACTGGCTTGTTCAAGTTCCTCAAAATCTGTTCTCGGTTCTCTATTTTTGTTCCCGTTATTATGTTGGGTCTGTTTGAGTTCTTCTTGTTATTCCTAGCAACGTTGCCAACGAGCTCCAACACTTCTGCCACCAAGTACTCCATCACAGCTACAATGTAAATGGGGGCACCAGATCCAACTCTTTTAGCATATCTGCCCTTCTTCAGATATCTGCCCACTTTGCCCACAGGGAACTGAAGGCCTGCCTTCACCGATTTGGAGACGATTTTCTTCTTCGCTCCGCCCTTTCTTCCTCCCTTTCCTGCCTTGGCACCTGACTCCATTATCACTAACTGACGCTCTGCAGCAGAAGTAAAGACCCATGAATTAAAAACTCCTTATGTCAAGAGCTCGCTTAAATGAGAACGACATAGAATTGTTCGTGGATCATATAGAGTTTCTACATATATCTCGAGGGAGCTCTGTGAATTATCCGATTAAGATGTTACAGAGGGTTTGGATGTGTTTACTGGTGATCCGTGGGCTTTTTCTCTCATCGATCAATTGTGCCTTGCCTTTAACTTAGGATGGACAACTCACAGTCTCCCAATGGCAGTCATTGTCTTTTCCACAATTTGTAGTCGTCTGATCAACAAAATCAAGTCGAACACTTTCATAGTGAAATGCCTACGGCGTAATTAATTTTTTTTTTTTAAAGTATTACAATTTTAAAAAATAGTGAAAATCTAAACAATTTAAAGATAGTGTTGTGAAGACAATTGAATAGAATATTTTTAAGAATTATTTTATTCATATTGGATCTTCTATGAATTTACTTACAAATCTCATGCATATTACATAATAAATATAAAAAACAAATAAAATGTGCAGTCTTTTAGTTGTAGTTAGCTTTAAGGTTAACTTATGGTTAGTGTTTAGGTTTGGTTAAAATTAAAGCTTACACTCTAAGATAAAATTTTGGGTATGGTTACACTTGAATTAGGGTTAGAGTTGGCATTATAGCATTCATTTAGAATTGGAGTTGGTGTTCCTATTACTTACTATTTTAACTAGAGTTAAAATGTGTGCAATATCAAGGTCAAAATGTGATTAAAGTTATGATCTTATTGCAATCTTAACTCTGATCGTAATCCCCGCACCAATAACTCTTAATCATATGTAGACCTTACCTATAATGCTAATTTTATCTTAATCTTAACACTAACCCTAACTTTCATTTTACATCTAACCATAACTCTAACCCTAACAAAGAAGACATATTAAAGATAGGGATCAAATCTATTCATTGTACAATGATTTTATAAGTTAAGTGTTCCCTTATATATTATTTTGCATATATATTACTATCTGCTTTTGATACAAGTAAAAATTATTAAACATTTTAATATTTCTTATTTTATTTCAATAAAAAATAATATTTCTTTTTAAAAAAATTATGAAAGTATTGAGAATTTCATTGAGCGTCGATTAATTAAGAGGCTATTTTATTTTACAAAAGAATCAAATAATATGTATATACCACAGTATTATAAGATATACAAGGTACAAAAGATGTAACCACTAGCGGTATGAAGGAATCGGAAAAAGTCCCCTGCCTTAACTACCACCGTAAGACAAACGACTCCCCGCCTCACTGTCGTCTCTCAAAAGCCGAAGAAAGAATTAAAAATAAAATAATCAATCTGCAAATCCGAACCCTCGCCTCAAAGCTTCACCTTACATTTTCTGCTAGTAATCTTGACAGTGCTATTTGCATTCAGACTGTCAACCTCGAGATCGCAGCGCACGCGGAAAGTAATCTTCATCGTTTTCAGTTTCCCAAACTTGATCTTCACGGGAACATCCGCCTTCAGCTTCAGAGGAATGCTTCCCTTCTTCTGCTCTGCACTCAGCGATGAAACCTTTTCACTTGTGATCTGCACGCTTGTTCCGGTGAGAGTAACGTCTAAATTCGTAGTATTTTTATGCCCCTGGTAAAACGCCGGTAGTTTGCCCTTGGAGAGCTCGGTGCCAGAGTAGAAAACAGCAATATAACTGTCATCTAAGTAGTATATGCCGATCTTTTTGTTCGGATTCCTCGCCCTTACACCGACCACAAACTGTGACGAAACGGCAGCATCAGTGCCGACGGTAAAGTCAGTGATCTGAATGCTGTCGACGGAATATTTAGGAATCCGGGGCTGGAAAACGGCGTAAAGGATTCCGGCGGCTATGGCAATGGCTACAATAAAGAGAAGCAGGAGGCAAAATGTCCAGGTGAGGCAGCGGCAGAAGCAGTTGTGGCGGCGCTTGGGAGGGCGGGAGTAATATTTTGGGGCAGTTCGCGGAGGAATGGCCTGATCCTTGGGATACTGGATGTGCACAACTTTGCTAGGGTTTGAACCAGGGTTTCCCTTTTCCGACACAAGGCTGGACCTCGGCGCCAGAGGAACGCTGGACTTGTGTGAATCTTCGTGTGCCTTTGCCGCTTTCTCTACGTCCTCCGATGCCGGGTAGATTCGCTGTGTATCTGCCATTGCCGTGTAATAATTTTCCTCTTTTCTTTTATAATTCTTCGGCTCTTCTGCTCTTTGATTTCTGGTTAAGAAAGGGCTGGGATTCGATGAGTGGATGAAGTGATGAAGATGGATGGTTATAAAGGCGCGGGCTGTGTCACGACACGGTAAGTGTGATCAGCTGGCCGATTAAGACAAGGATGGAAATTTTGACAGGCAAACGCGTTGCGTAGGCTGATGAAGGACGCGTGAGGCGATTTATTTTCTCTTTCTGCGGGACTTCATCTGTCTTTTCACGAGTATCTCTGGCTGTTTTGAAAGACCGCGTTTATTTAGAGTAGTATTTTGTTGCTCTGAAATAGCGCGTTTATTTAGTGTAGTATTTTACTATTTCCGCTTGTTCTTACCTGGTGCGATTAGTTTTTGAGTATCTGTAACGTCTTCTTAGCGGACCGTTTCGCTCTGGTTTAGGTAGGGGTCCCGGGATTCGAACACGGTCGCTCTAGGCTTTGTCAGTGTCGGCGTATTTGACTATTGCGTTCTACCTACAACCGACCCCACATGCTTTTCTTTACACGTCATCAAAGGAAAGTTTGGTGATAGGCGCAGAGGTATGATTACATCAACGGCTATGTACAGACGTGGTCACTACAGGAAACTTCCACCACCAAATCTCTCTCCAAACGATGTTTGGAGACGGTCAAATTTCTTGTAGAGCAGACTTATTCTATAAGAAAAAAGTTATTCTATAGTATGAAACTTAAGTAATTAATGTAAGTTTGTTATTCATTTTATTTTTGCTTTTTCCTTGCCTTTTAGACATCGGATTGTTGGATGGTCAGATTTTGGCAGATTTTTCTAGTTGGATCTTGGTATAATTATGTTTGTGATGTTGTTGAAATAAAAAAAAAAAATTGTAATGATGGTTGGGAATTCTTAGTGAGAGGTAAAATGGATGAGACTGGCTTCTTTCTAATGTTCTTGATCTCATTTCATAGCAGTTCTTTGTAATTTCTCTTTTTTGATGTTTTTGATAAAAGCAGCAGTAAGAGGGTGCTAATCCGTGACACAATAAACAACACTCTAAAGGTGAGTTAACAACAGATTAACCACAAATAGAGTAGCAGTCAAATTAAAATATATCAGCATTCTACCTCTGTCAACATAGCACCACCAGTAGATATCCACAATCATAAAAGGAACCAAGTTCAAAATACCGAATTTAAAGGAGTTTGTATCATGCCACGCAGAGCAAAAAGACCTTAACATAAACTTAGAAATTAATCTATAATGTAAAGAAAAAAACATAGCCATATAATCTATTTTTTGATGTTATGCACTACTGTTCCATTAGAATTTTTTGGGTGGGATCGTGCGACTCTTTCTACCTAGCTTTTTTTTTTCAAATATGTTTTATTTTATAGTTGTAATATAGGCACTTATTCATAAAAACAAATTAAATAGATATAGTTAATATTTTAGTAAAATATATGGAAGGATATTATTTCATTTGTTAAACATATTAATATAAAATAGTTTTGTTTATTATTATGTACATCTATGAAGGTAATTGTAATCTTTGCAAATAAGTAGTTATTATTAATCTTAATTATAGATCAAAATGTGTTTGTGTGTGTGTGTGAATTGGGAAAGCTTTTATGTTCAATTCATAGGAATATATTTGAAAAAAAATGTTGTAATGGTCACTTTCTATTTGGTTTTGGGCACAAGTTGAGCTTGAATGAATGCTACAATTTTGTGCAATATTGAGTTCATTCCCTTGTTATTCTTTCTCTCTCCTTAGAAAACTTCTCAAATCTGCCCACACCTCATCTATTCCAACAAATTTTATATCCACGTTACATGTATTACACCTACATATCACCATTTTCTTATCCCAGGTCAATCTCACTCCCTTACTTGCAAATATAACACCAACATTTTAGAAAGCTAAATTTAAAGATTTCTAGCTTCTATCCATTTAATTCTCACATTGAGCCAATTTGGTATGCATTTCACAAGATGATTTCTATGTAGTTATATTTAAAGGAAGTCTTTTAGATGTTATTTCATATCTTAAATAACATCATCAAATCATTCTAGAACCACTTGACTTCCTGGAGTATTCAAGAATAATTTATTAGAGGAACATTTCAATTGGTGCGCTAAAAGGAATATCATTAACTTCTAAACCATCTAGAACATTTTTATGCAATTTGATGACCTCCTTAAGGAAATTTTAAATGCTATAAATTCTTAATTACTTGTAATAAGAAGATAATCCAACAACCTATTAAGTAAAACCATTCAATCAACAAGATTAAATCTATGAGCAATAAGATAGATCTATCCCTACAAAATCAACTTAAATCTATAAAATTGATCTAGAGATGGTGAAAAACTAAGAATAATTCTAGACAATGAGAAAATCCAAATGACTTTTTTTACCAAGATATTTAAAAAAATTACACACCATTAAGTTACACTCATCAAAGTTCCACAAGTTGATTGCCTAACATCCCTTTGAATATTTAATTTCTTAGAAAAATATTTAGTCATTTGATTTTTACTCTCGTAATTGTCATGTAATTGATCTAGGTTGATTATCCTTATCTACATGCATTTGATTGGATTAGCATGTAGATGAAACTAGAGAAGATTTTAAAGTTATATTTTTGGTGAACATGTTCAAGCTTATATGCCATATGTTATAACTCAATTTTTGTTAAGGGTGTTAGACCTACATTTATTTTATTGCATTATTACTTTTTAGATTTTAGTAAGGCTTGTATGTCTTTCATTACTATTTCACCAAGGGGGTGTCACCCCCTTCCAATTCCCCATGTACATTAATCAACGATAGCCTTGTATTATTGCAAGGTTGAGACACCATTTTTTAACAAATCTCCCATTTGGTGAGTACCTTACAAGAGAAACAAGAGGGGTACAAACATCGTGTTTTAATTGATAGGGGCCAGGAGGCCCAGAGATTCAATACCATCTAAAATGATTAGTTCTCAAAACCTTAGTTAAATAATTTGCAACATTCATAAAAGTCTCTACCTTAACCATCTTCCCTTGCCATCCTCAACCATATCTCTAACAAAATGATACCAAACATCAATGTTCTTGAACTTGGCATGAAATGTCATATTCTTATCTAGGTAGATCACACTCTAACTATTATAATAAATTGTCATTGCATCTTGTTTTATTCCAATATCTGGACATAGTCTCTTAAGACAAAAGAATTCTTTACAAGCATGAGTGGTTGCTATATAATATTCTTTAGTAGTGGATGAAGGAAACTGCAACTTGTCTCTTAATCATGCAACTAATTGCACAACCAAATAAGGTAAACACATAAGCATTGGTGGATCTTCTGCTATCAACACCACTTGCCTAATGTAAATCAATATAATGATGAATATAAAGGAAATATTGTGTCTTCTATCGAATTACCATGATAACATAGAATAATTTAATGCACACTTCAAATACATGAAGAACCTTTTAACTATTAGAATGTGAGGTTGATGTGATCTATGTTGTTGTCATTGGTGTCGACCTATCCTTATTCTAGCCTCTTGGTGTATTGGTTTTTTTGGATCTGATTGGTTTGGCATATCAGTTGATGTGCACCGATAGTTTGTTTGTTTTATATGAGGTTGTGATGCAGTCAAGGTTGGTGGATCCAATGAAGGACTATCTGACCTTGCAGCCAACCCAATACATAGTGGAGATACACAACAACAACAACAGATCTGATATAGAACATAAATCTTTATTCATCAAATCACCGATGACATGAAATGTGTCGGGCTGTAAGGCCTTCCCGATTACAGCCAGATACAAAGCAAGTAATAGTCTACAAGATCGTGCAGGATCCAAATCTTTTCCATAACATCAGTATTCAGCTAGCCCAGGTCTGCAACACGCAGCACATTGGTAGGCATCTAGGAAAGATCTAAACTTGTACTCAAACTTTTAGGCAATCTTCATGATCCTAAGCTCGCAAGTTGCCAACTCCAACTACCACCTCTGATCCCAAACAACTAACCAAGCATCTACTTAAATACTAAATCCCAACCACAAGTCAGCTCTAAAGGATATACAAATATTAAATGCCAAAACATCAGTCAGCTCTCAAATAGCCTTACAAATAAATAAACTCTCCAAGATGGCCCAACGGTCATCAGATCCGCATAGAAGAATGTACACACTAGATCTAGGTCCCCACACATCCAACGGTCAATCCATAACTCGAGGATCGCTACCCAAATCAATGGATCCAGTTAGCCAAGCCCATCCAACCAAACAATCCAGTCGGTAAGTAAGAACACTGAGCAATAAAGGAAATAATCGAGCGCCAGATATCGAGCAACGCAGTTATCACCGAGTGCTAGGAGAAACCGATGCCTTCAGTTACCGAGCGTTCTTCAGAGACCGAGCAGCCAGTCTCCCAAGCTGAGCAAGTACTCCACCAAACCAAGATCAAACTAACAATCTACCTTCAAAGACAAACATATTTTTGGTTAATACAGGATTGCCAAGAATCCTAGGATGCTTTTGCATCAGACACCCCAGGTAAGAAAGATTTTCTCATAAGGAAATCAGGAACGCCTCAAGAGAATCAGAATAGGTATGCCAAATATGTTCTTAACCCATATCTCCTCTTGTCCTTCATTCCAAGTTGTCTTCACTTCATTCACTTCTCCCTGCAGCAAGTTCTTCTGCTTTCCACTTCTCTTATCTTTTTTATCTGTAACTGATAACAACCGACTCTGACCACTACCGACCACATCAGTGTCTCGATAAGGTTAAGCCTCTCTGGATTCCTCAATCAACTCAATATCATCTGCAGCTCTCTACGTCATGAATGTCACCACCTATTGTACCATCTCTACCAGAAAGACCATCTACCTCTTAATCTCAACAAACTCTTTAGATATATCATTCTCCTTCTCTTTCATACTAGGCTTTGGAAGAATAGGTTCATCAATCCTCTGCTCCTAAGGTTTGTCATAAGGACAACACCTAATAACTCCACATCCCTTAACCCTTTTCTCCTGTAAAGGTAATAACTTATGCCGAACTCCTTCATGCCTAACCACATAGGTGTTAGCATGACCATCAAACAAAACATTCCTATCAAATTGCCAAGGTCTACTGATCAACAAATGACAAGAATCCATAGGCAATATATCACACAATATCTCATCCTGGTAAGATCCAATCTAAAATTTAACCAAGCATTGTTCTTCAACTCCAACCTTAGATACATCTTGTATCCAAATAATCTGATAAGGATTAGGATGCTTCTTCCTTTCCAAACTCAATTTACTAACCATTTCATCTGAAACAAAGTTCTCAGAACTGCCACCATCAACTATAACATTACATACCTTATCCTTGCACTTACATCTAGTTCTGAACAAATTCCTTCTTTGCACCGGTTCACGAACACATACAACTAATCTCCTAGTGATAAGTGTCTCACCTTTTTCTGCAACATTCACAATGTCTTCTTCAGCAGTCAGTGCCACCCTCTTCTTAGGACAATGAAAACTTCTGTGACTAGCTTCACCACAGCTATAAAAAGTACCGGTGAACTCATTCTTCCACCTTCCTCTCTATCCACTATTGAAATTATTAGTACCTTGACCACTGCTAGACTCCATATCAACTTTCGTAGGATTCTCTGTCACGTTACTTTCAGCAACTGTCTCACTAGTTTTACCACCTCGGTTCCTAATGTTCTATTTTCCTTCAGACTTCTTATTCAGCTTCTCTTTAATCTTCAATGCCATCTGATAAGCATCACCAAATGTTGTCATCCGCACAATAAGTAACTCTTCTTGAATACTAGGTCTCAAACCGTAGACATACCTAGCAACCTTCTCTTTATCAGCTTCAGAATGACCGGTCCTAATCAGGATTCTGTAAAACTCCTCGGTATACTCATGTACCAATTTGTTAGTTTGCTTCAAAGCTTGCATCTTCTTAAACATGTCCAATTCATAATCCACCAGAATGAATTGCTTCTTCAACTTGTCAACCATTCGGTACCACTTAGTATCAATCTTTTCTTTTCCTCTCCTACCTCTTTCCAACTGAACTTCTCTCCAAATATTTGCATGACCCTTCAACTTAGTCTTTGAAAATCTAACCCTATCATGATCTTCTATTTCTTCATACTCAAAGTGTTCATCCATCTCATTAATCCAATCAATCAACTCTTTTGGCCTAAGGCTTCCAGCAAATGCAGAAACTTCAATCTTAGGTCTTTTCCCAATCTTAGACATAGCTTTCAGAATTCAATTCTCCTCAGGATCTCTAGCTTCTTCTATAGCTTCTTCAAAATGATCTTCTTCCTCAGATTCATCATCACTACCTATCTTCAGTGTAGTCTTCTTCTTTCTCAACTCCTTGTGTAGGTCTTGCACTTGTTTCTGCAAAGCCCTAAAATCATCAAGACTAAATTCTCCAGTAGCTTCTTCCTTTGAGATCTCACAATTTCTCCTTAGAGGCATCTTCAATTCAAGATCCAAACACAAACACACAAGATCCACTAGGCTCCAACAGGAACAGACTTTGCTCAAACAGGAACAAACTTCACTCTGATACCACCTGACGCAGTCATGGTTGGTGGATCCAATGAAGGATTGTTTGACCTTACAACCAACCCAATACACAATGGAAATACACAACAACAAAAAATCTGATATAGAACAGAAATCTTTATTCATCAAATCACCGATTACATACATTGTGTCAGGCTATAAGGCCTTCTCAGTTTTGGCTAGATACAAAGCAAGTAACAATCTACAAGATCCAAAGCTTTTCCACAACATCAATATTCAGCTAGCCCAGGTTTGCAACATGCAACACACTAGTAGGCATCCAGAAAAGATCTAAACTTGTACTCAAACTTCCAAGCAATCTTCTTGATCCTAAGCTCACAAGCTATCAACTCCAACTATCACCTCTAATCCCAAACAACTAACCAAGCATCTACTTAAATACTAAATCCCATCCACAAGTCAGCTCTATAGGTTATACAAATATTAAGTGCCAAAACATCAGTCGGCTCTAAAATAGCCTTACAAATAAATAAACTCTCCAAGATGGCCCCAAACAGTCATCAGATCCGCATAGAAGAATGCAACATGCTAGATCTAGGTCCTTACACATCCAACAATCAATCCATAACTCAAGGAGTGCGACCCAAATCAACGGAGCCAGTTGGCCAAGCTGATCCAACCAAACAATCTAGTCGGTAAGTAAGAACATCAAGAAATAGAGGAGATAATCGAGCGCCAAATACCGACCACGCCATGCATGACCAAGAAACACAGTTATCACTGAGCGCTAGGAGAAACTGACACCTTCAGTTACCGAGCGTTCTTTAGAGACCGAGTAGCCAGTCTCCCAAGTTGAGCAAGTACTCCACCAAACCAAGATCAAACTAAAAATCTACCTTCAAAGACAAACATATTTTTGGTTGATACAAGATTTCCATGAATCTTAGGATGCTCCTACATCAGGTTGTCACCTAAAGGTTTCAATGAGTGTTCTATGTGAGATGCAACCCGTGGTTGACTAGATCAATCCTATTTGGATGTGTATCCTTTGTAGTTCTCAGTCCCAACTATGTATGTGTAACATGCTGGTCATATCTATTGGAACTAATGGCTTTGGAGATTGTGTGGTGTGTTGACTTGAGTGCAGTGTGTTGTAATGATTGAGGTGGTCGTCATTTCAATCCTTACCACCGAGGGAATGTCTTGGTACAACCTATTTTAAATGGTTTGGCCAACTTGGTAGATCTCATCATGTTGTATAAGTAGAGAGAGGAGTTCATTTGTTTGTATGTATCAAATAAGACTCATATGTGGTGATATGCAAAGTCATTGTGAATCTATTTGTGGGAGATAAGTGTTCATGTGTAGTAGTGTGTTGATCTCAATGGTGGATTCTATCTCTTTTCATATTTTCTGGTAGTGAGCCTTATTTTACTAGCAGTGAGCCTCTGTGTATTGGTAGCGAGCCTTGTGTATTGACAATGAGCCTTATTGTACTGGTAGTGAGCCTCTGTGTATCGACAGTGAGCCCTATGTATTGCAATGAGCCTTATTGTACTGGTAGTAAGCTTTGTATATCGACAATGAGCCTTTGTATACCTAGAAGTGAGCCTTTGTAGAAACCACCCTACCAATGTTACCTTAACATGTGTTTTTACATTTCATGAGAATTAACTTCTCAAGGTTTTTTCCCATCTTGGGTTTCTACGTAAATCTTGATGTTCTCTATGTCGATAGTTTTGTGTTCTTAATGCTTACATTTTATGTGGATGTCTGATGTGCTTGACTGACATATCTAAAGTTGTTAATACTGTTGATTGTAAGTTGACTGGAAGAGGAAAAGTTTGATAAGTTATGTGGGAATAATTGATTCACCCCCCCGTCAGTTATTTGGCTTGTTCAACAATTGGTTCAGAGCTTGGTTCCTTGGTGAAGAGCTTAACTGCTTGAGGTAGATTTGATGTCACACAAATTGTCCATCCCTTTGTTTGATGGATCAACTTATAGTTCATGGAAAGATCAGATAAAAGAATGCTTGGTATTGGTTGGTTACAAGACCTAGAAGCATGTGGAGACAAAGTATGTAATTCCTCAAAATGGGCTTAACACTCTAGCTGAAATCAAGGCATACAAGGAAAATGAAAAGGCAATGTATGCTATTACTAGTGCTTTATCAAATAATGAATTAGAAAAGGTTATTAGTTTGAAGACTTCTTATGAAGTTTGGGAAACATTAAAAGAGATATATGAGGGGAATGATAGAGTTAAGTTATCTAAGAAGCTGACAGCTAAGAGACATTATGAGAATCTAAGAATGGAAGACGGTGAAGCTATCAGAATTTACTTTTAGAGGGTTTAGAATGTAGTGAATGAAGTCAAGAATCAAGAAGGCACTAGTATCAATGAAGACTTTATGTAGAAGATCTTGACGACTTTACTAGACAACTACAGTGATAAGATCTTGAAAATTGAAGAGGTGTATGATCCAAAGAAGTTTACCAAAGAACAATTATTTGGTACCCTGACAACATTTGAGTTAAGAAAGTTTGGAAGAGACATGAATAGATCTGAAATGACATTCAAAGAAACAAAATCATATGATGATCCTGCTAGTGATGATGAAGAAGAGTTTGAAGCAAACTTTTCAAGGAGACTCAAGAAAGGCATTGACAAATATAAAGGTATGTTACCTCTAAATGTTTTAGATGTAGTAAAATTAGTCATTTGGCTACTAAATATTCAAAGAAAGGTCCTAGATAGAAATTTAAGAAGTTCAATAAGAAGGCTTACTATGTGAATGAAGATGCTAGTATCCCAAATGATGAATCAGAGACAAAAGATTATTTATTTTATGCTGAAGAGGATGAGAAATAGGAAATGGATATTACTAACATTTGTGCTAAAGTTGATGATGTTGAAACTACTTTGTATGTTAGAAGAAAGAAAAAAGAATGGTTGATTGATACTAGTTGTTCTCATCATCTGACCAGAGATAAAAGTAAGTTTATGTCACTTAGCAAATATGATGGTGGTCCTTTTAGATTTGGTGATGACAAAACAACTTAGATTGGTGGTAAAGGCTCTATTACTTTTGATGGAAAGAATAGCACTAACAATGTTTATTATGTGAAGGGTTTGTATCACAATTTGTTGAGTGTTTGACAAATGTGTGAGAATGGATATGATGTTAGTTTCAAGAATTAAATTTGTAAAATCAGGAAAAGGTCAAGAGACCTAATTACAATTGGGAAAAGAACATGAAATATGTACCAACTAGAAGGAGCATCATAAGGACACTATTTATTATCCCAGACCGATGACAGTTAGATTTGGAATTGAAGGATGTGTCACATAAACTTTGATAACTTGGTGATAATAAGCACATTTCGTGTAGTGAGAGATCTACCCAGACTACATAAACCATAAAACATTATCTATAAGGGTTGTCAAGAAGGGAAACAGAAAAGAGAATCATTCAAGGCAAAAATCTATTCATCTACTAGTGTACTTGTGGAGATTGTGCACATCGATCTCTATGGTCCTACCAAAACAAGGAGTTTCAAGGTGAAAGATACTTTATACTTTTTATTGTTGACTATTCAAGGATGGGATGGGTTTATTTTCTTAGAGATAAATCTAAGGATTTTGAGAAGTTCAAGATATTTAAGGCTAGAGTTGAGATTGAGTGTGGTAGAAAGATTAAATGTTTGAGATCTGACAAAGGAGGAGAGTTTACATCTGATGCTTTTAAAAGTTTTTGTGAAAAGTATGGTGTTAAGAGACAGTTTTCAATAGCTAGAACACCCCAACAAAATGGTTTTATGGAAAGAATGCAGACAATTTAGGAAGTATAAAGAACTATGTTGAAGGAGGCAAATCTATAGAAAATCTATTGGAGATAAGTAGTACATACTTCTATGTATACACTTCATATATTTTTGTACTGGAAGAAATATAGGAATACTTCGTATGAGTTATGGCATGGAAGAGTACCTACAATTAAGTACTTCAAAATATTTGGCAACAAGTGTTACATATGAAAAGATGAAGATAATCTTGGAAAGTTTGATGGTAGAGTGGATGAAGGAATATTTCTAGGATATTCTACAAGAAGCAAAGCATATCGGTGCTACAATAAGAGATTGAACAAAATTGTGGAGAGTATGAATGTGAAGGTTGATGAAGAATTTCACAATGTCCCTAACTGACACATTGAGTATGAATCTGATACAAAGGACAAGAGAAATGAGGAAAAGAAAGAAGAAGAGGATACTCAACCAACATCAACATCCACAACTAAGAAACCAAGGTATGTGAAGAAGAATCATTATGAGAATCGGATAATTGGAGATAAGAATAGAGGAGTTGTTACTAGAAGTATAGAAACACAAGATCATGCTTTGTTGTATCTACTTTTTGAAGTTCAACCTAAATCTATAGAAGAAGCATGCAATTATCTGAATTGGGTAAATGCTATGAAGGAACAACTTGATCAAATTGAGAAGAATCAGGCCTTAGAATTAGTGCCCAAAATAATAGAAAAGAATATGATAGGTACACAATGGGTTTACCAAAATGAGTTAGATGAGAATGAAAAGGTTTTGAGGAACAAGGAGAGACTGGTATGCTATGGTTACTCACAAATTGAAGGCATTGACTTTGAAGAAACTTATGCCTCGGTTACTCAGATGGAGGCTATTAGGATGTTCTTGACATTTGCAACATTTGAAATATTAAAGGTTTATTAGATGGATGTCAATTCTTTGTTCCTCAATGGAGAAGTGAAGGAAGAAGTGTACATTGAGAAACCATAAGGGTTTATATTAGAATTAGATCCTGATGTAGTTTGTAGGTTGAAAAAGGCATTGTATAGATTGAAGCAAGGACCTAGGTCCTAGTATGGAAAGTTGGATAAATATATAATTAGTTAAGGAATCAAGAAAGGTTGGGAAGACAACAATTTGTACTTAAAAATACCTTTAGAATTTTTCATTATTGTTGTTGTATATTTTGATGATATCATTTTTGGAGGCAAAGATGATCTATACAAGAAATTTGCTAAAGAAATGCAGAAGGAATTTGAAATGTCCATGACTGGTGAAATGAATTTCTTTCTTGGATTGCAAGTAAGTTAGAATGAAAAAGGCATTTTCATATCTCAATCCAAGTATGTGAAGGAGTTACTAAATAATTTTATCTTAAAAAATTCAACACTTGTATGTACTATTGTTACTGGTAGTAAGTTCACTAAGGAGGATGATTCGTTGAAAGAGGATGCAACTGAGTATCAATGATTGGAGGATTGTTGTATCTAACTATTACTAGACTAGATATCATGTATACAATATGTTTGGAAGCTAGAATTTAGCAAGAATCAAAAGAGTCACATGTTATGGAAGTAAAGCGGATTTTTAGATACTTGAAAAGAACAAAAGATATGGGATTATGGTATCCTAGAGAGTCATATTTTTCACAGATGATATATACATATGCAAATTGGGTAGGATGTTTGGATAATAGAAGGAGCACTAATGGGAGAGAATTATTTCTTGGCTCCTAGTTAGTTTCTTTGTTCTGTAAGAAGCATGGTTCTATAATTCTATCTACTAATCAATCATTATATATTGTTTCATCCTCATTTTGTACTCAGGTATTATGGATGAAGGATACCTTGAAGGATATAGGAGTTAGTTTTGATGAACCAATTCCTATAATGTGTGATAATA
The DNA here is from genome assembly GCA_027943335.1 of Chamaecyparis obtusa. Taxonomy (NCBI): domain Eukaryota; kingdom Viridiplantae; phylum Streptophyta; class Pinopsida; order Cupressales; family Cupressaceae; genus Chamaecyparis; species Chamaecyparis obtusa. Next base: position 60,677 of record BSBK01010743.1, on the reverse strand, counting down.
CTAGCACTATAAGTATTGGCATTGTGATGAATTTTGGTGAGCAGTCACAGGTGATTATGTTTTTGGTTTTCATTGATAGAAACATAGTCACCACATATAGTTGGATCAATCGACAAGGTTAGTGTTTGATCGCTAAGCACAATATAGCCAAATACAGTAATCAGTGTACAAGAAGAAAAGCTATAGATGGAGATTTTGGTATTGGTAAAGTATTAGATGGAATTGAGTGGAACGGTCATAGAATCAATATTTATATGATCATAAGACATCATGTCTACAACCACAACTTACTTGGACAATGAGTGTACAAGCATCATAGTGGCAGAAGAGGCTAGAGGTTGAAAAGACTAAGTTCTTGAACTACCGGTGGTAAATCTTAGATCGGTAACCGGTATGGATATTGTGGCATGTATAGATGTTATAGTGTCATGTCTTATATGATAAGGATTTGATGAGATGTCAATTATATGCTCAAGGAAAGCATGGAGGGAATATTATAGAAGCAATTTGGGATGGTCAATACGTCTTAACTATTCTTGGAAATATCACATGTAAATCTTATGGTGGATCAAGGCAGTGCTAGAAAATGTTTTACAAATATCAAGATATGTGTTTTGGCGAGATGTATTTGAGCAGGAAAATTTAAATTTAAATTTTGGTGAAGGTTAAGGTGGTGAAAGTTAAGTATTTATTGGGTACTACTCTTATTGAAAACAATTGTTGAGAGTTAGTGAGTTGATGATTGTGTGAAGAAAAATTTATGATTTTTAGGGTTGCGATTAGGGTTTTGAGAAGAGGTAGATCAAAGAGAAGTAACAGATAGAAGAGAGAAGATTGAGTCTAACAATCGCGGTGTGCTACATCTATATCATTACTTATTGTTCCCTAATAGTTGCAACAAGATAAATCCCTTAATCGGGTGGACTTTAAGATGTCTTCTGTTGTAAATCCCTTAATCGGGTGGACCCACAAAAAGAGTTTTAAATCCTCTAGTGAGGTAGATCTTAATAGATCTCATTGCACTCCTAACAATGTACTAGTCACTCCTAATAGGGTGAACCCTCAAAAGGATATTTGTAGCTCCTAACAGGGAAAACCTTTTTAATGCAGTGAAGGGCTTGTGGTGTCACCCCCACCATGTTTGTCTCCCTCTAACCAAGGTTTTCCATGAAAAAAATCAGTGTTATGTGTGATGCATGTGGATGTCTGATTTTATTTACTTTTATATCATTACATCAGTTTTATGTTTTTTAATTTGGAATTTGATGCTAAAGTTAATCAGACCTGTGGTTGAATTAGTATGTTACCTATTTGTATTGATTCACCCCCCTCTTAGCACCTTCAAATATTAACAATTGGTATCAAAGATTTGGATCTCTTGGTATTAAGCTTAACCAATTGAGGAGAAGATCCCTAAAAACCAACATGGAGATTTACAAGTATGAGAAGCAAATTGAGAATGAAAACAAGATGTTCAATGAGCTGTAGGAAAAGATGAATAATTCCCTTGCAAAAAGAAGAGAACTAAATGATAAATTGAGGGAAATCCAATGCTACATAGAGAAACTATCTAAAGCTAGTGGATTTGAAGAATCTGAGGAGGCAATTGTAGATCTAGTGAAGGAAAACAAGAAACTAACTAAAGACAAATCAAATATAAGGAAAGAACTTGAAGGTCAAGCAGTCAGGATGTGTGAAGAGCTTGAAGGAAGAAGAACTACCAAGGATGCAAGGAAATCTACTAAAGATGCCAAGAAAGTTGTCGGGGATTCCCTAAAGGAAAAAGATGAAGAACTTCACAGACTAAGATAGGAATATGCTTTGTATCAAAGTCAAATGCAAGATATAGTTGAAGAAAATTTGCAAGTTGTAAGTGAAATTGAAATACTAAGAGAATAAAATGAGAAATTGAAGAAAGAACTAAAAAATGAGAAAGAAGCTAATGAGAAATTGAAGAAGTATAATGAAAGTTCACAAAATCTTGATGAACAATTGAAGAGACAAAGGAGAAACAAGGATACAACCGGTCTTGGATACACTAATCAAGGCACATTTGAAGTAGGAGAGTCATAAAGATTGAAGGAGCCACAATAAGATCTGAAGGTAAATCAAAGAAATTCTAGTAAGAAACCTAACTGTAGACATGGAAAATAGGCCCGAAAAATCAATAAATGGAACAAAGGCAATTCAAATCAAAGGAAAATTCAATTAAATGATTAAATGATTAAATAAAGCTTGAAAAGGGGAAAAACACTACGAGATTGATTAAATTCAATTAATGACATAGTTGTTGAAAGCAAAAATCAAAATGAACCTCTTACCCTTCATGGCTAAATTTAATTACTTTAATTAATTAATAAATCATAATTTCCCTCAACAAAGCAAATTGGAGACAAAATGGACACAAATCACTCACTTTTGTTGAAATGGTTCAGCCTTTTGAAACCATTTAAATGATTGTCCCCTCCTTGTCCCCCCATTTATGGACAAAGCAAAGCCAATTGACCTTACCCAAGCATAACCATGATCAACTCACTCTACCCCCTACCCTTGGGAAATTACTATAAGTATGAGGCATTTTGGAGAGCATTTCCATCTTAGAATTTCAATTGAAAAGCATTGTTACTATAGTCAATTGAGATAATTTCTAAGAGCAATTGAAGCATTTGAGCATTTAGAGTTTATCATTTTATCATTTTATCATTGCATTGTTATCAATGGAGCTACATTAAGCATGAATTCATCATAGAATAAGAATTTAGAAGCATCATAGCAGCATTATTCTCATTTTAGAGGTGTCACTAGTGAGGATTTGTAGCTGAGAGCTCACTTACCACTTCTTTCTAGAGATCCATGAGATGTTATAGATTGTAGTTGCATTTTAGAGTAAATTTCCTTTGTATTTAGCTTAAATTGTTGCTACTTGATCTTAATTTCATGAAGGTGAATAATATCATCACACAAATGGCACCCACCATGGGGCTTGAGCCTCAAATTCTAACAAATTTATGATTTAAATCATCTTTGCATGCATTTTTGTGTTGTTTTTGTGTGTTTTCTATAGGAATTTGCTAAATTCACATGTATGGGAGATTTACTCATGCCTGGAAGTGTTTCTATGTCACTTCGGCTGTCTATTCTCACGCCTACTATCTAGAAACTCATGCATACAATAGCAAAGCGTTTAGCCTTTACAGGATAAAGTCACGCCTTCAGGACAGGAATTATCGCTTACCTATCATTTACTGTCGCTTTAAGGATTTCTTTACATTGCCTTTAAAGTTTAAATTTACGCTTCTGGTAAATCTATTATCACATGGAATATGGATTGATATTGCATTTAAATTTCATGTTAGGATTAACAAGGCAGAAATAACAATTATGTGCAAATATAACTAATATCAGAAAACAATAAACCACGCATAAGAGAACACAAGACACAAAGATTTAACATGGTTCACCCAATCCCTGGGCTACGTCCACCAATAACAAGTCCAATATTATTATTATCCAGTGATTACAACCTGATTACAATCTGTAATCCCTTACAGCTCAATTCTGTCGCAAGTACTAAAATCATACATACGAAAAATCCCTAACCCTAAGCCATATTATACAATATTTTTGCCGCTTTAGGGTTAGAATGAATTATAACATGTCAGCTCAAATAACTGAAAAGTAGTCAGCCTCAAAAAAAATCACCTCAGGGGCTGCGCCCCTGAACCCCCGCTCAGGGCCCGGCCCGGCCCCGAACCCCGATGAGGTCGAGAGGAAAAGTGTACACTACTTTCCTGGATAGTACTTTCCTGATTAGTCACCACAAGCTAACAATCTCCCACTTGGTGACTGATCAGTATCCACACTATACAAAAAAAAAACCTCCCACTTGGAGACTAATCCTGTAGCAATACCGCTACCATATGAGGCTCCCACTGGATCGAACCACCCTAGACTCAGCTGTTCCTTTATTTTGTTCAGTCTAGAAGACCAACTGAAGCTGAACATGAGTTCAAATTCTCCCTTGTTACTACCTTTGTAAAAATATCTACTAGATTATCATCAGTATGAATCTTTTCCAGCCTTAACTTCCCATCATCCAAAACTGACCGAATGAAATGGTACCGCAACTTTATGTGTTTTGTCTTTGAGTGCAAAGTAGAATTCTTTGGAAGATGAATGGCACTTTGGCTATATGTATGTAGAAAATTATCTTTTTGTGGATGTCCCAATTCTTCCATGAAGAATTGAAGCCATATCATCTCCTTGGATGCCTTTGTAGCAGCAACATACTTTGCCCCTGTAGTGGATAAAGCAACCACCTTTTGTAGTCGAGAAATCCAACTCACTGCTATCCCACCAACAGTAAATATATAACCTACAGTACTCCTCCTGCTATCTATATCTCCTGCCAAATCTGAGTCAACATAGCCTTGTACAGTAGAAGTAGAACCCCCAAAGTGTAAACACTTATTGGATGTACCTCTCAAATATCTAAGAATCCATTTGATTGCATTCCAATGCTCAATACTAGGGTTACTCATATATCAGCTAACGACTCCCACTGCATGTGCAATATTTGGCCTAGTACATACCATAGCATACATTAAGCTCCCTACAGCTGAAGCATAAGGTACCTTAGAAATTTTAGTCTCTTCTTCTGGTGTCTTGGGACACATATCCTTAGTCAATTTCAAATGACCAGGCAAAGGTGTGCTGACAACTTTGGCATTTTCCATAGAGAAACGTTGCAACACCTTCTCAATATAATCAGCCTGAGATAGAGACAATTTCCTATTTTTCCTATCTCTGCAAATTTTCATACCAAAGATTTGTTTTGCTGCCCCCAAATCCTTCATAGCAAAAGATTTTGCTAACTGTTGTTTCAACCCCTGAATATGATCCATGTTAGACCCAGCTACAAGCATATCATCAACATATAAACATAAAATAATGTAGCTCTCATAATCCAACCTCTTAAAATAAACAAAATGGTCAGAATGAAACCAACTATATCCATGCTCATTCATAAAAGTGTCAAATTTAATATACCATTGCCAAGGTGCTTGCTTCAAGCCATATAAACTTTTCTGCAATTTGCACACCAAATTCTCCTTACCCTTGACCTCAAATCCTTGTTGTTGAACCATATATATTTCTTCATCCAAATCACCATGAAGAAAAGCTATTTTAACATCAAGCTGCTCTAAATGCAAATCTTTAGTAGCCACAATACTTAAAATAGTACGGATAGAAGTCATTTTAACAACAGGAGAAAATATCTCATCAAAATCAATACCATGTTTCTGTGAAAATCCTTTTACGACTAATCTGGCTTTAAATCTTTTCTTACCTCCATCTTCTTCTTTCAGCCTGTAAACCCATTTATTCTGCAAAGCCCGTTTTCCTGCAGGTAACTGACATAAATCCCATGTTTGATTTTTTAGCAAAGAGTCCATTTCATCTGTCATTGCAAACTCCCACTGAAGTTTTGTATCCACCTGCATAGCTTCATTATAACATTCAGGTTCACCAGCATCAATTAATAAGATAGAATACAAAGAAGGTGAAAATCTATCTGGAGGTCTACTTAGCCTTTTTGACCATCTAACATTCACTGGGGTGTGTGGTATTTGTTGTTGCTGTTGTTGCAGAGCATAAGGAACTACTGGAACATTAGCATTTGGAATATCATCCAGCACTACATAATCATTTTCTTTCTTCTCATGCTATTGCAACAGATCTTTGTACAACACTTTCTCATTGAATATGACATCCCTGCTTCTTACAATTTTATGATTTTCAAAATCCCAAAGCCTATAACCAAATTCATCAATGCCATATCCAACAAATACACATTTCTTTGACTTAGCTTCTAGCTTGGTTCTATTTTCAGAATCTATAAGTGCAAAAGCTTCACAACCAAAGGTTTTGAGAAAAGAATAACTCACCTTCTTACCACTCCATGCTTCCTCTAGAATACCACAGTCCAAAGGAGTAGAGGGGCCTCTATTGATTAAATAAATAGCAATGTTCACAGCCTCTGCCCACATATTTTTGGGCAGCCTAGCATGCAACCTTATACTCCTTGCACGCTCCATTATTGTCCTGTTCATGCATTCAGCCACTCCATTTTCTTGTGGAGTCCTTGGTATAGTTTTCTGCCTATGAATACCATTAGAGGAACAATATTCTTTAAATTATGTGCTGCAATACTCACCACCATTATCAAATCTGAGACATTTTAACTTTTTACAATATTTTTGCCGCTTTAGGGTTAGAATGAATTATAACATGTCGGCCCAAATAACTGAAAAGTAGTCGGCCTCAAAAAAATTCACCAAGGCCGGGAGGAAAACTTTATAGTACTTTCCTGATTAGTCACCACAAGCTAACATTTCAAAGTTGCGCATTTGATAATTTCTTTATCGCTTTGAATTTGTGAGATATCGGCTGGCTCTGGTTATTTTCTGTTATTTTAAAGTTTGTTCACACTTAGCACAAAAAATTTATCGCCTGTTAAATTATTGATGTCACCTGTGTCACAGATAAGTGTTGTGGCTAATCGCTAAAGTCACGCTTGTGAGTAATTTGTTCATGCTTATTAGCTAGACAATGTCGCCTCTGGTTTGTTTTCTATTCTGGTCTTTAAATGGATAAATTTGAAAATCTGATTATCTATGTTTGTTGTTAAGCAGTAAATGAGAAGACATCTGAGAGTGAAAAAGCCAGAAAGTAGGTTCAACAAGGAGGGAAAAGTGTTGGCAAAGAAAATAAAGAAGGAGAATCAAGTGCATACAAAGGCTATCCTTGAATCCACACTAGATGAGGATGTCAAGGTATATGAAAAGTATTTAGCTATGATTGAAGCTTACAAGCAAAAATTTGTGTCTCTAAATTGGATTTATGAACCTTGAGCTTAAATTTTATTTCATTTAAATCTTTTGATTGATTACATACAAGTTTGGTTTCCCCTCATTGTGAATTGGTTGTGTTGGACTAACTTGTTGGAGGAGGGAGCTGGAGCAAATTGCCAAGGTGAGTAAGTGAAAAATGAAAATCAGTAACTCAAAAATGCCCCTAGCCTTTTGCTAGCTACAAGGAAAGGTATTCTACTCAAACAAGCTTGCATTCCCTTAACTTGTGGCATTGTCATTTAAATCTAGCTTTAATAGGGAGGAAATTGAACCACACATTTCAATTCTAAGAACCTCCTTGTCAAGAGGTTGAAAAAGAACTAAGTGTTTGAAGTGTTTGGGAATCAAAAGGAAAGTTAGGGATATGCTCTTCACCTTCTTGGTGAAACAAACTCCCAAAAACTTTACTTAAATTCAGATTTTCCTTACTTGCAAAATGAACATGCTAGAGATTTAGTGGGCTCGCCTCCCAAATTTGCCTTAGCGAGGCTAGTGATAGGGACAACCCAAAGTGGGATACACTTACTTTTTCCATGAGAATATGATCCACTATAAAATGAAACACATGCATCCTTAATGGGGTGCATGACAAAGGGATTTTAATTTTCTCAAACTTCCTCTAGTAGTCCTTACGGATTGCATAAAATCATGCCTCGGTGCATGTGGGAAGCCCCTTAACATACTTAGGGGATGAGAGATTTTAATTCATTTGAATGGAATACTAATTGAATCCCAAGTAAATTAGAAAGGCCACCTTGTAGAGCCATGATTACAAGCCAATTTGACTCTAGGTAGGCTATTTGGAATTCATTCTTGTGCTATACATGTGAAAACATTCGAGAATATACACATTAGATTGTTGTTTAGAGACATTTATGTGTGTGTTGCGTTTGTTCCTAATTTTCAAAACAAGAATTTACCAAAAATATCTAATCAAAACTTTTAAAAATTCAAAATTTTATACCCTGGTCAGAGAAGTGTCACTTGGGCACATTCTAGACATGCCTATCAGGTTTTCAGTCACGCCTGTGATTGGTTTAAACACATGTGGACACAGTTAAGTCCCATCTAAGAGAGATTCAAACACACCTTTAAATACTGGAAACCCGCTTAACAGAAGAAAAGTGCCGCTTGTACATCTACAGAGTGCCACCTATCAAAAACTAGTATACGCCTACACAGGTTTCAGACATGCTTGTGCTTGGTTTAGTCACGCCCAGAAAACAAAAAGGGCAAACAAAGAGTACTTCCAGGAAGAATCAAAAATTTTTGAATATCAATTTGAGTACCCTTTTTCGAGTTTTCTTTGATCCAACTTACAGTCTGGTCAAAAATCTTGTTTCACATATCTGTCAAAATTTTGCAAAGGATTAGACCTCAAGTAGTCTTGACTTATATCCAAGGTTCATGCCTGCATTCACCAGATCATATTATATCAAGCAAACCTTGCAAGCTGATGGGACCTATTTGAGACAAGAGCTCCCTTATCCCAGAGATGAAACTACTCCTAGAGTACCACAAAAGTCATCGAACAAGAAAAAGAAGACAACATGATGTATTATGGTAGTTTGGGTGGTAAGGATAATAGTGGTATTGATCTCACCAACCAAGATAATGCCAATAGTGGAGGCATTGACATGAATAACCAGAGCAATATTAATAACCAAGGCAATACCAACAATGGGGGAGTAGATCAAAACACTCAAGGAATTGACCAAACTCACACTCAAACTAACACCGAACCAATGATAGAAGATGCCATGGATGAAAAAGTTAGTGAGGCTATCCAATGTCCTTATTTTAGAAAGCTCATGGAAAAGGCAATGGACAGAGATAGAGAAAAACATTTCATGGACTTAGTACAAAAAGGTCTCAAGCTTCCCCGTGACTATGATGTCAACCAACTTAAAGCACCAGAAGTTGAGGAAAGTACCTTAGACATCATGAACAAGAAATTCAAGATGTTTCAAATGCAATTAGATGACATCAAGCAAAGCGGTGCTCCCAAGCCTTTCTCTATAGAAGCATTGTGTCCATTCCCGTTTGATAAAAGGTTGGTTATGGTGCCATTCCCAATCAATGTTGTGTTTCCTAAGTATGACAAGTACGAAGGAACGACGGATCCCCAAGATCACTTATGGGAGTTTTGTACATTGAGCTTAGAGTTCATGCATGATACAACATATTTAATGAGATTATTTTCGTGAAGCTTAGGAGGCATGGCTATGGAGTGGTTTTCTAAGTTACCCTCTGGCATTAAGACCTCGAAGAGTTAGCTTCAAAATTCATGGCTCATTACTCATATAACATTAAACATGAGGTCACAATGATAACATTATGCAACACAAAACAAAAAGATGGAGAGGCATTCCTCACTTTTCTACAAAGGTGGAGGACAGTTTTTGCAAGATATCCTAGAAGTGTGCCTGAAAAAGAGAAGATGGATATCTTCATAAATAGTTTGAGTAATGAGTTAAACTACTACTTATGAATGCAATGTCCAAAGACCTTCCAAGATCTAATTGAAAATGGAGTGAGCACGGAGGAAGTGTTGGTCAAAAGTGGAGAACTCAAACTGTACAAAGATAATAAGAACAACTCCAACAATGGCAACAATGGCAATAATCAGAAGAATGATTGGTTCAATAGTAACAGTCATTATAAGAACAACAATAAGGGAATTGTGAATGATGGAGTAGTTGAATCTAGTAACTTGAAGGTGGTCCCCTTTTCTCTTACAAGGACACCTAATCAAGTGAATAATACCAATCGGAGTTCTAATCCACCATCCAACAACAACCACACCAACAATGGAAATCAAGGAGTACTAAATTCGATAAATATTTGAGGCCAACTCCTCCAAAGAACTTCACACACTTGGGTGAACCCCTTGAAAAGGCATTAAAGACTCTCATGGCTAATAATGTTATTACTTTACCCAAAATTCAGCCTTACGAGCCAAATAATAAGCCTAGTTGGTGGAGTGCTAATAGCCATTGTGAGTATCATAGAATTCGAGGACACACAACAAATGAATGTCTGCAACTAAAGAATGTAGTGCAAGATTTAATTGATAATGGCATGATCACCGTTGATGGACCTCCAAACAATGAAGATCATACAACATTCAAACAACCTTTTTTACAAACATGATAAGGGAGAGTCATCAAATAGCAAGAAGCAAAGTGCCAATAATCTCAACTTTGCACCACCTTATGATCATATTGTTAATGCTATAATAGTCAATGAACAACCTCAAAAGGAAGCATCAAATGTCATTACAAAAGGGCAGAATTCTAGAATGACCCTACAAGGGATACCTCCTCAAAGCACTAACATCCCGCAATCCAACATTGTGGTCAAACAACCTTCTACAGCAACAAGGCCTTATAGTTTGGTTGATCAATTGCAACGTACTCCAGCACAAATCTCTATCTTAGAGTTATTGAAGTTGTCACCAAACCATAAGGAAATTTTGGAAAAAGCTCTAGTAGAGACACATGTTCCTACTAACTTAGAGGTAGAAAAGTTTCAAAATATGGTAGGTCATCTTGTAGCACCTCATTGTCTTTCATTTTCCAATCAAGATGACATGTCTATAACCCATCCCCAAAATCTACCATTGCATATAGAGGTCTTAATCGAAAGGCATAGAGTCAAAAGAGCCCTCATTGATGGGTGGGCTGGTCTCAACATTTGCACATTAAGTCTTGTCAAATCCTTAGGTCTATCTGAGTCTTGCATTGACCCTACAAAGAAAACCACCATTAAAGCTTATGATGAAGCTGAAAGAGCTTCTAAAGGCATGATTGTATTGCCCATCCAAGTGGGATCTATCAAGAAGGACACCAATTGCCGAGTGCTGGACATGAAATTAACTTATAATATTTTGTTGGGGAGACCATGGATCCACGAGATGCAAGCAGTCCCATCCACGTACCACCAATGCATAAAATTTCCATACATGGGTGAAGAAATCATGGTTGGAGGAGACTCTAACCCATTCCAATATTGCAATGCACTCAAACCTCCTCATGAGTTATACATTCCACATAACCGGGAAGGAATTATTCAAGAAACCACAATTGAAGATGTTAAAATGAAAGAACTAACATTAGATGTTATTCAACACCCTCCTCAAGCTAGCTTAGTGACATAAACTAAGGGAAAGGAAAAAGTGAGCTACGAGGGCCCAAATACAATGAAAAGTTCATATCTAGCACCTAAATTGGAAACGATAGTCTATAAACCTACCAAAGAAGAAAAGGAAAAAGTCAAGGAAGATCGTTACCAACACATGAGTGAAATGATGAATAACTTTGAAAAACAATGCAAGATTAGTTCAAAAGGGATAGGAGAATATTTTGTTTCTCTATTTGACATGCCCACATCTCCAAAATCACATGGTAAACCATCAAAAGAACATCTTCCACATAAGTATAATTCCTATTTTTTAAGGGAAGATAACAAAGAAACATGGGATAAGGAAGAAGATGACGTCCTTCAATGGCTTTACCATGATGAGGAAGATACCTCCAACACTCCCATGGAAAGAATTCAGCATGTAAAGATACAAACCGAGCAATATGGGAAAGGCTTTGATATAATGCAGAAGATGGGATACAAGGGAAGAGGACCCTTAGGCCAAAGAAATAGGGGGTTAGAACCTATTGAACCTATTTGGAGGGAAAGTCATGAAAAATCTGGAGTAGGTTTTCAATTCAAAGGAGAAAGTTCAAGCCCAATGCATGATTTTTATCCTCAAATAAATGCCTTAGAATCCGAAGGAGATAGTGATGATTCTCAGGATTATGAATGGGATACCTTATCGGATGAATCATGTCATGATAAGGAAGTGATTGCTATACATACTTATGCAAAAATCCCAAGGCAAGAAGCTCAAATTAGTGAAGAACCTCCTATTCAAAGGCCTAATATAGAGCAAGTACCTACCAATGGAGCATGGATAGAAACATTTTGGATGCCTTTAGAGGAGGGAGATTCAAATGTTAGTTTTAACCCACTTGTGGCTTTTCCCATGTTGTTTCTCATAGAGGTTGATGAGGACTCGAGTGAAGGGGACTTTGACCCTTCTTCCATGGATCATCTTGAGGAAGCGCACGTCATAGATCTAAATGATACAATGTACGAACCCTCAAAAAATGTCATGTCCATAATGCCTATTGATGAGATCTTACCCAATGAACCCTTACTTTTGATAAATCTAAACCTCATTGATTGGGACCAAACCAAACCAAATGACCTACTTTAGTTTCCCAATGACCAAGCAATGAATCACTACCTTAATGCGGTTGAACCCTCTTTCACCAACGAATTCAATACAAACATAATGATAGTAGTAGGGGTCCAATCTCTTAGTCAAAAGAAAAAAATGAAAAAAAATAATAAAAAAATGAAAAATTCTACTGGTGAAAACCCAACTGTGGCACCATTAGAACCAAAAAAAATAAAAATAAAAGATGTTTCTTTTGGTGAAAACCCAACTGTGGCACCAAAGGAAGAGAGATTGGATACTTTGCCCGAACATGAAGAGGAAAGGTCACCTATACTCATAGAGCCAATGGAAAAGGTCAACATTGGGACAGAATTAGATCCAAAGTTCATACACTTGGCAGCATCACTTACACATCTAGAAAGAGAAGACTTCATAAAAAATTTCCAAGAACAACAAGTAAACTTTGCATGGGCATATGTTGACATGCCCAGATTAGATCTTGACTTTATAATGCATTATCTGAATGTTCGACCAGGGGTTAAGCTCATTAAGAAAAAGTTGAGAAAAATGCACCCCCACATAGCTCTTTTGGTCAAGGTAGAATTGGAAAAATTGTTGAAAGTAGGATTCATAAGAGCAATAACATATGTCGAATGGATCTCCAACATTGTACCGATCACAAAGCATGATAAATCCATTCATGTGTGTATGGATTTTAGAGATCTAAATCTTGCTTTCCCTAAAGATGATTTCCCACTTCCGAGCATAGATGCCATAGTGGATTTGACGGTAGGACACTCAATGTACTCATTAATGGATGGTTTTAGCGGGTATAATCAGATCCAAATTGCACCCAAAGACCAAGAAAAGACAACACTTTCTTGCCCTCGGGGCACCTTTTGTTGGAATGTCATGCCCTTCGGTCTTAAAAATGTCGGAGCCACATATCAAAGGGCCATGACAACTATCTTCCACGACATGATGCACACATTTTTAGAAGACTATGTGGATGATATATTGGAAAAATCCCACAAAAGAGAAGAACACCTCCACATTTTAAAAAAGATATTTGTTAGGTTGGAGCAATTCAAGGTCAGATTAAACCCAAAAAAATGTGCCTTCGGAGTCCAATCCGGCAAGTTACTAGGTTATATAGTTTCTGCCAAAGGGATTGAAGTGGACCCTGAGAAAGTACAAGCTATAATGGATATGGAGATACCTAAGAACAGCAGCCAAATGAGATCCTTGCAAGTCAAAATCCAATCCATAAGAAGGTTTATCTCTCAATTGGCCAAAAAATGTCATTCTTTCACCAGGTTGCTACATAAAGATACTATATTTATATGGGATGTCGAATGTGATCAAGCTTTTACATTGTTGAAGACCTATTTGATAAATCCACCCATTCTCATGCCAACAATCAAGGGCAAAGCATTACTTCTCTACATATCTACTACGGAAAGATCCCTAGGAGTACTTTTGGCACAAGAGGATGAACAAGGAAAGGAAAGAGCTATCTAGTATTTGAGTAGAACATTGATAAAATATGAGCTTAATTACACATTTATGGAAATAGCTTGTCTAGTAGTGGTGTTTGCATCTCAAAAGTTGAGACATTATATGTTGATACATAAGGTCAAGTTGATTGCCAAGATAGATCCTCTCAAGTATTTGTTAAGTAAAACAGCCTTAACAGGTAGAATAGCTAAATGGATGATGATATTGAGTGAATTCAACATTGAATATGTCGATAGAAAGGCAATCAAAGGATAAGTGATAGCGGATCACTTAGCTGAAAATCCCATGAATTCTACACAAACTATTCAAGTGGAATTTTTGGATTCCGCCATTATCAACATAGAGGCAAAAATGTGGAAGTTATACTTTGATGGATCCTATACTCAAGGAGGATCCAGGGCCGACATATTATTGGTAACTCCTCAAGGTTACACCATTCCCAAATCCTACAAGCTTATGTTTCCATGCACAAATAACATAGCGGAATATGAAGCACTAGTCATAGGCATCAAAATGGCCTTAGAGTGGAATATAAAAGAGCTACAAATTTATGGAGATTCTCAACTCATCATTAATCAAGTCAACAATGAATATAACACTAAAGATGAAAATTTGATGCCTTATAAGACTATGATTGATGGATGGAAGAAATATTTTGCATTGATCACCTTTGAATAGATTCCTAGAGAGAAAAACAAAGTAGCTGATGCCATGGCTACCTTGGCTTCTTTGTTACAAAAACCAGATCAAAATGAGAAGTATGAGTTCTTGGTGGAAGAGTTGGTGAAACCGTCATTTGACCTTCCTGAAACCCAAATTGTTGCCCTCTTACATGGACATGACTCCCCTTGGTACGGACCTATATATACATACCTTAAAGACCAAGTGCTACCCTTAGACCAAACCCGGGCTCAAAAATGCAATTTCATATGCCAAGCCTCCCATTACTTAATCCTTTCTAAGACATTTTATCATAAGGGTCTCGACGGGATGTTACTTAGGTGTCTAGAGGAAGAAGAGTCTAAATTAGCTTTATGAGAGGTTCACGAAGGCATTTTCGGGTCACACTCAAGTGGGTTAAATCTAGCTAAGAAAATCCTTCGCTTAGGGTATTTTTGGAAGACATTGGAAAAAGATGCTTGCCACTTTGTGAAGATATGCAACAAATGCCAATATCATGGTGACATGATACATGCACCGACACAAGAATTACATCCATTTGTCACATCATGGCCTTTCTATCAATGGGGGTTTGATTTAATTGGCGTCATAAATCCACCTTCTTCAAATGGGCATAAACATATCATAACCACAACAGAATATTTCACCAAGTGGGTTGAAGTGGTTCCCTTGATAACGACAATAGGAATTCCATGTTTATCTTGAATCATAGCATTTGCCAATATGGTATTCCTCATGCCATAATAACAGATAATGGAAAATAGTTCAAGAATAAGGATGTTGATGAACTATGTGCTACATTTCATATCACTCACCATTTATCATCAATTTATTACCCTCAGGGAAATGGGCAAGCCGAAGCCACGAATAAGAATATATTGAAGATCTTGAAAAGGTCGGTCAACAAATCAGGAAGGGATTGGCATATGCAAATTAATCTAGCATTATGGGCCTATAGAACTAGCATAAGAACACCCACTGGAGCCACGCCATTCTCACTAGTCTATGGGACTGAAGCAGTTCTACCATTAGAGGTTGAAATCCCATCTCTACGAGTGTCATTACAAGGATTGATCATAGATTAAGACTATAGAGTTGCTAGACTTCAACAATTGGAGTTACTTGAAGAACATCAAACACAAGCTTATGAACACCTGAAAGTGTACCAAAATAGAATCTCAAGGAACTATAATAAACATATCAAACTGAGATTTTTTCAAGTAGGAGACTTGGTGTTGAGAGAGAATCCAAAGAATCAGGTTGAGAGGGAGAAAAAAGGCAAATGGGAGGCTAATTGGCTTGGACCATTTATCATAATATCTTCATTTGGCACGGGAACCTATAAGTTATCAAATTGTGATGGAGAGGAACTCCAAGAACCTATCAATAGTATTCATCTTAAAAGGTTCTATCCATGAGATAGATGAAAGAGTATAAAGAGTATCAGATGAGAGAGCATCCTATTTATTGTACATAGTTCAAAAGAGATCTTGAAAATACCAAAAACATTTGAAAAGCACAAAAAAGATAAAAACATTGAGAAAATTGAGCATGAAGAAAGGAAAAAACATTTAGATATGATTCAAAAAAAATGTTGTCTTGGTGAAAACCTAGTAAATAGGCACCTTGATGATAGAAAAAAAAAAGGAAAAAAAGAAAAATACAAAAAAAAATAAAATTGAAAAATAAGAAAGTACCTTGGTGAAAACCTAGTAAATAGGCACCTTGGTAGCAAAAAAAGAGAAAGAGCTTGCAAAAATAGAAAAAAAAGAAGCTTGACCCATCCTAAAGGTGGAAACTTGGTAAACAAGTGCCTTTGGTTCCCTTAAGTTGGTCTTTCCTAGGTTGCATATGTCCATATTGCATTTCCACCATCCCATTTGTACAACTACCATTACATCCGTCATTTGTACTTAGTCATAATAAAGCTGGTTAGTCGCATTGTTGCATTGTCTATCACCCCTAAGTTTGTCAACTGATCACATTTATCACTTGGGGGCAAAAGAAGAGGGTAAATTTGGCATCCAATGGATTCAATAAGTGCTACAATCAGTCACATCAGAGAGAGATTTTATTAGAATTTCAGAAGAGATGGAAAATTTTCTTGAGCCTAATTATTTGATTCTACAACATGATCTAGGAACCTTCATTGACTCTATTATTTAGGATTAAAAGTTGACAAACACATCTTGAAGATCAGAATACTTGGAAATTATTTTTTTTGAAAATGAGAAAACATGGCACACCATTCAAAAGTTGTCTTTCTTTGCCAAGTAATGAAACTTGGTAAAACACTTGAAGTTTTCTTAAAATCTTGATGAACTTGACTTTTTATCATATCTTTGGAGTTCTTCGATGATGTTCGACTAGATTAGCCATGATAAAGATGTGATATTTTATTGCCTTTGAGTGACTGTTTGGAGGAAGATTCGTCACCTTACAAGAATTTGTCTAACGACATGGTCATCAAAGAACCATTGAGGACTATCTCATAAGAGGATGGATTGACCTTTGTTTGTTTACGCAAATAGATCCCTTGGTTATTTAGATCTTCTATATCTTAATACCAAAAATCCACTTGCAACATTGAATCCATTGACATCGGTATTCAGACTCCCATAGTTTGGTCATCCAACTAGTGAGGGTTGTACTTGGTTCAACAAAGAGGTTACCAAAATGTGATAAAAATCAGTATTCATATCATCATGTCAATGGGCAGTGGTGATTGTATCGACTTTCCGGTCCCAAAATGCTCAATGATGAAAATTTATCCTCAAGGCATTTATTTCCTAAAAGCTGGTGACACTTAGGTTGCATTGCAAGGCATATTAGATTAATTGCATTATCCTGTTAGATTAATTGCATTGTCCTGTTTGATCAAATGCATGTGTTTATGGTTACTTTTCCAAGGGAATGAGGGGGTACATCAATAATCTTGGGTAGTTAAAACATTTACGCAAAGGGGGTTCAATAACAATGTTTATTCTTGATAAAACACTATAAAGAAAATGAGATTATCTTTTGCATACACGCATTGAGCATTATTCATTATCCACATATTACAATGAGAAATCATCCATATATCATGTGCACTCATATAGTTAAGGATAGACTGGCATACATTGAAAAATAAAAAACATAGGAACATACATGTGCATTAAACATTCAACATCCATACATGAACAACAAAAGAGCATCACCAAATTCATACATCTTTGCATACATCTATATATATATCATAAAGTAAGATACTGCATTCATAGCATGAATCCAAGTAAATGCATAAATAAAACATCATATAGCTACATAAAAGATAATCTTCTAATCAACTCATCAAAGAGAATCAAGAAGTATATCATCATATATCATCATCAAAAGGAGGATCCAATACATCAAATATGTCAAGATATCATCAAAGTGATATATCAAATGTTCTGATCAATGAGAATAACATGAAAGGTGGACTAGCAACACTAAGTAAATCTGTCATTATATCAATCAAGAGCCTGTAGCACCAGATCCATCTGGCCCTCTACTATCCTGTGGAGGAGGAGCCTATGAGGTACCCACTCCATCCTGCCTCTGAACAACCATGACTGATCCAAGCTACTGTAATAAAGAGGCAACCTGGTCCAATCGACCCACAATAGTGGATATCTCTATCCTCATAGACTATAAACCTCGCTCTAATCCATCCATGCGATCACCCTGTGCACCCTGTGGCTGTGGAGCTGGTGGAGGCATCTGTGGAGCCCCATCATCTTGCTGTGCCTAATCCTGATGAGCTGCATCATCATCCTACTGAGTTAAGGCCACTCTCTATAACTGTACCAAGGGATCTAATCTCCTAGGAATCTACCTAGCTGCATCAATCTATGCATGTCTCTAAGCTCTCTGATGTCTATGCACTCTATCCTGCCTATCTGCTCTAGGCCATCTATTAGCTACATCATCCTGTGCTCTAGTCTATCTATCATGACCCTGATCTCATCTCACCTAACCTCCCCCTACAGAAACCTGAGGATGTCTATGTCCTCATCCTCTCTGATGTCTACCACCCCTCTCACCATCATGATGTCCAGGAATAGGCTTAGCTAGATCAGTAAACTAAGGAAACCTGTGGTGAGACCACCAATTTGCATACTCATGTGACATCCTGGCATTAGCCATACCAGGAAGTATCTCCCATCTACAAATAGTCATACCCGCAATCTGATCTAATGCAAACTGGTAATCAACACATGGACCCCATAGAGAGATCTTTGCCTGTACCCGAGCATATAATGCATTGCCCTAAGGCATATCCTGAATACGCCCATACTGTCTCAAAACTCTGTCAAAGTAGAAGTGCTAAATAGTGGTAGGAGTGTGCCCAATCATCCAGTGAGGGGCAAACATATATGGTAACTTGTCACCATCCTCTCTCCAATGATCGTAACTGAGATAAGGATGCCATATAACCTAATCCAGATCATCAATCTGACATTGCTAGTAATCTAAATGACCCATATGATGCTATATGACCATGCCTATATATAAGAAAGCATAAGGATGACCCTGAGGTCGAACCCTATCAGAAATAGGCCTAGTAATGGGAAGATGCTCCCATATCCACAACTATAGAATAATAACACCCGCTGACAATGATGCACTACCTCGATAAACTACCTCATTAAATCATGATACAACTATGCCAAGATGCAAGAACCCCAATCAAACCATCGATGATGAGCAAGTAAATCCTCTATAATCCAGCCCCAACCGACTAAAAAACTGCGACCTCGCCGGTCAGGAAGAAGTAGACTACCAATCAATGCACCCAAAACTGCTGGTAATGTGGGAAAAGAGGCAAACTGAGGCCATGTAATAGTATCCCCATCTCCAATAGTGTTGTCTCTGAATACTCGTCGACAGACAGAGGAATCATATGTAGAATCATAATAGACCAACTCACCCCTGCAAGGAATCCACAATAATTGATACACGTCCTCTGGTGTGATCATCATCTCTCTGTATGGCAAGTGGAATGTGTTGTGGTCAGAGTGCCATCGCTCCGCCACTGCAGTCAATAATCCATGGTTCAGCTGGAACC
This sequence comes from Chamaecyparis obtusa, assembly GCA_027943335.1. Classification (NCBI taxonomy): domain Eukaryota; kingdom Viridiplantae; phylum Streptophyta; class Pinopsida; order Cupressales; family Cupressaceae; genus Chamaecyparis; species Chamaecyparis obtusa. The sequence continues at coordinate 41,236 of BSBK01010743.1, read as the reverse complement.
ATGGGAGATCAAGGAGGAAACTCAAACCACATCTCTCAATGACTTGGAACTCAGCTGCTGTGAGTCTCTGACCTAAGTCAATAACCCATGATGCAACTAAACAGACGTATAAAGTAGGATAGTGATCCTGTTGACAAGGTAAAGGAATAATATCAGTACATTATATCAAGGAATTATCTCAAGTCAATCAAAAGTATCAAGTAATCACACCAAGTACCATCGTTTGTTTCTTTGTATCCTGAGAATGAAGTGATAGTATCAAATCATATCAGTTTTCACACTGATTGATTTATCCTATCAGTTAATATTCAAATCAGATTGACAAATCATATTTTAAAGTACTACTATTCTGATATCTAAACCAATTGTTTTGTTGACAATCATGGACCTACACTAATTATCTGACTTTCTCATCAGGGGGTTATCAAATTTTTCATCAGATATGCTCAACACGTGTAAAAAGTACAAAATTTTTGCAAAAAGGACATCAGGCATGATTTTTATGATGCCAGGCGACATTTTATCCTAGGCATGACTTTTTATTGCCCTAAGCGACATTATTATTCTGACAGGCAATAGATTTTTTTCTACGTGATAGTTAATTGGGCAACGCGATAGAGAATCGTGCCCTAGGCGAGAGTTAAATTGTTAGGTTTTGTGTAGGCAATAACCTATTCGAAAATGGGTATTGACCTAGTTTGACGTGATAGTTTTTATCCTGCTAGGCGAGACTCAAATGTTTTGTAAGTGATAATAAATTACATGTAGGCGAGAATCAAAACTGTGAAAGCGACAGTAAAACAACCTAGGCAACAATCAATTCATTCCTACGCGTGATTTCTCAAATGCAACGCAATGATGAAACATAACATTGCAATAAATGCTTAATAAATGCTCAATAAATGCAAATCAAGGTTTGTAATGACTTACCAGAGGTGCATAATCAGGCGGTCTCACATATCTCCTACACCTCTCAAATCTATGCTCCCGAATCAGCACAACCATCTCGAAATTGCTAGAGGATCAGAACAAAATCACCAAGGGTAAAAAGTAAAAATGAATGCTAAAAGAAGGTTTCTTAACCTATTTAAGGTATTTTTGACCTAATTTTGGAGGTGAAATTGGCCATTGACTTATCTTAACATATCAAATCAAAACCGGGGCATAATCATACATCGTGGGATATCATCAATAGTCAGAAACTAAAACATATTTGCTATATCAAATGTCAACAATCATTTTCAAATCAAGAAATTAATATGTTTTACTTTCTGAGGGGGCAATAAGGGTATCACATCGGGAATCGCAATTAGGACATAAAGAATATTTGAATCAATGTTCTTCACACATCGACTCAAAGAGGGGCATTTGTAGACATGGAAAATTGGCCAAAGGCTTAATTAAATCAAAAGGTGCATCAAATCATCAAAATAGCATGAAAAATCAATAAATGAAACAAAGGCAATTCAAATCAAAGGAAAATTCAATTAAATGATTAAATTATTAAATAAAGCTTGAAAAGGGGAAAAACACTATGAAATTGATTAAATTCAATTAATGACATAGTTGTTGAAAGCAAAAATCAAAATGAACCTCTTACCCTTCATGGCTAAATTTAATTACTTTAATTAATTAATAAATCATAATTTCCCTCAACAAAGCAAATTGGAGACAAAATGGACACAAATCACTCACTTTTGTTGAAATGGTCCAGCCTTTTGAAACCATTTAAATGATTGTCCCCTCCTTGTCCCCCCATTTATGGACAAAGCAAAGCCAATTGACCTTACCCAAGCATAACCATGATCAATCACTCTACCCCCTACCCTTGGGAAATTACTATAAGTATGAGGCATTTTGGAGAGCATTTCCATCTTATGGAAATTACTCACTTTTGTTGAAATGGTCCAGCCTTTTGAAACCATTTAAATGATTGTCCCCTCCTTGTCCCCCCATTTATGGACAAAGCAAAGCCAATTGACCTTACCCAAGCATAACCATGATCAATCACTCTACCCCCTACCCTTGGGAAATTACTATAAGTATGAGGCATTTTGGAGAGCATTTCCATCTTAGAATTTCAATTGAAAAGCATTGTTACTATAGTCAATTGAGATAATTTCTAAGAGCAATTGAAGCATTTGAGCATTTAGAGTTTATCATTTTATCATTTTATCATTGCATTGTTATCAATGGAGCTAGATTAAGCATGAATTCATCATAGAATAAGCATTTAGAAGCATCATAGCAGCATTATTCTCATTTTAGAGGTGTCACTAGTGAGGATTTGTAGCCGAGAGCTCACTTACCACTTCTTTCTAGAGATCCATGAGATGTTATAGATTGTAGTTGCATTTTAGAGTAAATTTCCTTTGTATTTAGCTTAAATTGTTGCTACTGATCTTAATTTCATGAAGGTGAATAATATCATCACACACTAACAAACCTATCTATTTCAATTGTGGAAAGCTTGGTCATACTAAAAATGTGTGTAGGAGAAAACCAATGAATAAGCCTTATTCTTTTGATGGTTATTGCTACAATTGTCATAAGTATGGTCATATTGCTTATGAGTGTAGATCTAGATCTAGCATTAGATCGAGTGGTGGTAACTTTGATGGATACTATTATACATGTAATAAATATGGTCATAAAACTAAGGATTATAGGTCTAAGGTGTTTGTTCCTAGGTCTCTAGTCAAACCGGTAAACCCTTATGGAAGGGAGAGACAATTCAATGTCACATGTTTTCCAAGTTTATCCTTAACTTTTCTTCATGAAATATCTTCATAACCATATCAAGATGTGCTAGATGTTCTCCTTTATCTTTGCTAAATATCAAAATGTCATCTAAGTAGACAACCACAAAATGATTTATAAAAGGTTTGAGTACCTCATTCATCAATCTCATGAAGGTACTAGGAGCATTTGAGAGACCAAAAGGCATCACTACCCATTCAAACAAACCCTCATTGGTTTTGAAAGATGTTTTCCACTCATCCCTCTCTCTTATTCTAATTTGATGGTACCCACTCTTGAGATCAATTTTTTAATAGTATTTTGCCCATCCTAAACAGTCCATAAGGTCTTCAATTCTTGGCATAGGAAACCTATATCTGATGGTTATCCTATTAATGGCCGTAGATTCCATACATAATCTCCATGTTCCTTCCTTTTTAGGGCTAGGACTGCAAGGATAGCACAAGGGCTTATGCTCTTTCTAATGAAACCTTTCTCCATTAATTCTTGTATTTGTCTAGCAACTTCAGCATTTTGGGCAGGGGTTAATTTGTATGCAGTCTTTTTTGGTAAGGTGGAGCTAGGTATGAAGTCAATGCAATGACTAATACTCCTCTTAGTGGTAAGATATCAGTACTTTTATCTACAATCAACCCTTTATACTTGCCTAATAACTCTGCTACTTCCTTGGGGCCAACATTGCTCTGAATTTTCTGATTATTTGGTGTCTTCTTAGGCTCTATTTTAGGCTTGACTATGATGGCAAAATAGGGGGTATCCTTCTCCTGAAAGACTTTTAAAAACTCCTTTTCTCCTATCAACATAACACTGCTCTTTGAGGGCTGTTCTTTATCACAATCTGGGAGAGGTGTCATAGTGTAGCTAATCCCATTCTTGGTTAAAGTATACACATTTTTCTTTCCTTCATGTTGGGCATCAACATCATATTGCCAAGGTCTCCCAAGGAGAAGATGGCATGCATCCATGTTAACAACCTCACATAGAACTTTATCTTTATATTCCCCTATTTGGAATGTTATCCAACATTGCTCATCTACCAAGGTTTGCTGATCTTTATTGAGCCAAGACACTCTATATGAGTTTGGGTGTGGGATTTTCTTCAAACCAAGTTTATCTACCATTGTACTTGACACTAAATTCTCTATGGAACCAGAATCAACAATAACTTTACAAATCTTACCAAGTACCTTGCAGTGTGTCCTGAAAAGATTCTTTCTTTGTGGTGGCTCCTTGGGGCATGGTAGTTTCAAGAGAGTCCTATTAAACATTAGACTTACTCCTTGTTTAGGGTCTGTAGGTCTAGAGGTGGTGGTGTGATATGAGGTCATTCTTTGACAATCTTCTTCTTGTGTGAGTTGAACTCTTCTATTCCCTCCTGAGGTGTTGGCTTTGTTAGGGCACCTAAATGATTGGTGTATGATCTGATTGCATGTGAAACACTTTCCAGTGAAAGTAGAATTGCTTCTCCCTCCTGTCCTTCCTCTATTATTGCCTTTGTTTCCTCTAAAATTACCTATGTTCTAATTTTCCTTATCAAACTCCTGATGATTAGAGTCTCCTTGTTGTCTTGGAGATGGACCTCTTCCTTGAAACCTCCCCCTACCTCTGAAATTATTCTCTCTACCTCTATTATTTTGTTCTCTTCTCCTATTTTGTTTGTCTTCAATCTTTGCAGCCATCTGATAACATTGGTGTACGCTTTGAGGGCAGAATAGGCTCAATTCATCTTGTATGCTATACTTGAGTCCATTCATGTATCTAGCCAGCCTTTGGGTTTCACTTTCAGGAATCCTAGCCTTCATAGAGAGTTTGTGAAACTCATCAGTATAAGACCCTACATCAAGTTCCTTCTACTTTAAATTTTGTAGCTTCTTATGGAGAGTGACTTCATAGTCTTCTGGAACAAATTGCTTCTTTATCTCTCTTAGCATCTTCTTCCATGTATTGATAGGCTCCTCTTTTTCAATCCTTTCTCTTTGTAGGAAATTACACCAACTTAGTGTAGGTCCCTTAAGTTTAGACTTAGAAATCTTGGTTCTTTATGCACTAGGAATGTCTTCATATTCAAAATAGTTTTCTAGAGCCTCTATCCAGTCCATGCATTCCTCAGGGTTCATCTTGCCCATAAACATAGGTAGGTCCGGTTTGCTATCTATTCTACCCATTCTTTCCAAAGCTTCTAACATCCTTTGCTCCTCAGATAGTTTTCCTTTTCCTCCATTGCTATCATCTTGTTCCTCTTCAGACTCTGAATTTGAATCTAAATCTTCATCATGGACTTTACTAGGTTGAGCATTCTTTAGCTTCTCAATCTCAGCTTCCATCTTCCTATTCTTGGCTGCTTGCTCCTTCACTATCTTTGTAAGCTCTATGTTTGTGATTCTCAAGGGTATCTCCCCACTAGAAGAATCATTATTCTCTAACATATCTCTTCCCAAGATCTTTTCCAAGCTCTGATACCACCTAATGCAAAGATGACAACAAGAAAATAGTGTGCCCTTCACTTGACTCCTACAATTCACCAATCAACTATAATGACTTAAGGGTATTCCCAATCTCTTAGGATGGTGTAAAAAAATCAATTAAATGATTTTATATCCCAATAAACTCTCTTTGCAAAGTTAGACACTCAATCAAAGTTCAATGCCTTTTTGGCTTTAAGGAAACTAGGCCTAAAAGTAACTTATTATTGAAACTCTTCACCAATGGACTTCTTGACCACTCCAAATCATGTAGATGGTCCTCATATGACCTAAGGCCTTTGAAATAACACTTGGTTTTTTCCCATCAAGACCGTACCATAGCAAACTAGACCTGCACGCACTTTTCCTTGTAGCCTTCCCAATAGAGGTTTTCTACTCTAAGTTTTGAACAACTAAGCATCTTGATACAATCGGGGCATTTTCAGACACCCATTTGGAATTTATGTAAGATCCCAAAGCCTTGTCTTCCAACTCCAATCCAAAATCACCTAACTCTCACCTTGTACACAGACCTAATTGGCCTAATTAGGCTTGGTTTACAAAGGAAGTGTGAGGTATAGGGTTCTTGGAACTGGTACAATGCTCTATATTTTCTTCTCCAACCTCAAATGACTCAAAACCACTCTTAATTCATTCACTTAACTAATCTATGCACTCATTTACAACTTCCTCCTACTAGCTAGACTGAATCTTCTCAAAAATTTAGATTAGGGCCTGATGCATGAAGACCTTTCCCTTTGAGCCAATGCAAAAGCCTTTATAATCCATTGATACATGGACCTAACTTGCATTTTCCAAATTCCTAGGGTAAACCCACGGCTAGAATGCAAGTTAGGCCTCCATTTGTGTTCAAGGCCCTAGAAAAGCTTGCTTCCTGGACTATTTGGAGAAAAAATGAAATAACTTTAACAATTGAAACTAAAAATTATTCAAATCAACACCAATGTTCACTAACATGCAATAAAGTATTCTCACATGCAAATCATGGCTCTATAAAATCGTACACGTTCGTACAAATCTAAGAAATGGCTCGAAACCAGTTGAAATTCTTCATTTATGGCATCAATATACAAAAATCACTTTCTTACCATTATGGTTTGAAGTGTTAAGAATATATAACCTTAAAAATGAAGGTATAATGATTGGAGAACCCATTTGACTCTTGGGTTTCCAATTCCAATCTCTCGAGCAACTTTTAGAAAGTTGCAACAACAACTGTTATTGCATTTTTTCAATTTTGCAAAATATGCAATTTTATGAACTCGATAGAGTTTATGATTTCTTTTTGAAATCAAAAACTATCAACAAGTTATTTAAAATCAAATGACTCTAAAATTAACCTTTATAACATCACGAATCTAACCTAGCAATTTGTCACTACCTAGGTGAACCCTGTGACCTAAGGTATCTTAGGCTTATAACTTTGCCAAAAGATCCTTGATCACACATCAGGATTCCAAACCAAAATTAGGATGATCTATTTGGATCCATCCTATTTATTACAAACACTAATAAAGCAACATAAATTCCTACTAGTGGAGGTGCCCTACACCAGTGATAACTATGGCCACCTAGCAGTAAATTGCAGAATGAGAACTTAGAGAGGAAATGATGGACCTTGGAGGTCAACCAGTATGGATTGTTTCCAATGTCATAGAGTTGGAAACCTTGCAAGAGACTATTGGTTCAAGAACTAGTTAGATGACATGAAGAGTAAGAAGATTATTGATGTTGAGAAAGTTAGAAGAGAGATGAAGAAGAAATGGATGAAGAAAGAAGATAAAAAGGAAGAAATCATGTCATCCGAGAGAAATACATCAACCTAAGGTGCAGAGGATTCATCAAACTAATTCTATTTTGACTTAGGGGGAGTACTTAAAGAAAAATCTTTCATTGATCCCCTGGATGTGAAAGCGGTATGATCTATCTATACATTGAGATGTATATTGATATTTTGGATAAGTCTCATAAAGTTTCATGGTTAGATATGCTCATGAGGTAATAGCATTAAGTTTTTCTTTAACTGGTCTTAAAAGTTACAAAGGCAGTATTCAACCATTGAAATGTATTATTTTACTGTTAAAGTGCAACACATATTTTCTCAAGGATAATAAGGCTAAAAGTGATTTTATTTGTCACTTTACTTTCTTATGCGCACTTGTGAGTTTCCAAAAGTGATTAGTGAAATTGAGAGCTGAGAATTGAGATAGTTTTTGAGAATTCCAATTGATGAAGCAAGAGGTATTTCTCTAGTTTGTGATAATATTTCAATGTACTATTTGAATTGAATCATTGAAAAAGTCATGGATACACTTTTTTTGGTTAATATTTCTATGGAACCAAGGCTCGTATTCAAGCTACATCCGATGAAGGTGGCTAAGAATGATAATATGGGTTCCCTATATCCCATAGCCCTTGGGGTTGTATTGATTGAGGACATTTGATTATACATTCATTAAAAATTTATGAACTTGGAGTGGATGTTATTAATAGTGAATATAAAGGATTGTGTGAGAATCATGTGTTGAAAAATGAGCACAAGCATTTGAGGATGAAGGGTTTAGCCTACATAGTTGATATACCTAATGTTTTTCATCATTATTGGATCCAATATGTGTTGAGCCATGTACATGATCAATTTTTGTGGTTGGATAGACCACACAAGATCACAAAGGATATCATTCATAGAGTTACTAGATTTTGTTCTACCAGTGAGTCAGCCACACCGAGGATGATTGCTACTAATTTGGTTACCCAATTAACCCGGTCCAATCTTGATTACTAATCCATGACCATTGATGATATAGAGGATAAAGAAGTTATATTTGCATCTATGGTCATTGGATATAGAGTTTATCAATCAAGTCATTTGAACAATGTGCCTAGTGGAGAAATTCATGTACCCTATTATATGGTGAAGGAGGATGTAATATATGATTTATGTGAGATTTTGTGAAGTCAATTTATGGTAAACATGGATAAGATAAGGAAGGATAAGAAACAATCTTTCAAGTATGGAGTAATTCCGATATGTATCTTTTTCTACATGCAAAATCATTTCCTTGGTAGAGGTGCAGTTCAATGGGCTATAGATAAACCAATGGTTGTGAAAATAAGTGAGTTCCTTAGAGAGTTAGGAGATAAATTTAATAATATTATGTGAGGTTACTTTAAGGATTTTTCAAATAAGAATGCATAAAAGAGAATAATCCCAACCCGTATTGTAGAGGAATATAAAGAGCATAATTTGTTTTCTTGTTTATACTGATGCTTTTATTTTGCAAGCTATGCAGTCAAGAACATATTGGGTTTCTTCTATGGGTCATGAGGTAGACAATGATCTAGTGAGACTGCATGTAGATGTACTTCTTGTTAGAAAGTAAATTCCACCAAGATAACTAAGAGGGGGGGGGGAGGGGTGAATCAGTTATCAGATAATTATAACTTTAATCATCTTCAACAGCATTAAACCATATAAGCAATATAATTACCAGCCATAGAAAGATATTCATACACAATTACACAATAACACAAGATATGTTGACTAGGGAACCTCTTGATCAAAGAGTAAACCCCGGTGGGAATGATGCCCATAAAAGATGCACTAACATGAATATTCCTTGTGAAAGGATGGACTCTATTAGGAGTCTTATGAAATACATTCTGTACATATAAATCCCTGTTAGGAGATTTTGAATCCCTGTTAAAATATTCTAACCCTGTTAAGAGTTATGGAAGATAGAAGGACCCACTGCCCAAACAACTTCAGGGTAAGATCACTAAACTCACTTTCCAAATAATCTTTGCATTATTCAATTGAATAATATGTTACCTTTTCTCTGACTATGCCAAACCACACTCATTGCTACATCAGATCTCAATTTCAGATCTCTATAGTTCGCATGTCTTCCTTCATAATTCACTTTCACAACTTCATAATCAACCAAGTTCTCACTATACATCAAGGAAAAACATTCCTTCCTTTATACCACACTCAAATAATTACAAATGAGTCGGCACACAATTATAAAATAAAAGTTTCCACACGCTACACCAAAATTACATAAAACTGTCAGCTTCCAAATACAATAAATCTTCACTCATGTGACTTAGAAGTTTGTGCTATCATCCATGTCACTATCAATGTGTCTCTAACTTCCATTTAATTGTGCAAAGCTAGATTCCATCCCAATTAGGAGATATCATTCGATTGCCAAAAACCGCTACTCAGGAACATTGCCTGAATACTACTTCCACCAAAATGATCATAACTTTCATGAATAAAAGAATTACTATCTGTGCTCTTAACCATATACATATAACATATCAAAGAGTATATCCTCAATGTCACATAGCTCCAACTACAATATCCCATATGCTCTAATCAAAACACTGTCTACTTCTCTGCAAGTCTTCGATAAAACACTGTGTTGACATCAATGACAATCATAGTCATGAATGCAACAACAACTACTACAGAATGGGTGCCAAACACTTTAGCATTCATTCCTAACAATCTCCCCCATTTGCATTGATGGAAACATAGATGAAAAACATCCAATGGTCCAAAAATCCAATACTGCAACATTTCTTCTTCAAATCCTCTTCATCAATCAAATCTTTCTTCGTTATCCTATTCAGTTCTCTCATATTATTTTTCTCATATAGTTTTTCATGCATACTTCTCCCCCATTGACATCAATGACAAAAATTTCATCACTGTCAACAAAAACTCAATGTCAAAAGACACTATTGAGAAGAAAAAATATATTTACTAGAGTCCTCATGACTCAGCTTAGATACACATACTCCCCCATAGAGGAAGTACCAACATCTAGTCCAGAAGAAAGATAGGGCTCATATATTATTGGACAGATGCAACCAACTGCATCATTACTCAAAAGTAGGCTGGGGCATAACCCCAAGCATACCTCTTAGATACTCAAATGTATCCTTAGGCAAAGGCTTTGTAAATATGTCTGCTATCTATTCCTTTGTGCTTATGTACTCTAGTCTGACTTCTTTCTCAGCAAATTTCTCTCTTACAACATGATACTTGATCTCTATATGCTTTGTCTTAGAATGTAGTACAGGATTCTCAGACATACTGATTGTACTAGTGTTGTCACAATGTATAATAATGGGTTCAACAAATTTAATTCCAATATCCTTTAGCATCTGCTTCATCCAAATTATCTGGTTACAATTGTTTGCTACTACTACATACTTTGCTTCTGCTGTTCTCTATGAAATACAATTCTACTTTTTGCTTAGCCAAGAAACTAATCTTCCTCCAAGGAAAAATGCTCCTCCACTGGTGCTTTTCTTATCATCAACATTGCCTCCCCAATCAGCATCTGTATATGCACATAGGGTAAAATCATCAAATTTTTCATACCATAATCCATAGTCCATTGTGCCTCTTAAATATCTCAGTATCCTCTTTACTGCTGCATAATGTGATTCTCTAGGTTCAGCTTGAAATCTTGCTACAATTCCAACTGAATGTGCTATATCCAGTCTTGTGTGTGTCAAATATTGCAATCATCCAATCATGGATCTGTATTTCTTCCACTCAATTGCCAGTGTTTCATCTGTGCTAGATAGCTTATGTCCAGTTACCATAGGTGTTCCAACTGGTTTACAGTCATCCATTCCAAATCTTTTTAGCAAATCATTCAAGTACTTTTTCTGACTTACAAAGATACCATCATTGTTTTGTGTTATATGTAATCCCAAAAAGTATTTCATCTCACCAATCATACTCATTTCAAATTCAGTCTTCATTTCATCAACAAATTTGTCACTAGCCTCATCTTCTCCAAAAATAATGTCATCAACAAAAATAACTATAATCAACAAACCATTTTCAATTTCTTTTGTGTATAGATTGCTATCAGTTGTTCCTTTAGAAAATCCCAAATTTAACAAATACTTATTTAGTGTTGCATACCAAGTTCTAGGTGCTTGCTTTAGTCCATATAATGCTTTCTTCAGTTTGCATACCATGTCTCCTTCTTGAGTCAAAGGAAAACCTTCAGGCTGCTTAATGTATACTTCTTCTTCCAATTCTCCATTCAGAAATGTTGACTTCACATCGATCTGATATACTTTGAATTTCTTAAAAGCTGCATAGGCCAAAAACATTCTTACTACTTCAATTCTTGCTACTGGTGCAAAAGTTTCTTCATAGTCAATTCCTTCTTGCTGTGAGTATCCCTTACATACCAATCTTGCTTTGTTTCTTACAACTTCTCCTTGTTCATTCATCTTGTTTCTAAATACCCATTTAGTTCCAATCACATTCTTGTCTTTAGGTCTAGGGACCAATTCCCATGTCTTGTTCTTTTCTATCTGATCTAGTTCTTCTCTCATAGCATTAATCCAATGTTCATCTTCACAAGCTTCGCTAGTAGATTTAGGTTCAATTTGAGAAATCAAACATAAATGTACCTTATTTCGAGTCAGAACTCCTCTGTCCAAACTTCCAATAACTTGTTCAATAGGATGATGTCTTGACAAATACCTATTCGGTGTCATAGTCTCAGATCTTGCTTCAACTTTAGATTCTTCTCTAGATTCCTCTTTGGTTTCTTCAGCATGACTCTCATTCAACAATTCACTATCAGTTTCATAGAATAATTTAGTAGTTTCAGTGTTAGGCTTAGGATGAGCTTCTTCATAAGATTCATAATCAAGCATTCTTTCCTGAATTTTGAACTTTTCATCAACTCTAACATTTGTGCCCTCAACAATAGTTTTAGTTCTCTTATTGTAACATCTACATGCTTTTCTCTTCAAAGAATATCCAAGAAAAATACCTTTATCACTTCTAGGATAAAACTTTCCAATATCATCATCTCTCTTTATATAACATTTGCTTCCAAAAATTCTAAAATACTTAACTGAGGGTGCATGTCCAAACCATAATTCATAAGGTGTCTTGTCTATGTCTGCTCTGATTTGTACTCTATTCATTGTATATACTACTGTATTCACTGCTTCTCTCCAAAATGTCTTTGCTAAATCATTCTCAAATAACATAGCTCTTGTTGCTTCAGTCACTGATCTGTTTCTTCTTTCTGCAATACCATTTTGTTCAGGTGTTCTAGGGGCTGAAAACTATTTCTTAATACCATTCACTTCACAAAAAGTGTTAAACTCTCTAGAAGTAAATTCACCACCTCTATCAGATCTCAAACATTTAATCTTCATTCTAGATTCATTCTCAACTTTGTTCTTAATGATCTTAAACTTATCAAATGTTTCAGATTTTTCTGTCAGAAATGCAATCCACATCATTCTTGTAAAATCATCAACAAGAATCATAAAATACCTTTCTCCATAGAATCCTCTAGTCCTGGTAGGACCACTCAAGTCTGTATGAACAATCTCCAACTTCTCTTCCAATGTGAACTTCTTACTAGGAAATGAACTTCTCTTCTGCTTAGCCATCACACATTCTTTGCAAATCATATTAGTAGGCTTCATAATTTTAGGCAAATCCCTTACTGCAAGTGTAGTACTCACTTTCACAATATTATCAAAGTTTATATGACAAAACCTTCTATGCCATAACCAACTATCATCAATCTTAGTAACCAAACATGTCATCTCAGTAGGATTCAACTGAAATACATTACCTCTAGTTCTAGATCCTATTCCAATCAGATTTCCATCTTTATCCTTTATCACACAAGTTTTCTCAGTAAACCAAACTTGATATCCCTTATCAACTAATTGTCCAACACTCAAAAGATTATGTTTCAATCCATCAACAAAGTAAACATCATCAGTATTAGTCTTTCCATCAAGAGTAATAGATCCTATACCTTTAATCAAACAAGGTGTATTGTTACCAACTCTAACAACTCCTCCATCATAATTGTTAAACTTTATGAACTTTTTCATATCACCAATCATATGATGTGAACAACCACTATCTATAATCCAATCAACTTTCTTTTCAACTTGGGAAACTAAGGCTTTTTCTTCCTTAACATTAGTTTTAGAATTTTCTTCTTTAATTGCTACAAATCCTATTTCATCATTATTCTCAGTATCACTTTCACTTAAAGTTCTTTCAATACTAGCTTCAAGGTCTTCATCATTAGCATAGTAACATTTCTTAGATCTTCTAGGCTTGAAATTATTTTTGTACTTCTTAACTCTCTTAGGACATTTAGATGCAAAATGACCATATTCTTAACAAGTCCAACATTTAAAAAATTTCTTACCATCTGGTTCTCTTTTCACAAGCAAGGCAATACCTTCTTCAATCTTCTTGTCTTCTTCATTTCTAGATCTGCTACTGCTAGCATAATCTCCACTCACACTGATGCTTCTTGATAATGTAGGGTGAACACTAAGAGCACTGAATGCTATCTCCATTCTAGGTAAGTCTCCTAATAACCTCAGGTTCATCTCTGCTACTTCCAATCTTCCAAGAAGAGTCTCTCTTGTAAAGTTCATAGTATAAGGTATAACTTATTCAATCATCTGTGTTGTCTGCTTAAATACAGGAGTCAATGTCCTTAAAATTTTCCATATCACTTCATTCTCTATCTTTGTTCCTCGACAAGATTTTATCCCTGCAACAATTTTTGACATTCTACGAATATAGCTTCTAACAGATTCATCTTCCAACATTCTTATATCTTCAAATGCACATATCCAATTATGTAATCTAACTCTTTTTGCATGTTCATCACCTTCAAAAGTAGAGTGCAAATCTTTCCAAATTTCATGAGACTTTTTCAAACATTTTACCTAACTATATTCATTCTCCGGAAGTGCTGTCAAAAGTGCTTCTCTTGCAAGTATGTTACACATGAATAGATCTCTCTCATCATTAGAGCATGTCTCAAGATCATCTTCTTCAATGATAGTCTTATCATTCTTTGTAGTCAACCAATAACCTAGTCCTAAACATAGTAGATGTGTCTTCATCTTTTCTTTCCAACTGTCAAAATTTACTCCATCAAATTTAGGGCTTTCTTTCTTGAAATTCGCCATGGATCTCCTTAAGCTATTAAACTTCTCTTTCAAGGATCTACTGCTTTGATACCAATTGTTAGAAAGTAAAGTCCACCAAGATAACTAAGAGCAAGGGGGGAGTGAATCAATTATCAGATAATTATAACTTTTATCATCTTCAATAGCATTAAACCATATAAGCAATATAATTACCAACCATAGAAAGATATTGATACACAATTACACAATAACACAAGATATGTTGACTAGGGAACCTCTTGATCAAAGAGTAAACCCCAGTGGGAATGATGCCCACAAAATATGCACTAATATGAATATTCCTTGTGAAAGGATGGACTCTGTTAGGAGTCTTATGAAATACATTCAGTACATATAAATCCCTGTTAAAAGATTCTAACCCTGTTAAGAGTTATGGAAGACAGAAGGACCCACTACCCAAACAGCTTCAGGGTAAGATCACTGAAATCACTGTCCAAATAATCTTTGCATTTTTCAATAGAATAATATGTTACCTTTTCTCGACTGTTCCAAACTGCACTCACTGCTACATCAGATCTCAATTTTAGATCTTTGTACTTCACATGTCTTCCTTCACAATTCACTTTCACAACTTCATAATCAACCACTCTCACTATACATCAAGGAAAAAAATTCCTTCCTTTATACCACACTCAAATAATTACAAATGAGTCGGCACACAATTACAAAATAAAAGTTTCCACATGCTACACCAAAATTACATAAAACTATCAGCTTCCAAATATAATAAATCTTCACTCGTGTGACTTAGAAGTTTGAGTTGTCATCCACATCACTATCAATGTGTCTCTAACTTCCCTTTAACTATGCAAAGCTAGATTCCATCCCAATTAGGAGATATCATCCGATTGCCAAAAACTGCTACTCAGGAACACTGCTTGAATACTGCTTTCACCAAAATGATCATAACTTTCATGAATAAAAGAATTACTGTCTGGGCTCTTAAATATAGACATATGACATATCAAATAGTATATCCTCAATTTTTCATAGGTCCAACTACAATAGCCCACGTGCGCTAATCAAAACAATGTCTGCTTCTCTACAAGTCTTTGATAAAACACTGTGTTGACATCGATGACGATCATTGTCATGAATGCAACAACAACTACTATAGAATGGGTGAAAAAAACTTTAGCATTCATTCCTAACACTTCTATCTAAACCTATAAATTCTACTGCACCTAGGTTTGCTACATATGCAGAGGTTGTTCCTAAGATTCAAATGGAACTAAAGAAACTGGTGATACAGAGAAAGACAAGGAGAATGATGGAGAAGCTAACTCAAATAGTTGGAAGTATAGAGGTTGGTACTTCTACTATAATGATTGATGTTGATAAACCAACACTAGATACTCCCACTAAGTCTGAAAAAGAAAAGGACACACTAAAAATTAAGAAGACTTACAAGAGGAAAAAAGTGACATATGATGAGAAGAGTAAGATAAGTAAGAAAATGAACACAATAGAAGATGAAGAAGCCAAGAATGAATCAAATAGGATGAAAAAGAATCGAAAGAAAGTGGTAAGAAGAAATCCCTTAGTACTAATTTTATTTCCAAAGACATAATGTAGGGTAGAAGAATGGGTGGAGTTGGAAGAAGATATGATCTCTTTAATGATGAAGACAAGAAGAAGAAAGAAGAAAAAATTATATGGAGCCTACATAAATTCCATAGAACACCAAGTGAACTATACCATTTCATACCTAAAGAGATTTATGACTTAATCCATGCAAGATGGAGTTCAGCACTAAAGATGGATAGAGAGATTATAGAGAGAGAAATTTTGCAAGAAAATCCTGAATTGAATCTTGAAGAAGAAAAGATAATGGTTGAAGCATATAGACAAGAATTCAAGATCAAAAAATGAGGTGTGAGAATACTTTTCAGTGACACAAAAAGTGTGCATGATAAAATTATAGAGATTTGGAGGAAAATGGTAAAATGAAGAAGGAAGAAGAATAAGACCCAAGACAAGAAGTTGTTGATGAACAAAAAAAAGATAAAGAGCCAATTGTTGAGAAAATTGATTACACATTTCCTGCTGAAGAGATAATAGGTGATGTCATATCTAATATTCCTAAGCAAGTACATGACATTGAAACATAAGATGTTGGTCAAACTTGTGGAGATGAAGTACTAATTGAAGATATTCCAATGAAAGAGGATAAACCAAAGGTTTATAGACTAGGACTAAAGAATAGGTGATAGGGAAGAAAAAGAAAGTCTCAAAGAGGTTGAAGATATACTCTCAATATAAAGGAAGTTGAGTTTAGGAGAAATAAGTGAAAAGAAGAAAATCAAACCGGTGACTGAAGTAGAAGAGGAAGAAGAACAAGAACAAGAACAAGATATTCAAAACCCTATTGATATCACTAAACTATTCCCTAAGGAACTACACAAGTTTTCTAAAAAGTTTATGTTGAAGGCACAAAGAGACAAGATTAAAGAGAAGAAGAAGGCTAGAGTATTGAAGGAAGCTAGAGATATTCTAGCAGGTCTAATTTCAAATGTAGAATATGACACTAATGTAAAAATGATTCATTAGATAGATACATTGATAAAGGGCATTTTTTATCAAACTCTTGATAGTGAGACAACTGCAATGAAGTTGGTTGAGTTCAATTATGAGAATAAAAGGAGAGTGAAGTTGATGGAGAAGATTGTTAAAGACAAGGAGACACCTTCACAACTTTTGGATCAGACAAAGATCACACTAAAAGAGGTCGGATAGTTATTGACCAAAGTGTCAAAAATTTTAGATTTTACCAAGGATTTGGAAAAGAGAAAAGAAGATGCGCAAAAGGATCTTGACAACTTAGTTGAAAATACTAATCCTATCACAAGCTCTACAATAGAGTATAGTGCCAAAGTGAAAATGATCACACCAAAGGTGAAGAAGATTCATGAAGAACAGGGCAAGAGGGCCATCACACTACTTGAGTTATAATCATACTTAGCCCCCACAGTAGAGGCGATGCAACAATAGGTGAAGAATACATAATCTTTAATTAGATTACCAAACCTGAGTACTTTGGATGCCATGGAGGAGTTAGCCTTTGATCTACGTGGGTAGATCATTACTATGAATCATATGAAGAAGTCATGGGAGATGTCATTGCAGACAAAAAAAGGCAAAATTCAAGTATGTATTTGACAGAATGTGAGCCTGGTATGCTATTCATTTGAAAACATTTCAATTTGTGAACCTTTTTCATTATTGACAAAAGGGGGAGTGTAAGGTTATTGTGAAAATAGGTATCTGAAGAATATGTGTAAGGTTATTAGTGACAACACTTATTCAGACTCTGTGTGTTTATCGAGCAAATCAAGTAGAACAGTGTTTATCGAGAAGACCGAGCTTCACAGTACTTACCGAGTTATCATTACTGAGTGATGAGATGAGCAGTGTTTACCGAGTGCCAGCACAGTAAATAGGGAATTTAGTTTCGTCTGAGTGACACTATATCTACCAAGTCTCTAGTATATACCGAGTTTGAAACTACAACCGAGTGGTTAGTATGGACCAAGCCTCCACTCCTACTGAGAGCATGATGATGCTAAGTATTGTAGTGGATGCCAAGTATTAGAAAGTCACCGAGTTAGTTTGCAGTAACCGAGTAACTATATTTGGGCTGACTCAGTAATATTTGTGTTAGCTTGTTTAAGAGCTGACTTTGTAATTATTTTGTAATTGTTTTGGATTGATATATAAACAATGTTTTGTATCATATCCAAGGTGTGAATAAGCGAGAAGTGTAAAGAATATGTGCATATGCGAAGATGCAAGAAAGGCAGAGATAAGAAAATTACAAAGGGCTACAGTAGTATAAGGAGCAGCAGAGACATATCTATCACAGAAGGTGATCAGTACATCAAAGAATCTCAATCAACAAGTACAGTTGCAAGTAAGAGATCTACTATTTCATCCTAACAGGTGAATCAGCCTGAAATCCTTTAATAGGGTACACTTAACAATCTTTTGTAAAATCTCTTAACCTAGTGCATACTTCATTGTATGTTTGTAAACCCTCTAACAAGGTAGACCTAGCAGTCCTAATTGCTCCTAACAGGGTAGATCATCAGAAGTGATCATTGTAAGCCTTAACCAGAAAACTTTATATTGCAGTATTGAAGTTTTGTGGGTATCATCCCCACCCCAGTTTTACTTTCTATTTGGAAGGTTTATGGGTCACCAAATCATTGTGTTCAAAGTGTTATGATCTAAATGTTATTTGGAATATGGTTAAGATCTAAAATTTGTAAAAAAAAAGTTTTGAAGTTACTGATTCACCCCTCCCCTCTCAGTAACTTGGCTAGTCTTGAATATTTCCAACAATTGGTATCAGAGCTTTATGGTTCTCAGGATAAAGTTTGACAGCTTGAGAAAAGATTCAGGACAATGGAGATATTCAGACTTAACAAAGTAATTGAAAATGAAAAGCTAGATCTGGAAATGGCCATAGCTCAACTCAAGGAAGCAAAAGAGCATCTTTCCCAATCCCTAAAGAGAAGGAAGGAACTTGCACATCAGATGAATGACCATCAGTATGTTGAAGAAAAGGTTGAAGACGTTTTCCCTTCAAACAACTCAAATGAAGTAAACAATGCAATCAAAGAACTTCTAGAAAAGAATGGATCTTTGCAAGAAGAAGTAAGAAAATTGAAAAGAGAACAGGAAATTCAGTCAACAAGATTTTGTGAAATCTTGGAACAAAGAAACAAGATGAAAGATGAAATAGATGGAAAGAACAATGAAATCCAGAATCAAACTCTTCAGCAAGAAAACCTTATCGATCAAGTCTCCAATGCAAATGAAGAAATCTTGACTCTGAGATCAGAAAATGAAAATATAAGAGAGGAGCTGAGATCTGAAAAGAAAATCAATTTGAGATTGGTGAATGACCTAGACATTGAAAGGAAAATCAATGAGAGAATGTTGAAATCTCAAGAAGATATGAATCAGCTATATGAACGAAACCTTCATAAGCAAAAAGGAAAAGTAGGACTTGGATGCAAAGAAGAAGGTGAATCCTCCAAACATGGTACTCAAAAGAATCAGAAACCTACTTGTAATCACTGTGGAAAAATTGGTCATACTTCAAACAAATGTTGGAGCAATGGAAAAGCAAAATTCAATGAAAAATGCTACAATTGCAATCAGCATGGTCATAAAGCAAATGAATGCAAGGAGAAACCAAGATTTAAAGGAAAATGTCACAAATGTAACAAATAAGGTCACAAGGCATCAGAATGCAAAACTAAAGCACGCAATCCAGCAAAACAAATTGTGAAAGCAATGTTTGGTTGGGATTACAACACTTGGTGTAGGTGTCATTACTATGGAGAATATGGACACATTGGCATAAATTGTGTAAGGCATCACTTGAGAAAAAGGGATACTACCATAAGATGTTATACATGCACTAAACTTGGTCATATAACTAAAAATTGCATGAATACAGGCATAGTTGCAGATGAAAAGAAAGCAAAAGTAGATAGCATCAAGAAGTAGATGAGACAACAGTGGATTGCTAAACCTACCGAGCAAACCAGTCCAAGTAATGAAGTCACTCATGAAGAGGGTGGCTCTATCAATTCCAACTAAGTCTCCAAGGAAGCATTGGAACTGTATCTTCATAGAAAAAATCCAAACAGTTCCAGAATTGAAAGGAAGAAAGATCCAAATCAATATGCAAGATACAACAAGATCACAGGAAGGTCGGTATCAATTACCACCGAGCAAGGTCAGGAGTAACCTAATTTCATATGGTTATCAAGTAAGGTCAGAGCAATATGAATTCGTATGTTTGCCGAGTTGAGGAATCTTCACTGAGAAATTAATGCATAGTGGATGACAGTTTGTCTAGTTCAATACCCTAATTCCTACGGAGCATTAATGACAAAGTTTTAACAAAAAGCATGAAATCGAGTTCATTCTTCACCGCAAATATCAGCATATTGAGCAGAGAAATTTCCTAGTGCGATCAAGCGATTCAAAGCAAAATTTGTAGTAGAAATTTTTCAAAGAATTTTCTACCGAGCTACCATGGCATCATCCAGCACTAAAGTGAAGAAAGGTTCGGAAATGTTAGTTCAAGGAGAATGGAAAGTGCCAGATTTCAAACTCGTGCCCATGATTGTAGAAGCCCTAGATCTGAGTGGAGCTCAATCACAGATTCCTCCAAAGGTACTTCTTGTAAATGACATTTGCAGTCATTTTAAGTGTACAATTCAAGAGCTTGGAACCCTAGAGATAGATGTTGTTCATGATGAACTGTGTGTTGATGGTGTTCTCAAACTGGAACATAAACATTTGGAAGATAAGGGTTTAGTTCACATCACCCACTTGCCTCAGAGTTTCCAGATAAAATGGATCAGATATATCCTAAGCTGAGTACATGAAGGTAAAATTTGGCTTGAGAAAATAGTAGAGATAACCAAGAAGATGATTCACCGAATCACTGGTCTTCCCATGCTTTCCAAGGCTAAATCTACAAAAACCCTAGGTCAGGTAGAACTGGAAAAGAAAACCTTAGCCGAATGGGATGGTAGAGGTATGAGAATAAATAGTATTACCGATACAGAACTAAAATTAGGCACATATGTCATAGCTCACAAGATATACAGTTCAAGTTGATAGAATAGTGTTCCGTGTGAAGCAGTTGACCTAGCTTATAAAATTGTGAAGAACAATCTGTCATTTGACCTAGCAGATTTGTTGTTGAAGCAGTTCAACAAGACTATGGAGAGCATTCAAACCTCAAAGAACAATCTATGTAAGTTTGGCTCGCTGTTGGTTTGTTTATTTTTCTATGCTCAAAAGTTTTTCCCATCAAAAGGCACGGTAAAATGGAGAAAAGATGTGCCTGTTCTTTATCAGATAAATGAGTACATTGAAGAAATAGGTGAGAATTTTGTAAGCATAATGGATAAATATTTTGAATCTTTTAAAGAAAAGATGAATAATAGATTTCAGATTCCACAAAAGTTGGTGGAAGATTATAAAGATGATATTTGTTTTATGGTTGATTGTGATAGAGTATACATTCAAGCAGTAAGGCCTAGGATTGTATGGGTGAAACCTCTTCCTTATGAGGTAAACATTGATGAGACAAAGGATATAATTGAAGCCCTAGTAAATCAACCCATTGATCCAAAGGCTCCATACTTTGGAACATATGATGAAGCTAAGGTAAGAATTGAGCTAGGCATAAAGCTTCCACGGGTGGTTAACAAAGGCAGAAAGAGGATGGCCAAGATGTAATCCAGCACACCTCTAATGTTAACCGAGGGAAAAGGAGAGGATATTGTAGAAGAAAAGGATAAGGATGAGAGTAAAGAAGAACAAGTGCCTGTAAAGAAGAAAGGAAACGTGAATATCACCAAGACACCCGAGCAACCCACTGTAGTATTCCCAAGGAAAAGATCAAGGGGTAAGGCAAGTAAAGATGATATAGTACTCAAAAGGCCTCCTCCCTCATTAGAAGAAAAGATTAAGGATTTGAGAGAAGGATCTGGAATTTCAAATTTCAAATCTCTCAAATACGAAATTAGAACAGAGGCAGAGCAGTAGGAAATTGAAGATGTTGTTATTGAGAAAATGGGAAAATGGAAGTACTCACCTAATGATATGGCTTCTTAAATTCTAGGTGTTCTATTGAATAAAGTTAAGATGAGATGGTCCAATGCAAAGAAAACTATCAAGGACATATATGCTCAAACCTTAAGATAGTTGATGCCAAGTTTGAAAAATAATGAAATAAATAAAGCATTGATAGAAAATGAGTGCAAGATGACACTAAAATTCAACAGTTACTTGATTTTGATCAAGGATATAGAGTCAGTTGTGAAGAGTGCAAATTCTACTTGGAAAAACATCTATCATCTTCACAAATTGAGTGTTGAAACCATGATAATAAAAGATATTGAAGATGATAGTGATGAAGAAGAAGAAGAAGCAGTTTAGATAGATAATGTTGAGGAAGAAGCTACCGAGGAAGGAAAGCATAATGATGAGGAAGATGATCTAGTTTGGATAGCTGCAGAGGTAATTTCCTCACTTCCTCACTCTCTAGCAAAAGTTGCAACTTGAACCTAGTTCAAGCTCTGCACATCATATGACAGTCAGATTCCTATCTGATAAGCAGTCAGAGTTATTGAGAGAAGATGCAAGGATCAGGTCAACATTAATAGATATTCAGAACATGATCATTCCCATCATGGATACAATGTAGAAGCATATTGCACACTCAAAAAACATTGATCCATGACAATCAATTTTCAATTGTAGATCACATGATTGAACTCTCTATAGAAGTCCAAGTTGCACTCCATACATGTAAGATTCTGCAAGAGAATTAGGATAGAACTCTGGCACTGATTGGCAAGGTACATTTTGATTTTCTCTCACACTTTGGCATCTCCGTGTAAAATATTTGTATATACAACTTTGGCATTATTGTCAAAAAGGGGGAGAAAGTATATAAGGGGAGATATATGAAGAGATATGGAGATATAGGAGATACAAGATACTTGTATATATGTATACTATATGGGGGAGACATGAAATGTATAAACAGTAGTATGACAAAGATAAATTTTTGAAAAATCAGAAACATATTCAACATGATTTTTGTATATAAGTTTTGGGCAATAAGTGTTTTTGTCACTAATGCCAAAGGGGGAGATTGTTGGCATTAAGTATCTTTGTCATTAGTGACAACACTTATTCAGACTCTGTGTGTTTACTGAGCAAATCAAGCAGAACAATGTTTACTGAGTAGACCAAGCTTCATAGTGCTTACCAAGTTATCATTACCGAGTGATGAGATGAGCAGTTTTTATCAAGTGCTAGCATGGTAAATAGGGAATTCAGTTTCTACCAAGTGACACTATATCTATCGAGTCTCCAATATATACCGAGTTTGAAACTACAATCGAGTGGTTAGTATGGATTGAGCCTCCACTCCTATCAAGAGCATGATGATGCCGAGTATTGTAGTGGATTTCGAGTATCATAAAGTCACCGAGTTAGTTTGTAGTAACCGAGTAACTATATTTGGGCCGACTCAGTAATATTTGTGTTAGCTTGTTTAAGATCTGACTTTGTAATTATTTTGTAATTGTTTTGGATTGATATATAAACAATGTTTTGTATCATATCCAAAGTGTGAATAAGCGAGAAGTGTAAAGAATATGTGCATATGCGAAGATGCAAGAAAGGCAGAGATAAGTGAATTACAAAGGGCTACAGCAGTATAAGGAGCAGCAGAGACATATCTATCACAGAAGGTGATTAGTACATCAAAGAATCTCAATTAGCAAGTACAGTTGCAAGTAAGAGATCTACTGTTTCATCCTAACAGGTGAATCAACCTAAAATCCTTTAATAGGGTAGACTTAATAGTCTTTTGTAAAATCTCTTAACCGAGTGCATACTTCATTGTATGTTTGTAAATCCTCTAACAAGGTGGACCTAGCAGTCCTAATTGCTCCTAACAGGGTAGATCATCAAAAGTGAAAATTGTAAGCCTTAACCGGAAAACTTTATACTGCAGTATTGAAGTTTTGTGGGTATCATCCCCACCATAGTTTTACTTTCTATTTGGAAGGTTTCTGGGTCACCAAATCATTGTGTTCAAAGTGTTATGAATGTTTTATTCTTTCAGTTACTCATGCATGCAGTTAGCTTATTGATCTAAATGTTATTTGGAATATGGTTAAGATTTGAAATTTGTAAAAAAAAGGTTTTGAAGTTACTGATTCACCCCTCCCCTCTCAGTAACTTGGCTAGTCTTGAATATTTCCAACAATATATATGTATGTATGTATGTATGTGTATGTATGTATATATATATATACATACATACATATATATATATATATATATATACATATATATGTATATATATATATATATGTGTGTGTGTGTGTGTGTGTGTGTGTGTATATATATGTATGTATGTATAGATATATATATATGTATCTATATATGTACATATGTATATATATATGTGTGTATATATATATATGTATATATATATGTGTGTGTGTGTGTGTGTGTGTGTGTGTATATATATATGTGTGTGTGTGTGTGTCTACATATATATATACATATATATGTACATATATATACATATACATATATATACATATATATATATATATATATATATATATATATATATATATATATATATATATATATATATGTATGTATATATGTATGTATGTATGTATATATATATATGTATATATATATATGTGTGTGTGTGTGTGTGTGTATGTATGTATATATATGCATGTATATGCATGTATATATATATATATATATATATATATATATATATATATATATATATATATATATATATATATATGTTCTTATGAGTGTTAAGATAATTTTGGGGAGATAGACATATTTTCACCTAGTATTTGCCATCAATGCCAAAGTGGGGGATTGTTAGAAATGTGATATATTTTGGTGAGCGATCATAGGTGATTACACATTTTTAGTTTTCATTGATGGCAACATAGTCACTACACATGGTTGGATCAATCATTAAGGTCATTGTTCGATCAGTAAGCAAAAAATAACCAAGTATAGTAATCAATTTATAAGAAGAATAAATACAAATGGAGATTTTGGTATTGGTAAAGTATGAGATGGAATTGAGTGGAGTGGTCATAGAATCGGTATTTTTATGATCATAAGATATCATGTTTACAACCGAAACTTACTTGGACAATTGGTGTGCAAGCATCACGATGAAATAAGAGGCTATAGGTTGAAAATAATAAGTTCTTGAGCTATCGGTGGTAAATCTTAGATCAGTAACTGGTATGGATATTGTGGTGTGTATAGATGTTACAATGACGTATCTTAGATGATAAGGATTTGATGAGCTTTCAGTTATATGCTCAAGGCAAGCATGAAGGGAAGATTCCATAAGCAATTTGGGATGGTCAATAGGTCTTGATTGTTCTTTGAAATATCACATGTAAATATTATGGTGGATCGAGGTGGTGCTAGAAAGCATTTTACAAAGATTGAGATATGTGTTTTGGCGAGATGTATTTGAGCTGGAAAATTGAAATTTGAATTTTGGTGAAGGTTAAGGTTGTGCAAGTTAAGTATTTATTGGGTACTGCTCTTAATGAAAAAGGTTGTTGATATTTAGTGAGTTGATGATTGTTTGAAGTAAAATTTGTGATTGCTAGGGTTGAGATCAAGGTTTTGAGAAGAGGAAGATTAGAGAGAAAAGAGAAGATTGGATCTGACAAGTAAGGTGTGCTACATCTAAATCATTACTTTTTGTTCCCTAATAGTTACAGCAAGAAAAATTCTTTAACTAGGTGGGCTTTAATAGGTCTTCTATTGTAAATCCCTTAATCAGGTGGACTCACAGAAAGAGTTTTAAATCCTCTATTGAGGTATATCTTAATAGATCTCATTGTACTCCTAATAGTGTACTAGTCACTCCTAATAGGGTGAAACCTTAGAAAGGGTATTTGTAACTATTGGAAACTATAATTGAAACAATGGTTATATTGGCATTGATATCAAAACCTTAACTGGTGAGGCAATTGCTATCTAGTAAAGTACCATATCTTTTGATTGATGAAGAGGATTTGAAAAGAGGAGATAACAAGAAGACCTTAGTGGAAAGGTTGAGGTATGAGATACTACAATGGGTACTTGATTAGTTGGAACATTAGCAAGGTAAAGTGTTGTTTATCTATAACACTAAGTGAAGAAGTCAGTTGTTTTGAAGCTTAGAAGAAATGAGGAAAGAAAGTTTGAAAGCTTAGGCTTAACCAAGAAAAAGAGAATAAGATAAAGAAACTTTAGTGTAAGCCGAGTGATGCTATTATTGATCAAGCGCCAGTATAAGCTAAGAAAATTTTAGTGTTGACCAAGCATTAGTAATTGTCATGTATCAAAGAACTAACCATGTGAAGACATCAATTTCTAAGAAGAACAGTTTTAGCGATGACCGAGTTATCCAATGATGACTGAGAAGAAGAACACAGTATTGACCGTGTGTCAGTAATTTATAGTTTGTGAAAGAATTGAGATTCCCAGCCAACATAGTTGAATTATTGGCATATGTAAAATGTGTTGAAGATAAGGATGA
This sequence comes from Chamaecyparis obtusa, assembly GCA_027943335.1. NCBI lineage: Eukaryota > Viridiplantae > Streptophyta > Pinopsida > Cupressales > Cupressaceae > Chamaecyparis > Chamaecyparis obtusa. Next base: position 14,815 of record BSBK01010743.1, on the reverse strand, counting down.
ATGACCTAGAGTATTTAATGCATGGTAAACCATTTTCTTATGGATTAAAGGAGAAGTTTTAAGATGTATCTAGAAGGAGGAGGAGAATGAAATATTGGAAGGATTCAATGAATACGTCCTAAACCTAATATCTACATAGATGATTAAGAGGAAAAAGATTAAGCTACCTAATGAAGGAGATATAAGGATGACCTAGTTGTAGGTTATGTAGAGTGAGGAAGAAGTTGATGTTATTAATTGGAGAACCTAAGCAAAAGGCTAAGAAAGAGTTGTGAAGAGATAAACAAAGTTGTGGTGATTGCTTGAAGGGATTTTTGAGCTTATCAGAGATGGAGATGACAATGAAGGCCAGTCAGTAAATCAACATATGAGCTATAGTGGATCTGTATTTACAAAGTGAGTTGTATGTTTCAGATCATGACCTATTGTTACTTTCTAACCATTGTATCAGTTGAAATCCTTTAATCAAGGTTGACCTAATAGTCATTTGTAACTCCTTTAATCAAGGTGACATTCTAATGGGATGTTCTTAAGCCCTCTAACAAGGCCACTCCTAACAGGGTGATTAAATCCTTTAATAGGGTCACACCTAGTAGTGTGTATTGTAATCTTTAACAAGGTTGGCTCCTCACAGAGCTCACTTTAGAAGAGTGAAAATTTAGTAGCATGTTATTGGTGGTTTTTCCCAAATTGGGTTTCCACATTAAATCCTGGTGTCATACCTGTGTGAATTTTATTTGATGTGTTATGTTTTATATTTTGGAAGTTGATTACTTTTGGATAGTGGACTACAAGTTTGTGTTATTGATTATATTCTATAGAGACCAAGTGGATTTATGAGTAGATCTAAGGTGGTTGAAGTGTTTAAAAGTTCAATTGGCACATTTGACCTAAGGATAATTGATTCACCCCCCCTCTCAGTTATTCTAAAATCATTCTAACAATTGGTATCAGAGATTGTGGTGCTTGTAAGGAAATTTTTTTAAGGTACTTGAAGCTAAAGATCATGATGTACAAAAAGGAGGTACCAAAGCTGAACAAGGAGAACTTCCCTATATGGAAAAGTTTGATGAAGTTACAACTAGCTAGAATTGGTGATGCAAAAAAATATTATGTGGAAAATGCTTACATACAAGTAGTTGTACCTATGACAGATGAGGAGATGAAGGAAAAGCAAGAACATAATCACGCAATGTTGGAGATTGCATCAACCCTAAGTTATCATGTATTTGAAGACATCAAGAACTATACTAATGAAAAGAAAATATGGGACACACTGGTAGCTATCTATGGTGGAGACACAAATATGCTAAGAACCAAATGTGAAAGCTTGAGAGGTAATTTTGATGAAATGATAATTTTAGAAGGTGAAACTATTGTTCAATATTGTGCCAGAGTTAAAGAAGTAGTGAATGTTATTAGAGGGGATAATGTAAATATTGATGATGAAACTATTATTAGCAAGGTTTTGAGAACCCTACTTCCTATTTATGCTATTAGAGTTTCTGCAATACAAGAACTAAGATGTGCTCCTAGTAACAACTTAACCTTGGAAGGTCTTGTTGGTAGACTTACCACTTTTGAGTTGTCAATTTTTGATAATTTCACTACTCATAATATTGAATTTCCATTCAAGTCTCAAATGGTTCTTCAAAAGTCTAAGAAAGGAAAAGAAAGATGTGTGAACAGTGAAAATTATAGTGACACTTTTGATGACGATCTTGATGATCTTGAGGCATTGATGGCTAGAAGAATACTGAGAGGAAAAGGAAAATTTAAAGGTAAACTTCCTATAATCCATTTTTCATGCAACAAAGTTGGTCATATTGTAGCAAGATGTCCTAACGGGAATGACAAGGATGAAAGAAGGGAAAGCAAGTAAAAAGAAAAAAGGGATGACAAGGATCACATAAGGTATAAGGGCTACAAGGATAAAATTAAGAAGTCTTGTTATATTGATGAAGAAGAAACTGATAATGAATCTAGCGAGTCTGATGATTATGATGTAGAAGTTGTTTATTTTTCTATGAAATATCATTCTGTTGAAGATGAGAAAATTGCACTTATTTCATATGTGAGTAAAGGTATTAGATGGATAATTTATAGTGGTTTCTCACATCACATGACTAGTGATAAAAGTAATTTTGAAACCTTAAATCATTACAAAGGTAGTAGTGTTAAGTTTGGTAATGATGCACCATGTCTTGTAAAGGGAAAAGGATCAATAAGATTGATTGATAACATCAGATGTGATAATGCTTATTGGGTTGAAGGTCTTAACTATAATTTATTGAGTGTTTCACAGTTGAACAGTTTTGGTTACTAAGTTGAGTTTCATCACAAAAAGGCTAAGATATTTTATGCCACTGGTGAACTAATTGGAAGTGGAGAACATACAAGAGGTAATTTGTTCTATCTAGACCTATCTGAAGAAACATGTTTGTTTGCACAATTTGATGATGTATGGTTATGGCATAAGAGGTTGTGTCATGCGAACTTTGATAATTTGGTAAGCATTTGTAAGATGAAAAGAGTTAGAGGTTTACCAATATTGAAGAAACCTGATAATGTGATGTGTAAACAATGTCAATTGGGAAAAATGATAGTCTAGTTTCAAGAGCAAGACACATACTTTTGATGATATTTTGGAATTGGTTCATACTGACCTTTGTGGACCTATCAGTGTGAAATGTTACTGTGGTGATAAATATTTCATTATGTTTGTTGATGATTACTCTAGAATGATGACCGTAATGTTTCTTAAGGAAAAATATGATGCCTTTCAGTTGTTTAAGTGTTATTTGGCAAAAGTTGAGAAAAAAATATGTAAGAGCTTGAAATGTCTGAGATCTGATAAAGGAGGAGACTTCATATCTAATGAGTTCAACATATTCTACAATGATAGAGGAATTAAGAGACAAATGTTTGCACCAAGGACACCTCCATAGAATGGTATAGTAGAGAAAAGAAATAGATCAATCATGGATTGTGCTAGAACACTGATTATAGAGAAGAATGTTGCACAAAATTACTAGAGAGAAGTTGTAAGCACAATTGTTTATACCTTGAACCAAGTACAAATCAAGAAATGTACAAATGCTACAATTTTTGAATTATGGCATGGTTATGCACCTTATGTGAAATAATTTAAGGTCTTGGGAATAAAATGTTATATACTCAAGGACAATATAAATGGAAAATTTGATGCTAAAAGTGATGAAGGCATATTCCTAGGCTATTCCACTAAGATCAAATCTTACAAGTGTTTGAATTCTAACACTAAAAAAATTGTGGAAAGTGCAAATGTTAGAATTGATGAATATGTAGAAAAGAATGAAGTTGGATGTAAGAAAGAACCTGAAGATTACAAATATTTTGTATACATTGAAGAAGGAGAGGCCAACAATTTATCTGAACTAGATAACAGTGATGTCAAGAAACAACAAGAGCTTGTCGACTTACAACAAGAAGATGTCGAGCATCAGGATGTTGTTGCCAATAAATTAGGAGAGGAAGAAGAGATACAAAATGAACTTGAAGATTAATAGCAAGAAGAAAGAAGACCAGAGCCTACATTAGCACAGTATATGAGAAGACAGCATAAGCCAGATCAAATCATTAGAGAAAAAGATACAGGAGTTATGATAAGAAGTAAGTTGAAAGACCAAACATGCTTGTTATGTGAGTTTGAGCCTAAAACATTGAAAGATGATTTGGAGAATGAAGATTCGATTCAAGCCATGAATAAGGAAATTGAGAAGATAGAAAAGAAAAAAACCTGGACACTAGTACCTAGACTAGAGGATAAGAATGTTATTGGAACAAAGTGGGTGTTCATAAATAAGTTGAATGAACATGGAGAAGTCACAAGGAACAAAGCTATATTGGTATGAAAAGGGTATGCACAAGAATAAGGCATTGACTATGGGGAGACATTTTCCCTAGTTGCTAGAATGGAAGGAGTTAGAAATATACTTGCATATGCAACTTACAAAGGATTCAAAGTGTATCAGATGGATGTCAAATATGCATTTTTGAATGGAATACTAGAATAAGGATACATTGAACAACCAGAAGGATTTGTTGATCCAAGAAAGAAGAACATGGTTTGTAAACTACACAAAGCAATGTATGGATTGAAACAAGCTCCAAGAGCATGGTATGAGAGATTTTATAATTACTTGGTAAAAATTGGATTTGCAAGAACAAATGACAACACCAATTTGTACTTGAAGACTGAAAAATGTAAAGGGATACTATTAGTTGAAATATTTGTTGATGATATCATATTTGGAGGACAAGATGACCTATGCCAAACATTTACAAATGAGATGCAAAATGAATTTGAGATATCTATGCTTGGATAGATGAAATTCTTTGTTGGTTTGCAATTTTATCAGATGGAGAAAGGTATCTACATTACACAATCTAAGTATATCAAGGAGATATTGAAAACCTTTGGCATGGAGGACTCTAGACCAATAAGTACACCCATGGATACTGGACAGAAACTATCAAAGAATGATGAAATAATATAAGTGAGTGAATCAAACCTTATATAGGTCTATGATTGGTAAACTACAATATGTTGTTCACAACAGACCAGATATTGTATTAGAAGTTGGGATTGTTGCAAGATTTTCTGCCAATCCTAAAGAGAATTGCATGATGGCAGTGAAAAGGATACTCAAATATCTGAAAGGAACAGAGGACTATGGATTGTACTATAAGAAGAATGAAAAGTTTGAACTAAAAGTTTATACTGATGTAGATTGGGTAGGAAATGTGGATGATAGAAAGAGTAAAAGTGGTGGCACATTCTTTCTAGGAAAAAGATTAGTCTCTTGGAAAAGCAAGAAATAGAATTGCATTTCCTAATCTACAGCAGAGGTTGAATATGTAGCAACAATAATTAATTGTTCAAACTTAGTGTGGATCAAGAAATTGTTGAAAGGTATGAAGGAAGAAATCGAGCCAATTATTATTTTTTGTGATAACACAAGTGCTATAAATATATCAAAGAATCCTATGACTCACACTACGACTAAGAATATTTCTATCAAATATCATTACTTGAGAGAGCTAGTTCAAGACAAGGAAGTGAGACTGAAATATGTGAATACAAAGGAATAGTTAGCACATATATTGACTAAAAAATTACCTAAGGATGCTCATGAGTATCTAAGAGGTAAATTAGGGGTGATTACCCTAACTAAGGCTACCTAGAATCATATAGGAGCATTGCATCAAATGTACTAATTAGAATATCTGACAAATTGATGCAAATGAGGTCACACTTTAGGAGTTGCCTAAAGTTGTGAAGAGTAAAGCACAAGATGTTGATTAGTCATAAGAAAGATGATAGAGGGAGTTTGAAGTTCAGAGAACTGACATGAAGATATCTACATGGTGAAGATGAAATTTTCTTTGGCATTATTGTCAAAGAGGGAGAGATTTAGTAACCTCAAGGAGAGATTCAATAGATGTTACCATGAATAAGATGAGGGAGAGATTTGATAAACTGATGAACAAACAAAAGGAGAAATATATCCAAGAGGGAGCTGATATTTGGATGAGAATCAGAATGAAGCTAAGGATATTAATGAAGATCTGAACACATAGAGAGTTGACAAAAATTGCTTCATTACATACTTTTTGGATTATAAAGTAACTATGCATATGGAGTTTATGGCGTTTCCATTAATGCCAAAAAGGGAGATTATTGGAAACTACAATTGTTATATTGTCATTGATGTAAAAACCTTAACTGATGAGACAACTACTATCAAGTAAAGTACCATATCTTTTGATTGTTGAAGAGGATTTGAAAACAAGAAATAACAAGAAGACCTAGTGGAAAGGTTGAGTTATGAGAAACTACAATGGGTACTTGATTAGTTGGCACATTGGCAAGGTAATGTGTTGTTTATCTATAACAATAAGTGAAGAAGTTAGTTGTTTTGAAACTTAGAAGAAATGAGGAAAGAAAGTATGAAATCTTAGGCTTAACCGAGAAAAAGAGAAGAAGATAAAGAAACTTTAGTGTAAGCCGAGTGATGCTAGTGTTGACCAAGCGCCAGCACAAGCCGAGAAAATTTTAGTGTTGATGGAGCATCAGTAATTGTCGAGTATCAGATAATTAACCGAGTGAAGATAGTAATTTCCAAGAAGAATAGTTTTAGTGATGACCAAGTTATCCAGTAATGATCGAGCAGAAGAACACAATATTGGCTGAGTGTCAGTAATTTATAGTTTGTGAAGGAATTGAGATTCCTAGCTGACATAGTTGAATTCTTGGGATATGTAAAATGTGTTGAAGATACAAATGAATGACCTGGTGTATTTAATGCATGGTAAACCATTTTCTTATGGATTCAAGGATAATTTTTAAGAAGTATCTAGAAGGAGGAGGAGAATGAAATGTTGGAAGGATTCAATGAATCTGACGCAAACCTAAGATCTATAGATATGGTTGAGCAGCAAAAGATTAAGCTACCTAATGAAGGAGGTATAAGGATGACCTAGTTGTAGGTTATGTAGAGTGAGGAAGAAGTTGATGTTATTGATTGGAGAACCTGAGCAAAAGACTAAGAAAGATCTTTGAAGAGCTAAACAGAGTTGTGGTGATTACTTGAAGGGATTTTTTAGTAGATCAGAGATGGAGATGATAATGAAGGCCAGTTAGTAAATCAACATATGAGCTACAATGGATCTGTATTTACAAAGTGAGTTGTGTGTTTCAGATTAGAACCTATTGTTACTTTCTAACCATTGCATCAGTTTAAATCCTTTAATCAAGGTTGACCTAACAGTCATTTATAAATCCTTTAATCAAGGTGACATTCTAATGGGATGTTCTTAATCCCTCTAACAAGGCTGCTTATAAAAGGGTGATTAAATCCTTTAATAGGGTCACACCTAGCAGTGTGTATTGTAACCTTTAATAGGGTTGGATCCTCATAGAGCTCACTTCAAAAGAGTGAAAATTTGGTAGCATGTTACTAGTGATTTTTCCCAAATTGGGTTTCCACATTAAATCCTAGTGTCATACTTGTGTGAATTTTATTTGATGTGTTATGTTTTATATTCTTCAAGTTGATTACTTTTAGATAGTGGACTACAAATTTGTGTTAACTGATTATATTCTATAGAGACCGAGTGGATTGTTGAATAGATCTAAGGTGGTTGAAGTGTTTAAAAGTTCAATTGGTACATCTGACCTGAGGATAACTTATTCACCCCCCCTCTCAGTTATTCTAAAATCATTCTAACAGTAACTCCTAACAGGGAAAACCTTTTTACTATAGTGAAGGTGTTGTGGGTGTCATCCCCACCATGGTTTTCTCCCTCTAACTGAGGGTTTCCATGAGAAAAATCAGTGTGTTATGTGTGATACATGTGTGGATGTCTAATGTTATTTACTTTTATTTAATTACATCAGTTATATGTAATTTTATTTGGAAGTTGTTTCTAAAGTTAATCAAACATATGGTTGATTAGTAGGTTACATATTTGTACTGATTCAACCCACCCTCTTAGTACCTTCAAATACTAACAATATGTATGTCAAATAATCTAGTTATATATTTTAGAACAAAACATATTGACATCATATATCACTTTATAAGAGAGAAGGTTGAGGAAGGTGAAGTTATGCATGAGTATGTGCCCAAAAAGGAACAAATAGAAGATATATTCACAAAAAATTTGAGCAAAGATACTTTTGAGTATCTTAGGGGGAAGATGGGCATTTTCCCCCTTCCTAGTGATCACTAGATGCATCAGTGTGTGCATTGGTCCAATGTTTCAGATTTTTATTCTTTCTAGATTAGTGCTTTGAGGATTCCTCATAGGGGAAGTAGATTTTTTTAGAAAAGGGGAACTTTATGTGCCCTTTGTTATTATTGTCAAAGGGGGAGAAAGTTGGAGAAAGGTTTAAGCTTGATTATGTGATTTTTTATTGATGAATGTTTTCGTCAATGAAAAAGGGGGAGATTCTTATAATGTGAGGTTGATGTGATCTATGGTATTGTCATTAATGTCAACATATCCTTATTTTATCCTCTTGGTGTATTAGTTTCTTTGGAACTAATTGGTTTGGCGTATCAGTTGTGTATTAGTTGATGTACACCAATAGTCCATTTATTTTGGATGTGGTTGTCACCAATAGGTTTCAATGAGTTTTCTTCAATGGATACAACATGTGGTTGACTAGATTGATCCTTGTGATATTGATATTAGGATTCAACTATGTAGTTTTTTTTAGCCAAACTCATTGACCCATGTTTCATGAGTAGTGGTTCACACAAACCCATACCTTATGAGAATTAACATAACACTTAGCACTCATTGGATCTAGGTGATGCTCATAGAGTTGAAGCATCATGAATTACCAAGAGGTCATCCATCCCAGTACTACTCTAGCTTGAGCACGCTTAATTATGGAGTTTACTCCATGGTTAAACCCACTCTTCTTGCAACCCCATTTTAAAAACCTTCACCAAGTGTTGTGCCTTATGAACCATTCATTAGAAAGCCCCTTAATCTCATCAATTGATAAGTAGGAGATATTTTTCCACAAGAAGTCAAATTGTGATATTTCTATCAGGATTCAATTGTGAAGTTTTTTTGAGTCAAAATCATTGACCCATGTTTCATGAGTAGTTATTCACATGAACCCATCTCTCATAACATTGAATGGAACACCTAGCACTTATTATATATAGGTGATTCTCACAGAGGTGAAGCACCAATAATTCCTGTGAGATCACCCATCCTAGTACTACTCCAACTCAAGTGTGCTTAACTACAGAGTTTCCCTCCATATTTAAACCCACTCTTCTTGCTACCCCCATTTGAAAAACCTTCACCAAGTGTTATTCCTTATTAACCATTCATTATAAATCCCCTTAAGATCATCAATTGATAATTAGGAGATATTTTCCATGATGAGACAAATTGTGATATTGTTATCAGGATTCAACTGTGTAGTTTTCTTTGAGTCAAACTTATTGACCCATGTTTCGTGAGTAGTGGTTCACACAAAACCATCTCTCGTGAGAATGAATGGAATACTTAGCACTCTTTTGATCTAGGTGATGCTCATAGAGGTGAAGAACTGGGACTTCCCAGGAGGTCACCCATCCTAGTAATACTCCATCTTGAGCACGCTTAACAATGAAGTTTCCTCCATGGTTAAACTCACTCTTCTTGCAACCCCATTTACAAAATATTCACCAAGTGTTGTTCCTTACGGAACATTCATTATAAATCCCCTTAATCTCATCAATTGATAAGTAGGAGATATTTTTCCACAACAAGGCAAATTATAATATTGCTATCAGGATTCAATTGTGTATTTTTTTTTAGTCAAACTCATTGACCCATGTTTCATGAGTAGTGGTTCCCATGAACCTATCTCGCATCATAATGAATTGAATACTTCACACTCATTGGATCTAGGTGATTCTCATATAGGTAAAGCACCGACACTTCCTAGGAGGTCACCCATCCCAGTACTACTCTATCTTGAGTGCTCTTAACTATGGAGTTTCCTCCATGGTTAAACCCACTCTTCTTACAACCCCATTTTCAAGACATTCACCAAGTGTTGTGCCTTATGAATATGACAAACCTATGTATGTGTATCCTTTTTATTTTTTAGTCCCAGCTATGTATGTGTAATGTACTAATCATATCCATTGGGGTTGATGGCTTTGGAGTTGGTGTGGAATGTTGTAATGATCGAGGTGTTCATCATTTCATTCCTTACCACCACATGAATTTTTTGGTGCAACCTATTTAAAATAGTTTGGCCAACCTGGTGGATCTCATTGTGTTGTAAAACTAGAGTGAGGAGTTTAGTTGTTCATATGTATCTGATAAGACTCATATGTGGTGATATGCAAAGTGATTGTAAAGCTTATTTGTAAGAGATATATGTTCATGTGTAGTAGTGTGTTGATCTCAGTGGTGGATTCTATCTCTTTTCATATTTTTTGGTAGTGAGCCTTATTGTACTAAAGTGAACCTCTATGTATCAATAGTGAGTTATGTGTATAAAAAATAAGCCTTATTGTACTTGTAGTGAGCCTTATATTTAAGCAGTGCACCTTTGTGTACCTAGTAGTGAGCCATTGTAAAAATCACCATACTGGTGTCACCTTAATATGTGTTTTTAAATTTCATGAGAATAAGCTTCTCTGTATTTTTTCCCATCTTGGGTTTCCAAGTAAATCCTAGTGTCCTTTGTGTCATTGTTTATGTGTTCTTAATGCTTACATTTTATGTGTATGTCTGATATTATTAATTGATAAATATAAAGCTATTAATATTGTTGATTGTAAGTTGACTAACAGAGGAAATATTTTGTAATTTGTGCTGGAATAATTGAGTCACCCCCCCCTCTTAGTTATTTGGCATGTTCAACATTAACTACATCCCGATGAAGCCTACCAGGATTAAACATATATCTGGAAAGAACTCACATCCTTGGTAATGTCTAATCAAATGCAAACCACAACATACATCAACTTCTAACTAAACTCTAGTAAGGCACTCTAATCATGTCTTCTATATCTAATAAGGATGTAGGATAAATTGAGATGGATAACTTTACTCCGACTGTATAAAGGGAACACATAATGCTTTATAAATTTGTATGTTAAAATTTTGTAAAACTGAATCCACATACTTTCTCTAGGACAACCATATATTTTTATTCTCTTCTAATTTCCATCCCAAGGATCTGTTTAGTTGCACCAAGATCTTACATTTCAAATTTAGCAAATTGGGCTAAAACTTTATTTATGAAATTATACATTTCCCTCTACTAATGAATAACATATCATTAAGATATAATATAATTTCTATCATATATATAATAAACATGGTGATCTGATTTAAAATTCTCAAATCCAATCTTAACAGATATGTGTCAAATTTATGGTACCCACATTTTAGGACTTCATTTCAATCCATAAAAAGATTTCCTCAATTTATAAACCATATCACTTTTTCCTTTTATCACATAGTGATTTGGCTTCAAAATATACATATCCTTTAAATCATTATGGAAGAAATAAAATTTCACATCTATTTCTCAACTCTAAATCACAAGAAGCAACAATAGAAAGAAAAAAATCTAATGGATGTCATTTTTGCAATAGAAGAAAATATCTCACCATAATAAAGAATATCAACCTAAGAGTAGCATTTCATAACCAATCTTTCTATATACTTCTCAATACCTCCATTTGAATAAATCTTTTTCTTAAACACCCATTTGCAAGCAACAAGAGTTTGTCCTTGAGGAAATGGTACAATATCCCAAGAATCATTCTTTTTCAAATATGTCATTTCTTCATGCATAACAATTTGCAAGATTCCGCATCATTCATACAATGCCTCTTGTGTAAAATCTAGGCTCATTTTTTTTTACTTTTTAAAGAAAAAATACACCTCCAATCATTAGGTGAATACCTTTCATATGATGTCCATACCTTGTAAACCTTCAAACAAGCTAGACGAGCTCATTTGTTTTAGTATTCAAAGAAAAAAATACATCCTCGAGAAAAAATATTTTTAGAGTCCCTCAAATATTTTATTTTATTTCTACACTAAGTCTCAACCATTGTTTTCAATAATTTATATTTAATAAAAAGGTTTATATTTACTCTTCAAAAAATATACCCATGTCTTCCTGCTATGATGAAAAATTAATGAAACATATATATGGATTTTCCAATGGAAGAACCTCTACATGACCAAATACATAGGACTGAATAAGATCAAACACACCATAAGATTTAGGATAACTCTATTATAAGTGAGCATGGTTTTATTTCCCATAAATACAGTTCACATAAATAAAAATAAATATTATAATATTACAAACCTTGGACAATGTTTTTATTTTTTAATGTCCTTATACCCTTTTCTCCAATGTGGTCAAGCCTATGGTCCCATAAAATAGTCTTCTATGAAGGTAATTTTGATTCAATAGAAAGAGAACCATTAGGTACCTAAAAGCCATGGCCATTTCTCGAAGGTGAAACACTCACTTCTTCCAAAAAAGTATCCATAGATTTTCTTCTTATACAAGTACTATTACACTCAATAGTGTACATGCATCTAGCTTATAAAATGTGATAAATATGACACCTCTATCAATCATCATAACACCTCTCACCATTTGTATCTTGCATTAAAAAAGACTACCTAGGACACCCAACATATTAGTTTTCTCATAGATCAAAAAAACTTGTGCTAGTCTAGGGATATGCAAGACAACATCAATCCTTTTCATTCTACCATGAAGAAACTTGATCCTAACTTTACCATGTCCAAAATATCAAAATGAGAATCATCACCCAAGTACACCTTACCTCCATCAAAATTTTCATATTTAAAAAAACCTCTATTTGAAGCCATATAAAATTCAGACGTACCTTGGACTTGGATTTATCATTCTTCTTTCCTTATTCATTAGGTATTCTATTAATAGTTAACACATCCTTAGCACTGATGGATACTTTTCTCCTCGTATCTTTAAAAAGGAATTAACCCACCACATATTTTTTCTTCAAAATAATAGAAGTATTTTTTATAGTCATAACAAGAGAATCTCATGAATTAGGAAAAGAATAAATCAAGATCTAGAATTTCTCCTCTTCATCCATCTTGATGCCAAATAGATTTTAATTGATCCCAAAATATATTTAATTCTTCCAATTAATTTTCAATTTGTCCACCCTCTTCCATTTTCAAGGAATACAATTTTTTCCTTAAGAAAATCTTAGTCACTAAAGATTTGGCTTGATATGTCTAAATAATCATTCCATAACTTCTTTGTAGTGGAATCTTCATATACATTGATTAAAACAAAGTCTTACAAGTATGCAATCTTATTAGACCCTTAACTTTATGGCCTATAAAATTATATTGAGTAGCAATAGTAGGATATTTAGTTTCAAAGACGTTATCATAAATATCATCTCATAGATTTTGATCTATTAACATATTCTTCATCTTAAACTTCTACATTTCAAAATTATTTATAGAAAAATTTCTCCTCCTTGATTATCCCAAATGAACTTGTCATCTAGAAATTTGTGCAAAAATATCACAAATTATCTTGTACATAAGCTCTCAATCAAATATGAACTAGTTCTTGATAACTCAATAATTCACAACTAGGACCAAACATGATCAAACTCTAAAACCACTTTAAAGGAATTTAAGGTATTACAACAACTTCCTACACTAACCTTCAGAGGAGTGTTACACAAAACCTTTCAGATATTTATAATAATTACAAATAAATAACATAAATAACATGCATACCTTAACATAGTAATTTATAGGCGGTGACCTTGGTAGTGAATGCATGGAGTTTCAGTCTTTCACAGGTTTGAGGTTGCGGGGTTTCAAAGGTTAGGAGACCTGGGGAAGTCTGAAACTGTAAAAGTCTAAAGAACTTAAAAAATATGAAGGTATGCAGGGGGTTTCAGTGTTTCAGACTTTTGGAGGTCCAAAAAACCTAAGAAGTCTGAAACTGCAAAAGTGAGAAAACACTTAGAAACTTTCTCCAGAGAAGGGATTTTTCTAGGAAAAAACACTAAAGCAGGGGACAAAACAAAAAAACCAAAAGGCCTAGAGGGAAAAATAAGCAAAAATAAGGTGAGGCCTTTGGCCAAGTGGCCAAATAGGGGTGCATGTTGTGAAACCACAACAATAATGAACAATGTAAATGCAATATCAAAAGATATAAATACAATTAGACATGATCCCCATCCACCTCCACAGCTACTACGCCTTGCAGATACCATGCAAGGCAGTTTAGATTATGTGAACATGCACTAGACTCTAAGCTTGATAGTTATCAGAGATGGAGGGAGTATATGCATGCATATTATGTTGATGGCCTCTCTTATAAAGAGATCAATGATTTAAAAATTATAAAAAATGAAGTGTCACTTTTTTGTAAACCCTAAAATGAAAGAATACATACATCTAAATAAGCCATAGATTTCTATTAGGTGGTGTCAACATGTAGAGATTGTTGCACATTTTTGGGAGAGGTGGTGGATGGTATTTGACCATCCACCACATTCTAACCATGAGGTTCCCATGTATTTCTTAATAAAATTATGGGTTGTGTTTGAATTGGTTTTGAAACCCAATTACTTTGATATGAGATCTTTTTAGAGGGTTGGTGGCGGTATGCCACAAGACAGGCCACATGATCATTTGAGTGATGTTGTTTGATCTTGTGTGCATGATGATCCCATTGTGCCTCTTCCTACTCTAGTTATATTGTACCTATCCAACATCAAGCAATGCAATTTTCTCTTGGTTCATTGAGTTCCCTTTTGAGCAATTTGTTGAAGCAGTTGACACAGATGAGGGCTCCCCCCAGTGCACCAATTTTTTGCATAAGCTATAGGAATAATGTATGGGGTTCCTAGAGTGATCCTACCCCTACTGATGCTGGACATGATGTTGCTAATGGTGGAGATGAAATCACATCATATGTCAATTTTCTCATCATAGAAGGTGATCATCCTGCAAAGGTAAATTTATTTATAATTTACAATGTAATATCAACTAGAATACACACAGACCTATATATATATATATATATATATATATATATATATATGTATATATATATATATATGTATGTATGTATGTATGTATGTATGTATGTATGTATGTATGTATATATATGTATATGTATATGTATATGTATATGTATATATGTATGTATATGTATATGTAAATGTATATATATGTATATATATATGTATATATG
>BSBK01010742.1:0-167500 GCA_027943335.1 Chamaecyparis obtusa | reverse complement strand
TAACGTGTTCTAAGGGACACTAATGGGTTGTAATAGACCATTTAGAGGCAATTAAAACCACTATGGAATCATTAGGACACATTAGAATGGGTCCTAATGGTTCTTAGAGCTTATTTATGCTTGACATAGGGCGCACGCCAAATAGGGCCCATGCCCTATTTGGCATGTGCCCTATTTCAAGCATAGATTCAAATAGGGTGCATGCCAAATAGGGCATGCACCCTATTTGAAGGCTTGTATTTTACCAAGCCTAAGGCTTAGATTTGCTTTGAGATCCAGCCCAAAGGCTTGGATGTATAAGCCCATGAGTTTGACGTGAATTCGAAGAAACATAGAAAAAACCTTCACTTTTTGTGTGTGCTCTCCATCTAGTTTTACACGTGATTTGATAACGAAAAAATCAGACAATGTGAGATTATTGGTCTTTGAGTTAGCTATCTAACATATAATTTATTTCCAAAAATGATAATTTTAAGCTATCAACATTAATTTCCATTGAATGTCAATTTTTTGTCAAAAACCAACGTGTAGTATTTTGGGTATAGATTTTGCTTCATTTGTCGAAATTTGCAAAAACTTAGTTTTTTAGAAACAAGACTCCATTCTACACACTTTTTTTAAAAAAATTGATTTTTGACTATTTTGAATGATTATCTTGGGGGAGCACGCCCAAATTTCATGTGTTTTGGGATGTTTGATTTCAAAAAGTCGTAGAAATTCATACATTCATTAAAAAAATTAGCAAAAAAATCTGGGGTAAACTAAGTGGTGTTAGCTAACTTCTCACCAGAGCGATTAAATAATTTTAAAGAAAAGTTAACATTTTAGGGGGAGCACAACAGGCGCTATGTTATTTTTTTCACAAAAAATAGTACCACTTTTTGTGCTCCCCCTAGTTGAAGGCCTTAATATTCACCATTTTTCAAATAAATTAGTAGTTTAGAAACTAGATTCAGAGTACGACAACTCTTGTTCTTGTTGTGTTTTGAAATTTTGAGTCGAACTATCTCAATTTGTTATTGAAGTTCAAAGTTTGTTGATTTCAAGAAAAAGTGGCATCTTAAACCCCCTTTTTTGGTACCCCATCTTTGTGCACATACCCCTAGGCAACCTATTCTCAAGGCTCTCTCTATCAAGATTCCATGCATGCTTCTTACCATATATTGTCATCAATGACAAACATATAGTCAGCACTAGCTTACCTGGAAAATCTCCAACAGTATTATGCCAGTCAAATCATCCTATAAATTAATACAAGGAGATTTGAATGGTCTAGAAAATCATTTGACGCTATTCAAATCAGCGTAAAAATTGATGCATGGAGATTCAAAGAGTTTAGAAAGTTATTTTATGCTTATCGACTCATCGTGAAAACTTTGAATAAGGATAACTAATGTAAGAGCCCTGTTCATAAGGAAGTTCCTACAAACACTTTTCAATTATGTTGTTCATAGAATAAATCTAACAACATTAGAAACAAGGATACTATATGTATAACCCCCTGATCTATCTCCACCCCCTCCTAAAAGAGGTCAAGATATGACTATGTTCACTTCTTAAGAAAAGAACAAGGATAAATATATTTTATCACCAAGGCAATATCATGGAAGTAACAATATACTAGAAATCCAAACTAAAGAGGGAATAACTTTTTTTAGGCAAGGAAGAGATAGTTGTGAAAAGATATATTTCTACAAGTGCAAAGGGATCCTCTTTATGGATGCACAATGAAAGGCAAAGGAGATATTTTCTTAAATGCATCTACCTTGGGAGATCTTTAACAAAGATAACAACATTGACTAAGAGTTAGGTAGGGGATCAAGAACACACAACTTCCTAATTGCTAGATAAGGGGATTCCTAGTGAAGGATAACACACTTTCTACCATAAATATACATATACATTCAGGAAAGGAAGAGTTCATAAAAAAGGATGTAAACCTCTTTAAAAAGAGAAAATCCTCATGTGGAACAAATAATTCTAGGCAAGAAAGGATATGATGTCACTATCAATATAGCTCAAGAAAGTGAAAGTGGGCCCTTAGAAAAAGATTGGCAAATTGAAACATTATTCTTTCTCCGCAATCATGACAACAATAATACGAAGGATATTATGATCTCATTGAGTATGATTGCACCTCAAATTTTATGAACATGAATGATAATGAGGCCCAAAAGGAATAATATCCCAATACCAAATAGTGAGGATCAACATAAAGGAAAATAGATGTTACATAGAATGATCATGAAAAATATGCCACCCATTGTTGCCTATTTCTTAAATCATATTGTAATCAATAAAATTTTGAATTTTAATATAAAAAGCATGGCATTCAATAGTGAGGTGGCCATGAAATTGGTGATACATACAAAAAGGATAATTCTCAAGATATTACCTATACTTATTTCTTCATTTAGGTCAAGTAATCAATTTGGTGTGAAGATCATAAAAATCCTATCATGTTGTAATAAAAAGTTGGAAGTAGAATTGATAGATGTTAGGCCCAAAAGGAGGAAAGCACAATTGGGAGGGGGGGTGAATCAATTGTGTTTACCTAATTAATTTAATTCTACTTTAGCCACTTATATCTAAAAGATAAATAGTAATGTAAGATCCACAACATATAACACAGAACATCAATATTTGTTCTTGAGAAAACCTAGTTAAGGGAAAACCCTGGTGGGAGTCAAACCCACTAGATGAATGTACTATTTAGAAGTACCACCCAGTTAAGATAAAAATAGAGAACAAAGGATTTACTTGCAACCATAGGCTTACAACCCAATATGTAGGTTCCCTGCCCAAATTTCATTACTCATAATACAATCTTAGATTTGGCCCTTGGTCATGTTCATCAATAAATCTTTAATACAATAGGGTGGGCGTATAATCCATTACAACCAAACTAAAAATTAGCATCTCCTATGCCAAAATAGTTGCAATGAAGTACAAACTCTACCTTCTCTTAATTACAAAATGATTTTTCATTTATATCGATTACAAAGAATAATCCTCTACTAGGTCAGCTAAGACCTGTTACAATAAAAGATATAAAAAAATATGCACAATCACCAATGCAATCCAAACCAAATTGGCTAAGACTTTGATAGGACCCAAATCTTCAATCTTGAGCACACTGCACCATTGTCGATGCAGCACCAAGAATCACAACACATTACTCCATCAAGTTAGCTAGTACCCAAATGAAGAAATGCCTACACGCTACCAAAATAGAAAATTTGATCACCTCAATCATTGTAAACCATCTAGAACCTTTGTATCATCTCCAATACGAAATCCAAACTCATCTTTAACTCTAATCAATAGGAACACTAAAATATTGAATTCAGTCATAAGAAAAATAACACTAGCTATGAACACAATGATGAGGAAACATGCAATCACCAACTTTGAAGCCTCTGAAACATCAAATCCTAGTCATACCAAACCAAATACACATCCATTGTTTACAGGAACACTGTGACACAAAAATCTAGCAACTCGATTATTCCTCATTCAAAATGTCATACCAACCTCTATGAATCTCTGTAGATCATCTATAGATGCCTCTGAACAATACATCATGATCACAACTCAAGATCTTCAACATAGAACCTATTCAACTAAAATCATCCATATCGAATGCACTGAACACACTATCTAAAACAACTAGTATGTTGACATCAATGACAAAACATTAATGTTAGCACACCCAAATCTAAAACTCTGACATACTCAATTGTCTTCCAACAATAGATGCATTAGAAAATGAGGGGGGAATGTTCATAAGACAATACATTGGAAACCTAAACCTTCTTTAGATAAGTGTGATGTATATTTGTCAGAAGCCTCAATAATTTGTTGGACACATCCTAAACCATGTCCATTGTATCCATGTTTAGAAAGGATTTTAAAACTGGCTCCATAATATTTTTCTAAATAAAGCTTAAGGATTGAAATTTCAAGAGGAGATAATTAACTCTTACATTGAATTATATTGAATTTTAAAGAGTCCCAATCAACATCCAAACATGTGTTAGGATAATAAGTTTGAGTTTGAAAGTACCTCTTCTAGTGGAGATCTTTTGCAAGTGTTATTTTTTTATTGGAGAAAGAATTGAAGAAATTGAAGACTGATATTGTATTTGTATTTTATCATTGTCTTTCAAATAATATTGTGTATAAATATGATATTATAATAAAAGGTAGAAGAAAGTGATTGCATATCTTGAATCCAAGTTTTACCTAAAAGAAGGTTATATATGAGAGTATTGAGCATGACATGGATTAAAGTGGTTATATTTGTAGGTCTTATCTTAATAGGTAGTTTTATTGTATCTAACGATAACTTACCAACATTGTCAAAGTCATGAATAGGAATATAATTGAGTTGGATAAGAGATGTGTCCATTTTATTTTATGTAACAAGTCAATACTATACAAATTAAGAGTTGAACCATTGTCAACTAGAGTATGCCTTATAGTAATATCATTAATAAGGAAATGAATTATGAGGGGATCACATAGATGCTTCTTATTGAAGTTTTCAACACAGAAACCTAGGATCAAACAACAAATCAAAACACCTTCCACAAGAAAGGGTGGCAATAATATAATTGATATATTCCTCAAGAGAAAAAGAATTACAAGTTGCAAGATCACATAATTGTAGGATGTATTACAATGAATAGATTTATTTCTTTTATAGAAATCAATAGTGCTAAAAACAAAAAAAAAACTAATTCAATCTAAAAATAGAAAACTAGATCTAGATATGCAAACCAAAGGTGCACGATATGCACAATATGCAAACTAGAGCCTAACTAAATTAAACTGAGCTAAATTTAGACTTGTTGAGTGAACTTAAGCTACAAAATTAATGTGCAAACATTGTCTTTAATTATACGTAATAATATGCATGAGAATATCCTTTAGCATGTGTATAATTAATTAAAGAAACATATGAAAGTGTTCCTAAAACAACTTATATGCATGCTCTAACACACCCCTTAAGTGAAACTTAGGGAGAGAAAAAAATCTATGCATGAATGAGTCCTAGAAAAAAAGGCCTGATTAGGTACCCATGTACAATTCAAAATATCTCAAAGCGGAGAAAAAGGAGAAAAAACACATGGTAAAAAACCCCTCTCCAAAAGGGAGAAATACAACTACATGAAGTGTAGAAGAACCTATTCTAAGACACAAGAAAAGTGTGAACACTTGTCAAATGATAATTGTCATAGTGTTGAATGAAGAACCTCCTTTAAAAAAAGATGGTGATCAAGATCTATCTGTATGATTTCCCCCAATAACACTAATCAAATAACAAGTAGATGGAAAACAAAGGAAAAACATATATAAATCAAAGATACATAAGACATCAATGTGCATGAGTTTCCCCAATGACACTAGTTGAACAATGAGTAGATGAAAAATAAAGGCAAAACATATGTCAAACTAAGATGCAAATGGTTCGTGAATCTATACGAGTGACCTAAATGACACTACTCAACCATGCAAGAACAAAGTTTTGTTCAAAAATACAAGTACCAATAGTCTAAAGAATTGATCAACTATAGAACCAAGGAAGCATTAACACAAACAATGGAACCCCCCCTCCCCCATAATGCTTACAAAGGTGAGGCTTGACAACTCCATTAAAGCTATGTGTCACTAAGAAGAAGGATGAAGACAAGGCCCATCCATAAAGAAGATGACCTTTTCCTATATGTTATTAAGAATGTTTAGGATTTGAAATATTATGTTACTTGATGGCCTCCTCTAAAGCCGCTATTCTCACCCAAAACTTGTTAACTATATGTCATACCTTACCAAAAAAAATTGCAAGGGTCACCTAACTTATTCTACTCTGTCTTGAAGGAAGAATCACCAAACTGAGAAGAAGGATAAGGAGATAGAGTATAATTCACCATACTAAATATATGCAAGAGAAACCCCCCACCACAAGATACATAAACCCCCCGACGAGTATATAGTTAAGAAATCTCAAAATAAATAATTAAGAGAACAATGTATACCTGATCAAAACTACTCTACAAAAGAAGATCAAATATCTATATAGAGGATTTTTTGAGATTTCAAATGATGTGTAGAAGTTAGAAAATGGAGTCCATTTTCTTATGTTATGGCCCTAGAAGCATTGAAAAAACCTAACTTTAGAGGATGGTACACAAAAATGATATACAATCTGATCAAATCACTATTAGATTTAGATTTCCACTAGAATCAACTTTCTTACTATATCTCATTTTCCCAATTTTTAGCTCATATAACAAAGTTATAGGCAAAAAACAACCGCTCTTTATTGGATTGCTTGTCAAATTGGTCAAAAAAAATGTGGGCAAAAATTTGATGACCGTCGACCTATCATATAAGATTCCAAAAAATTCCCAAATCTAAATTCACACAAAAAATGCAAACTTGGAGACTCGGTAATGCTCTTGAGAAAAGAAACCCTTAAATATTGAGAGGGATTTTTCTAAATCCACACTCTGACACCATGTTGAAGTTTTCAAGACAAGCACCTAGGATCAAAAAGTGAACAAAACACTTCCACAAGCAAGGGTAGCAAGAAAAAATTTTCTATATTCCTCAAAAGAAAAATAATTACAATTTGCAAGATCACATAATTTCAGGATGAATTACAATGAAGAGGTCCATTTCTTTTATAGAAAGGAATAGTGCTAAAAATTAAAAAGCCAACTCAATCTAAAAATAGCAAACTAGAGCTAGATATTCAAACCAAAGGTGTATGATATGCACAATATTAAAAATAGAGCCTAACTAAATTAGACTGGGCTAAATTTAGACTTGCTAAGTAAACTCAAGATAGAGCATGAATGTGAAAACATGTGCTCTAATTATGAATAATAATATGCATGAGAATATTGATCTCGAGCCTGTACATAATCAATTAAAGAAACATATGCAAGTGTGTCTAAAGAAACTAATATGCATTTTCTAATACTTCTCACCCTAGTTTCTTCAACACCAATTGATGACGTACTAAATTACACTCTTTAGGGTTCCAAAGATGGATAGGAGCATGTATTTAAGAGAGATTAAAGTGATATAAGGGAATCTAGGCCACTATCACCTCTATGAAATAAATGCATCATGAAAAAAAATGGAAATATTTTTCATTTTCAAATAAAAACATGTGCTAAATGCATGAAATAATAGATTTAATTGTAAATTTTATGTCATTTTCATTAATTCAAGTATAGGAAATCTAATAATTTCATGCAAAAATCAGATCTAAAACCAAAAATTAGATGTGTAAGAAGAGTTATGTTCACCAAAATATAATTGTGCAAAATGGGTTCACTATTTTATCCATGCAAAATAGGAACTAGACCTATTTACCTTGATTACATTAAAGAGAGTCGATCCACATAGCTCAACCTTGAATATAATTGAAAAGGATTGGGCACAATGTGAACTCAACCACTCTTTGTTTGATTTAAAAATGACTATGCAAGAGATATGGATTTGGATGCTATATCTAAGGCCAAAAATGAGAAATTGAGGGTTTTTAACATGCATAGGAATTTTTAGAACATATATGCAAACAAGATTTAAAGATCTAGAAAGAGGAGAGAAAGAGGAACCCATGTGAAAAATCTAGGCTAAAATTAGCAGGTGAGTGCTAGGTGGGATGATCTTGACCTACGAGTGCTAGATGTAGATGAAATTTTTTTTTCTACGATTTGAAATTTTCTTAAAACCTTCAAAAGTTCTTTTAAAAAAGTATAACTCAATTTCGAGAAAAGAAAATTCAACTTTGGTTTTTTAATATCTTTAAAATGTCAATCTATAGGTCTCTATTTTATTATTCTAACTCAAAATATATGTATCCCAACCCTATCACCAATACATGTAAGTAATAGAAAATGTTGGGTTGATGGGGTTTGCCTAGGTCAAACCCTAGTTTTGGAATTAACCATAAAAATAAAATATACTTGAATTGAAATGTAATGTTGAATATTATACCTCAAACTTATTGATGCAATTCTCTTTGAATTTGATGACATGTTTTGATTTAATAACATGACATGACATAAAGGAGATAAATCATAAAGACATCATGTAATGATTATTTTTGTAACTTGCTACTCTACAGTGCTTAAATATGAAGAAGACTTAATGGATATCATGGAATGAAATTTAGCCTTGTATACTTGAGCTTGAATTATTCTATTTGATGTTGAATGAAAATTGGTATGAAAATAAATTGAAAGAATTCAGTTATATAGGGTTCTCAAGATATTTCATGAATCGAGCCAACCTCCATCATTCATATTGTGACACTAGGATCAAAGAACAACTAGAAAGGACCCAATACCAACATATTTGAAATTAGGCTTGACTTGTTGGGTCATTTACCAAGACAAGGTTGCCACAGTTTCTATTGACCTACCAAAATTGGGCAATCAAATGGCAAATGAGGTGTACATATTTTGAGATCTAGCAATTTAAATCACCATGCAAAGACATGACTATTATAATGTGAGGTTTATGTTATTCATGCTATTGTCATTAATGGTTGTCATTGGTGTTAATATATTCATTTATGTTTCAGCCTTTTTGTGTATCAGTTGTTGTGTACTGATAGGTTTGGCATATTGATTGATGTGCACTAATAGCTTGCATGTACCAGTAAAGGTATACACCGAAGGATGTTCTTTAAATTTTTTTTCCTTATCTAGTTCAGTGTGAGACCAAATTTACATGAAACATGTGGTAGATAATGTGTTTTGGATCGGTCTTATTTGGAGTGTGTTACTTATATTTTGGCCCCAACTACTTGTGTGTAACTAGATGAATATATCTATTGGTACCAAAGGTCTTATTGAGTTGTGAATTGTATTTCCCAAGGTGCATTTTATTGGTCAAGTTTGTCCACATTTCAGTCCTTGACCACCATGGGAATGTCTTGGTGTGACCTTTTTCAAATCTAGTTTGGTCGAGAGGTTTGAGGAAAACAAGAAGTATAAGAGGAGAAAATATTTTAATTGTGTGTGATTGAATGCATAATGCTTGTATGCAAGTAATATGTGAAGTGAGTGTGAATCTGGTGAGGTAGCATTTTTATGTTGTTGCAATCAGTAGCAGAATAAGTTGTAGAGTATCAGTGACTATATGTTTAGTGGTGGATTCAATTCTCATTTCTTATATTCTAGCTATAAGCCTAATTATATTGGAAATGAGACTAATTTGTACTAATTATGAACCTTATTTTTATTTCTAGGTAGTTATTCCAATTGGTAGTGAGCTTACCAATAGTGAGCCAAACTATAGTGTGAAAAATAGGTAATGAGCCTCTTGTAAAAATCATCCTAATAGGTGTCACCCTAATAGGTGTTCATTTTATGAGAATTAGCTTCTCTATGGTTTTTCCCACTTTGGGTTTCCACATAAAGCTTGGTGTTCTCTATGTAAATTTTTTTGTAATTTCATGTTTATATATAATATAGATGCTTATTGTGTTTATTGATAGATCACAAGTTGTTATTGTTTATTGCTAATTATTTTTTGATAGAGAAAAAAAATTATAAAGTATTTAGGAATAACTGATTCAGCCCCCCCACCCCCTCTCTCAGTTATTCAATCTATTCAACAATCGATATCAGGGCTTGGTTCACTAAAGAGTATTTATCCAGCACTTTGACCACATTTGAGATAAGAAAGTTTGGAAGAGACAAGAGAAAAATTGAGATAGATTTCAACATGAATACTCAGAAGTTGATTCCTAATTGTGATGATGAATCAAAAAAATTTGAGGAAAAATTTGCAATAAGACTGAAGAAAGGTATTGGAAAATACAAAGGTATGTTACACTTGAAATGTTTTAGATGTGGTAATATTGGTCATTTGGCTACTAGATTCCTAGAGAGAGGTTCTAGACAGGATTTGAAAAAGTTCAATAAGAAGGATTATTATGTTAATGAAGATGCTAGTATTTTGAATGATGAGTGAGAAGGAGATGATTGCTTGATTTATGATGAAGAAGAAAATGAGAAATTAGAGATTGGCATTTCTAACATTTGTGTTGAAATTGATGATCTCGTTGAAACTACTTTCTATGTTATAAGGAACAAGAATGAATGGTTAATAGATAGTGGTTTTCTCATCATCTGACTGGAGGTAAAAGTAAGTTTTTAAAACTTGAAAAATATGATGATGGTCCTATTAGATTTGGTGATGATAAGGAAAAATATATTGTTGATAAAGGATCAATTACTTTTAATGAAAAGAATAACATTGACAATATCTATTATGTGAAGGGTTTATATCACAATCTATTGAGCATTGGACATATGTGTGAAAATGGCTATGATTTTGTGTTCAATAATGAAGGATACAAGATAAGAAAGAGATGTAGAGTAGTGATTATAGTTGGGAAAAGAATTAGAAGAAATATGTACCAACTTGAAGGAGCTATTGAAGGATGTTTTCTATCTCTGATTGATGATAGTTGGATTTGGCACCAAAGGAAGTCCCACATCAATTTTGGCAATCTGGGAAGAATAAGTTTATTATACTTACCTAGATTGAGAAAAATAGATAATATTATATGTAAAGGATTTCAGGAGGGAAAATAGAGAATATAATAATTCAAGGAAAAAGATCATTTGTCTACCAGTATACTAGAACTTGTGCATACTGATATCTGTGGTCCTACTAGAACAATAAGTTTTCAAGTTGAGAGATACTTTATACTCTTTATTGATGATTATTAAAGATATACATGGGTTTCATTCTAAGAGAAAAGTCGAAAGCTTTTGAGAAGTTCAAGATACTCAAGACTAGAGTTGAAAATGAATGTGGTAGAAAGATTAAATCTTTGAGATCTAAGAAAGGAGGTGAATTTATGTTTGATGAGTTTGAAAATTATTGTGAGAAACATGGCATTAGGAGATAATTTTCTACAACTATAACACCACAATAGAATGGTGTTGTGGAAAGTATGAATCAAACAATACAGGAAGCATCAAGGGAAATTATCAAAGAAGCAAATTTAATGGAAGTACAATGGAGATAAGTAGTACACACTTTTATATACACACTAAACAAAGTATTGTACCAAAAGAAATATGGAAAGACTTAATATGAATTATGGCTTGGAAGAACACCTACAATGAGATGCTTCAAAGTCTTTGGAATCAAATTCTACATTTAGAGAGATGAAGACAACCTAGTAAATTTTGATGATAGAGTTTATGAAGAAATATTTTTGGAATATTCCACCAAGAGCAAGACGTATTGGTGTTATAACAAGAGACTGAATAGGATAGTTGAAAGTTTGAATGTGAGGTTTGATGAAGATTTTCAAAAGACACTTGAGAAACACTTTGATTATGAATATGATGCAAAGGAAATAGAAAAGGAGGACAAGAAGGAAGAGGAAACAAGACAAATTCCACCATATACAACTAAAACACCAAGGTATATTTAGAAACATCATTCAAAAAATAAGATTATTGGTGATAAGAATAGAGGAGTAGTCATGAGAAGTAGAGAAATACAAGAGAAATTTTTTCTATGTTTACTTTCAAAAATGGAGCCTAAATCTGTAGAAGAAACATTTTATTATTAGAATTGGGTTAAAGCAATGAAAGAAGAACTTTATTAGATTAAGAAGAACCAAACATGGGAACTTGTACCTAGACCAAAAAATAAAAATATGATTGGTATAAAATGGGTGTACTAAAATAAGTTGGATGAGAATGGTAAGGTAATAAGAAACAAAGAAAGATTAGTATGAAAGGGTTGCACTCATATTAAAGGAATTGACTTTGATGAAACATGTGCCCATGTTTCTTAGATGGAATAAATTATGATGCTTTTATTATTTGTAGCATTTACAAACTTCAAGGTCTATCAAATGGATGTCAATTCTGCATTCCTAAATGGAGAAATGAAGGAAGAAGTCTACATTGATAAAATGGAAGGATTTATGTTAGAAGAATGCCTTGATGTAGTATGCAGATTGAAGAAGGCATTGTATGGATTAAAGTAGGAACCTAGAGCCCGATATGGAAGATTAGATAAGTACATGATTAGTGAAGGATTCAAGAAAGGATTGGAAAATAATAATATATTTTCAGAAAATATTTAGATAAGATCTTGATTGTTGTAGTGTATGTTGATGACATCATCTTTGCAGGAAAAGATGACTTGTGCAATAAATTTTTTGAAGAAATATAGAAGGAATTTGATATGTCAATGATTGGTGAGTTGAATTTATTTCTTGGAATGCAAGTGAATCAGAATAGAAAAGTCATTTTCATTTCTTAGTCGAAGTATGTGAAGGAGTTGTTGAAGAAGTTCAGTTTAGAAAAATCAAAACCAACATGCACTCTTATTGTTACTGTTTGCAAGCTGACTAAGGAGGATGAATTATTGAAAGAAGATGCAAGAAAATATAGATAAATGATTAGAGATTTTGTATTCCTAACTATTACTAGACTAGATTTCATGAATGCAGTATGTTTGGTAGCCATATTTTAGCAAGAATTGAAAGAATCACATGTTATGGTAGTGTATAGTAAAAAATGATGAGCCAAAGCTAAGGTTCTATAGATGGTTCACCAAATTGGGTTGTTTGTACATTATAGTGAAATTTCCACTTGAAGGCTCACCCTAAAATAAATCATATTAGTAAAACCCAAATAGGATGAAGGGGTGCTAATGCAAGATCCAAATGAGAGTAAGGAATAAGGGTTCATGTTTCCCTTTAATGTGTTGTTAATGCATGTGTGATGTAAATGTGTGTAATAAGATGTGTAAAAGGAATTTGATAGTATGATAAATGAAATGATAACTAACAAGATGTAACATCATATCTGAGGCATGAAAGTAAATGCAAGATGAAAAGAGGAAGAATGAAATCACCTTGAAGAGGGAAGAGGCAAAGTAAACTTTAGATCTGGTTTTGACTATCACAGATTTGTCAGAATTAGAAATGGTTCTGGATCTGGTGCTCTGACACCTTTAACTTATGACTATGAAATTTTTGGGTCCAAAGGACTATATTGACTAAATTTGACCTAGTCCAAGAAATTTGACCTAGCATAAGAGATTCCAAATTTGATGAAATCTATGGACCTACAACTAGTTTTGCAACACCCAAAACATGGATCCAAAACTCTAAAAACCTATTCCTACACACAAGAAGAAGGGTAAAAGGTTTTTGAAAGGGGATTTCCTTGGTCAAGCCCCTATATAGGAATAAACCTTGAAATGAAATAGAAATTGCATAAGGAAAATTATTCTAAACAAAGTAAATGTAAGCATTCACCTTGCATAAAAAACCCTCATAGATGGATGTTAGGATCCAATAAGCCCACAAAGATGCTCGTAAAGAATGTAGGATCAAGGATGTCTTCAAAAATGTAATGGATCTACACTTTCCAATCCTTGATCTTGAATGAATGTATGCTTATGGTTCTTCTTGCTAGCTTAAGAGTTCCTCTAGTTGGCCATGAGACAGAAACTTGCATCAACTAGAGAATATTGCCTTTTCTTGAATAGATATTGAATATATAGAGACTTGGAGATCTTTAATGGGTGCTTACCTTAAAATATTGAATTCACCACTTCAATTGCACAACTTGAAACCTTTCTTGCACTTGAAATATTTTTTACTTGCACATAGATAGCTTTCACAAAGATTTGATCGCTAATGGATGTCAAAATGAAAGGCATTGATATCCTTTTACACTCATTTCAAGATTCAATATTGTCAGGATGACCAAAAATAAATATTGAGAAGAAAAAACTCAACATTGGGCTCAGAGCCCATTTAAACTCAATTCCCAAGGGCAAGGTCAAATTGGGTCGACCTTGTCTAGGACAAGGTGGACTTAGGTTGACCTAGTCCATGCATTGTTAATTTGGAGTGGATTTGAATCTTGGGAAGTGTGAAAAGTTTTTGGGGAAGAAAATAAAAGATGCAAGAAATCAAGCATAAAGACATTCAGATCTTGAATCCACTAAAATGGGATCTAATAGGTCCTAAATCCACCAATAATGGGTGCTAACTTTTTAGGATGGTATAGGTAGTAAAGAGGATTTTTAGATACTTGAAAGGAATAGAAGAATTTAGATTATGGTATGTAAAAGTATCAAATTTCACACTGACAGCATCTATAGATGTAGATCAGGCAAGTTGCTTGGATCACCAAAGGAGTACAAGTGGAGGAGATCATTTTCTTGGCTCTTAGTTTCTTGGTCAAGAAAAAAGTAGGAATCTGTAACATTATCAACTTTTGAATCACACTATATTGTAGCATCCTCATGTTGTACTCAGGTATTATGGATGAAACAAACATTGAAGGATATAGGAATCAGTTTTGATGAACCAATTTCCATTATGTGTGATAATACCATTTCTATAAGCATGTTGAAGAATCCATTAAAGTATTTAAAAATAAAACATATTTCTATCAAGTATCACTTTATCAGAGAGAAGGTAGTGGAAGGTGAATTTAAGAATTATTATGTGCCCACAAAGGACAATATTGTAGACATAATTACCAAACCTTTGTGCAAGGATACTTTTGAGTATCTCAATGGGAATTTGGGTGTTCTACCCCTTCCTAGCAGTCAATAAATGCATTGGTGTGTGCATTGGTCCAATATTTTGCATGTTCAATCTTTTATGGATCAATTATTGGTGGCTTCCTCTCAAGGGGACTGGATTATATTATTAAGGGGGAGTTCTTAGCCATTTTTCATTGTTTTCAAAGGGGGAAAAAATTTTAGGGAAGTTTTGGAGAACTCTAATGCAAATATATTTTGTGTACTTTGTTGTTCATGAATGTTTCCATTAATGACAAAGGGGGAGATTTTTAGAATGTGAGGTTGATGTTATTCATGTTATTGTAATTAATGGTTATCATTGATGTCAACATATTCATTTATGTTTCATCCTTTTGGTGTATTATTTTTTGTGTACTGATAGGTTTGGTGTATTGGTTGATGTGCACTAATATCCTATGTGTATTGGTAGAGGGGTTCATTGAAGGATGTGCTTTAAATGTTTTATCCTTATCTAGTTCAATGTGAGATCTACTTTGTGTGTAACACATGGTAGATCATGTATTTTGGATCAGTCCTATTTGGAGAGTGTCACTTATGTTTCACTCCTAGCTACTTGTGTGTAACATGTTAAATATATTTGGTGGTCATGAAGGCCTTCGAGATTGAGTTGCGCATTGTATTTCTCAAGGCATGTTGTATTAGTCAAGGTGGTCCACATTTCATTCCTTCGCCACTATGATAATGTCTTGGTGTGACCTTTTTTAAATCTATTTTGGCTAAAAGGTTTGAGGGAAACAACCAGTATAAGCTGATTGAAGATTTCAATTATTCATGATTGAATCCATGATGCTTGCATGAAAGTAATATGCAAAGTGAGTGTGAATTTGGTGAGGTGGCCTTTGTATGTTTTTCCAATCAATACAAGACTGAGTTGCATAGTATCAATGACTATGTATTCAATGGTGGATTCAATTATAATTTCTTATATTTTGGATATAAGCTTGATTCTATTGGCAGTGAGCCTAATTTGTACTAGCAATGAGCCTTATTTGTAGTTTTGGGTAGTTATCACAATTGGCGGTGACCCTACCAGCAGTGAGCCTCTCTTAAAAATCACCCTAATAGGTTTTTATTTAATGAGAATTAACTTCTTCATGGTTTTTACTAGTTTGGGTTTCCATATAAATCTTGGTGTTCTATGTAGGTGTTTCTATCATTTCATGTTTATACCTATTTTGGATGTTTACTATATTTATCGATAGACCGAAAGTTTTTATTGTTAATACATTAAGTATTTATCGACGAAGAAAAAGTTTTATAAAGTGTGTAGGAATAATTGATTCACCCCACCCCACCCCCACCCCCCCACCCCCCCTCTAATTTATTAAACCTTATCAACAATGGCATCATATTGTAACAAAATAAATAAGCATGGGTTTGTGATGGGTGTTGATCCTATTTATTTTGTCACATTTGGAAGGAAGGTGACCAAATAGACTCGAGAAGGCTCAATTTTTGAATAGGTATAGTAATCCTTCACTTAATGAAAATGGAAATGGGATAATTGATAGGGAGATGCAAGATTTAAGACCAAATGAGGGAAAATATTGACTTCTTGTATATGTAGACTCACTGAGATCTTACGTGCTGATTTTGATGTTGAATATAGATCTCTAAGATAGCAATTGACCTATAGTTCCAATCTAAAGATGTTTTGGAGGGACTGGGCCAATAAAGTTGACTTATTCCTAGGACTAGGTTGATTGGTTTGGCCTATTCCCTGCACTTTTCACTATTCTTAGTTACATACTATAGCTAGGTTCATGTACTTCCGAGACTCATTCCCAAAAATAGAACCACCTATTCTTGCACATAGAAAAAAGAGAGATTTTTGTGTAGAGATTGGTTTTCCTCAGTCAAAACCTAGGTTGGAATCAACCTTGAGATTGAATTAAAATATACTTGAAAGTAAAGTGTGCTAATATAAATCAAAGGCTAGAGATAAAATATGAAGTATCTTATAACTTGATGATGTAATTCTTCTTTTATGTAATTATAAATATTGATGCAATAGCTTGACTCCGAAAAAATCCCTAAAATAAAATCATGAAAGAGATGCCTTGCACAATGATTATTGTAGTTTACCACAATGCTTGATATGGGGAAGGATAATGACACATGAATTCTAAAACTCAAATTCTTGAATTCTTTTGAATAGATGATTGTGTTATGATTTTGTGTGGTCTCCTCTACATGGCCTTCAATGAGGGAGAGAATTTTGCTAAAATGGAGGATATTCCCTTAGGAATGGCTAGGGTACTTAGGAATGCCTACGATGCTTTAAATCTACCTTAGAATGCTTGATATGCCAAAATGGTATGTTTGTGATGTGTTTTTTACATTGAGAGGTAGGTTTCTTATAAATCCCTTACAAACATTTTAGAGCTCAAAACTTGAAGAAAGTTGACATATGTTTAAATTTCCCTCTCAGCTATTAAGACCACCTCTTGGTTTAAATTTTGGGGCAAACATTGGGGAATAGGTTGATTGGGTTGGCCTATTCACCCTAATGCAACCCAAAATTTGGACCATGGATCCTCATCGAAGATAGGATACCAAAATGGAAATCAAAATCCTAGCTGCATTACCAAAATTAATGTGAAAGCCCATACATGCTAAAATGGGGCCAAGCTAAATCAAGAATTACATAGTGATACAATTCTAGGATGGTACATTTAGCACCCACTTTAGTTAGAGTATAAGTCCTATGCACATACTCATTGTGAAGTAGAATAAAGAGAGAAAGAGACACGATCATGGAGAAAATTACAAAGAGAAAATATATCACTGAGTTTATGGGAATAAGCCTCCAAATAAAGGATCTCACCTCATAGAACCACATGGAAGGGCACATAAAAACAAACCAAAAAAATGGAAAAGGAAAATAAACATAAAGGATAAAAGGCAAAAGACACTAATAAAATGGGTTAGTACTAAAAATAAGACTCAAATAAACTATTTGAAGAGACCTTGATAAAGGACATATTGATGAAGGGTGCTCCCCTTAATACCACAAACACATAGCAAAAATAGAGAAACAACAACAACAATATGAAAGAACAGAAAATTGGCTTCTTATTATCTCCACAAATGTAGAATTACAAACTTTCAGAATTACAATATGCAAAGCCACATTGGCATTCCCTTACAACATTTTATAGGACAAAGCCTCGAATCAATACCCAGATCTACTACCCAGAACCACCCTAGACAACACTACAAGCCTTCTTTATATAGGCAATTTCCATCGCCCAAGAAGGTTCCAGAAATTTAGCCCTAAGGGCTGACCAAACTTAGAATTATTTTATTTTTCAATTTATTACATCAAATTCAGCTCAAAATAACTTTGGAAACCTGAATAGAAATTTTGAAGGAAAATTATTTTCTTCCATTTCAGGTGACCCGACTTCCAGAGACCATAAGTCATCACCAGTTGACCTGATGGACTATTATAACCCCATTTCAGAAAGGCCACGAAGCACTCTATAGGCTTGACTTGTGCAAGCACCTACCACCCAAATTTTTGACCTCATCCGAGGCCTCTAAAGCCTTCAAAATTGAGTTCAAAGTTTTTGTACCCTACTGCAAATATCAAAAATCTTCAATATCTTCAAAACTAGACCTGATCTAGCCATGAAACTTTACTGGCAGGCTGATATGACTGAGATGAACCTCCACACGTAAAATCAAAACATTCTGATATTTATGACCAACTTACTAAAAATAGCAAGTTTCCATAAATAGCAGCTTTGCACAAGATAGCCCTTATTGAATACAAAAATAGAAATATTTTTGGGTGATGCAAGATTGCTCTTACACCCAGGATGCTCCTGCATCAGACACCTAGGGTAATTTGAGAAGTGACCCTATCATGACTTAGGTGTGCAGAGGAAAACCAAGATGGTTAACCTCCTCCTTTGTTAGCCATGATGAATCTTCAACAGGTCATCCTTTCCATTTGACCAAATACTCTTCATATGTCTTGTTCCTTGTGCTTCTGCCAACACGACTATCCAGTATGTCTTCAATCTCCTTGATATCTAAACCGGTTGCTGGAATACTCCACTGTGCTATTGTAACCTCATCTTCAACACCTCCTTCATGATACTTTGTCAAATCTAAAATATTAAATACTGGTGAAATATTTAGCTTAGTAGGAAACTCGACCTCATATGCATTTCCTGAATCATGCTTCTTCAGTATCTTACATGGACCGAACTTCTTCATTTTCAACTTGTTATATGTACCAACCAGAAATTGCTCCTTCTGCAAATGAACCATGACTTCATCTCCAACCTAAAATTTCTTATGCCTCCTTTTCTCATCTACCTTAGCCTTATACTACGCATTCATCTTGGTAATGTGCTTCCTCACCTCCTCATGGATGTTCTTCAAATGTTCAGCAAAATCCTCAGCTTCAGCACTACTTATTTCTCCTTTATCTATCTTTCTCAACTCAGATGCATTTCTTGGACTACTCCCATATACAATCTGGAATGGTGATTTACCAGTGCTCCTATTGACAGAATTATTGTATGCAAATTTTGCCTATGGTAAAATCAAATCCCATCTTGTTGGCTTATCTCCAACCAAACATCTCAACGAATTTCCCAAACTCCTATTCACCACCTCTGTCTATCCATCAATCTGTGGATGATGTGATGAACTGAACTTCAAATCTATCTTCAACTTCTTCCATAATGTACGCCAAAAATATCCAATGAACTTAGTGTCCCTATCTTAAACTATACTCTTTGGCAAACCATGTAGTCTCACCACTTCTTTGAAAAATAATTTTTCTACATGAATAGCATCATTAGTCTTCTTGCAGGGAATAAAATGTGCCATCTTTGAAAATCTATCAACTACCAAAAAAATTGAATCATGTCCCCACTGTGTCCTTGGTAAACCAAGAACAAAGTCCATACTGATATCCTCCCAAGGCTTATTTGGTACAGGTAATGGCTGATACAACCCTATATTCCACTTCACTCCTTTTTCCATCTGACATACTCTACAACTCTGTACAAACTTCTTGACATCTTGCTGCAACTGTGGTCAATAATAATTCTCACTAACCAAAGCAAGGGTTTTATCATGACCAAAATGTTTAGCCAATCCTCCACTATGCTTCTCCTTGATGAGATTCTCCCTCATAGAACTTCTTGGAATGCACAACTGACTCCCTCTGAATAGCATATCATCTTGAATGATGAAATCTAGCCACTTCATTCTATCTAGAGTAACAGGTTCTTTACAAGCTTTCCAAGCTTCACCAAAATCAGGATCCTCTGAATACAAATTCTTGAGTTCTTTAAACCCTACCACCTCAATCTACATCTCTGTCAGCAATAGTTGCCTTCTGCTAAGCGCATCTGCAACCCTATTAGAATTTCCACTTCTGTGTTTCAAAACAAATGTATTACTCTGCAAAAACTCAACCCATATCAAATGCCTTTGATTCAACTTTCCTTGACTATTCAGATATTGCAAAGCTTGATGATCAGTATACAAAACAAACTCTTTAGGAAGCAGATAGTGTCTCCACTTCTTCAATGCCTGAACTATAGCATAAAATTCTTGATCATAAACAAAATATTTTCTCTTGGCATCATTTAACTTCTCACTAAAATAAGCAATAGGTTTACCTTCTTGGCTCATAATAGCTCCTATTGTAGTACCACTAGCATCACAGTCTACTTGAAACACCTTATTAAAATTTGGAAGTGCTAAAACAAGTTGTTCTGTAACTTTTTGTTTCAACAATTGAAAACTCTTATCTACCCCCTTAGTCCACTTAAACTCTTTTCTATCCCCTCTCATTGTTTCAGTCAAGGGACCACAAATACTGCTAAAATTTTTGATAAATTTTCTGTAAAAGCTAGCCAAACCATGAAAAGATCTTACCTCAGTAGCACTCCTTGGAGTAGGCCATTCAAGGATAGCCTGTACCTTCTCTGGGTCCATTTTTAGACCTTCTGCTAAAAGTACAAATCTCAAATACACTAACTCTTTCTTCACAAAACTGCACTTCTTCAAATTAATCAGTAATTTCTCATCTCTTAACTTCTCAAACACCATACGAATATGCATCATATGCTCTTCCAATGTCTTACTAAAGATCA
This sequence comes from Chamaecyparis obtusa, assembly GCA_027943335.1. Taxonomy (NCBI): domain Eukaryota; kingdom Viridiplantae; phylum Streptophyta; class Pinopsida; order Cupressales; family Cupressaceae; genus Chamaecyparis; species Chamaecyparis obtusa. Next base: position 146,747 of record BSBK01010742.1, on the reverse strand, counting down.
AAATATCATCTAGGTACACAATGACAAACTTACCCAAAAATTCTTTCAGAACCTCGTTCATGAGCTGCATGAAAGTGCTCGATGCATTGGTTAGCCCAAAAGGCATGACTAACCACTCATATAGTCCTTCCTTTGTCTTGAAGGTAGTCTTCCATTCATCTCCTTCTCTAATCTGAATCTGGTGATATCCACTCTTCAAATCTATCTTTGAGAAATACACAACTTCACTCAAACAATCCATAATATCATCCATTCATGGCAATGGAAACCTATACTTGATTGTGATCTTGGTTATTGCTCTGGAATCTGTACACATCCTCCATTCTCCATTCTTCTTTGGTGCTAATACTGCTAGTATAGCACATGGACTCAGGCTCTCCTAAATCAATCCCTTCTGTAACAACTCGTGTACTTGTTTGTTCAACTCTTCACTTTCTTCTGGTGTCATTCTATGTGCTGCCTTGTTTGAAAAATTGGCTCCTAGAATCAAATCCATCTAATGATTGATCTTCCTTACTGGTGGTAATCCATTAGGTACATTATCAGATACAATATCCTGAAACTTATTCAACAAATCTGCAACCTCTACAGGTACATCCTCTACTTCCTCTTTACCAACTTTTGGAATTAAAGAAAAACACACATGCCCATGCCTCATACCATCTAAGAATTTTCTTCCATCAACAAATTTTATTCTTGCATTACCACATACCTTTTCTTCGGTCTCCTTCAATGGCTTTAGCTTATGTCGCACTCCATCCTTTGTCAAGGAATAGGTATTCGCACGACCATCATGTACAGCACATCTATCAAACTACCATGGTCTACCCAACAACATATGACATGCATCCATAGATATGATATCACATAGTACCTCATCTTGGTACCCACTAATCTTGAACTTTACTAGGCACTGTTCACTGACCATGACCTTGTGGTCATCCTGCACCCAGGCAATCCGATATGGATGTGGGTGTTTCTGTCTCTTGAGCTTCAACTTTTTCACCATCTCTTCTGACACTAAATTGTTAGTGCTTCCACTATCAATAATCACATCATAGCATTTACCCTCACACTTGCATCGAGTACGAAACAAGCTCCTCCTTTGTTCAGGTTCATTCTCACCACTCAGCAAGACTCTTCTGTTGATCAACGTTTCTCCTCTTTCAGCATCTTCAAAATTTGAGGATCTGGCATCTTCATCTACATGTGCCACTCTGGCCTAGCCTTCATTCCTCCTATCCATCCTTCCTTGGTGTTGAGGACATTCAAATTCCCTATGACCTTCTTCTCCATAGTGAAAACATGTTCCACGGAAGCCTCCTCTTCCTGAACCTTGTCCTCTTCCTCTTCCTCTATGATCTCTATTGTTCTAATCTTTTAAATGATTGGAATTGTTTCCTCTCTTATTTTGACTTCTACTGGCCTCATCTTTCTTTTTTGAAACTTCATTTTAGCCTCCATATGACTATCCACTAGATCATCCACCACGACCTCTTCCATTTTGTCTACTCTCGAACCTCTTGTTCATCTTTTCCTCTACTTTTAGGGCAAACTGGTATGCCTCTTCAATACTATTCATTCGAACCAAATTCAGCTACTCCTGAATGCTCAACCTTAACCCATTAAGGTAACAGGAAAATTTCTCCTTGTCAGCTTCTACATGGCCCATTCTGATGAGGATTCGATAGAACTCCTATGTATACTCCTGAATAGATCTTCTTGCCTGCTTCAAACTTTGCATCTTCTTCAGTAGGTCAAGCTCATAATCAACAGGAATGAACAGCCACTTTAATTTATCCACCATTCAATCCCATCTTGTGATTTTATCTTTCCCTCTTCTATTTCACTCCAATTGAATCTCTTACCACCAGATCTTTGCATGGCCTTTCAATCTGGCCTTCATGAATTTGACCCTATCAGATCCTCAATATCTTCATACTCAAAATATTCTTCACATTCATTGATCCAGTCAATCAATTCCTCTGGGTTAAGATTTTCAGAAAATTTTGGAACCTCAATCTTAGGTCTTTTCCCAATCTTGGAAATGGCCCGAAAAAGTCTTTCTTCCTCCGAGTTCACAACTTTGACTTCTCCTTCTTGATCTTCTTCTTCGGCTTCATCCTCACTTTCGTCTCTGACATTAAGATTCATTCCTCTACGAATCTCTTCTTGCAATGCTTGCACTTGTCTCTAGAGCACTCTAACCTTAGGTGTCACAACACCATCTCTTCCACCACGTTCCCTTCATGGAGGCATTTTCATGATGCGCACTGAAACCCTAACCATGGTCTTGGTGCAAACTACCTCACAGTGGGTGATTTGTTTACACAGAAACCCTAACCCACGGTCCTGGTGCAAACTGTCTCACAATCAATGATCTATTTACACACTCAATAACTCCTACTCTAATACCACTTGATGAAGGGTGCTCCCCTTAATACCACAAACACATAACAGAAATAGAGAAACAACAACAACAACAATATGCAAGTACAAAAAATTGGCTTTTTATTATCTCCACAAATGTGGAATTACAAACTTTTAGAATTACAATATGCAAAGCCACATTGGCATTCCCTTACAATATTCTAAAGGACAAAGCCTCGAATCAATACCTAGATCTACTACCAAAAACTGCCCTAGACAACACTACGGGCCTTCTTTATATAGGCAATTTCCACCGCCCGAGAAGGTTCCAAAAATTTAGCCCTAAGGGCCAACCAAACTTAGAATTATTTTATTTTTCAATTTATTACATCAAAGTCAGCACAAAATAACTTTGGAAACCCAAACAGAAATTTTGAAGGAAAATTATTTTTTGCCATTTTAGGTGACCTGACTTTCGGAGACCATAAGTCATCACCAGTTGACCCAATGGACTAATATAACCCGCTCTACAGGCTTGACTCACACAAGTTCATATCACCCCAATTTTTGACCTCATCTGGGGCCTCTAAAGCCTTCAAAATTGAGTTCAAAGTTTTGGTACCCTGCTGCCAATACTGAAAATCTTCAATATCTTCAAAACTAGACCTGATCTAGTCATGAAACTTTACTGGCAAGCTGATATGACTGAGATGAATCTCCACATGTAAAATCAGAACATTCTGAGATTTATGACCAACTTACTAAAAACAACAAGTTTCCATAAATAGCAGCTCTGCACAAGATAACCCTTATCAAATACAAAAACAAAAATATTTTTGGGTGATGCAAGATTGCTCTTACACCCAGGATGCTCCTACATCACATATCTTCACCACTAGTGTCTTGTTCGGAAAGCTATTGCAAAATAAAAATGGTCACATTGAAAGAGAAAGAGAATGTGCTAAAGATAAGGATAAATTGTCTAACCTACAAGAAAATCTATGAGATTATGGAGAAAATAGAAACCATGAATCCAATGGGCTATCAATTTATGTTATATTGGTTGATCAATGGAAAAAAAATAGGAGGAAGGAGTAGAAAGGATAGAAAGTTGTGTTATGCTAGTTCCACTCATCCCAAAAGAGAATTCAGTGTGAAGATGGAATCAAAAGTCCAGAAAATTATTTTATGGTAATAAAACCCACCTTAAAAGTGTATTGGTACAACATAATAGGTCAAATAGTCTAGCAAGTTGTGGTATTCTATTTCAATCAGTCTTGAAGGATGTACGAACATCCAAAAATTAGGTCTCAATGCAAATTAAATAACTATAAAAAAATATAACCATTGAAATATCATCTTGAAGGAAATATGAAAAATGGTGTGAACAATGTGAATTGGTGCAAAAGGATTACCAAAGAAAGAATTGTCTCAAGGGATGTCCTCTAAATATTGTATAGGGGTAAAAGAATTTGGGAATCTATCATATAATACATAAGGAGACTGCATGTATTCTCCCCATAATACTAATGTGGCATCTTAAAAAAGAACAAGGATACCTACTTCCAACAAAAAGGAGATATCCATAAAACAACAATGTATGCACAATCTTTAAAAAAGAGGAAAAACTCTTGTTGGCCAAGGAAAAGATAATATTGAGAGGATATCTTGCAAATTGGGAGGAGACCCTTGGAAGGAAGAGATATTTGTTACAAGATATCTACCTCCAAGAGGAGTTCTTTAATAAAATAAAACATCTTCAATACAAAGAGAAGGGGAACAGAATAATAACTCACCTTTTCAGCCCCCTATTTCTAGGTGGAAAGGGGATTCTTAATGAAGTTGACACACTTCAAGTCCCCCAGTAAGGGAATTTTTTATAATAGACATGCTTTTGCAAATAAGAAAAATATTTTTATCGAAGATAAACACCTCTTGAATAAGAGAGATTCCCAAATCAAGACAAACAACTTTGTATAAGATAAGGATTTCACATGATAAACAAACATCACTCTTCCTAGGAATGTGGATCCTTAGAAAAAGAGAAAAATATTTGAATAAAATTCCTTTCTCCCCAATCACGAAGGATAGGGAAAAGATAACACATTATGCACTCTTAATTTAATGAGAAATTTTAATAAGACATATATATACTTGCATGAAAGGAAGACATTGTAAACATGAATGAAAAACCTTGTACAAAATAAAAGAACTCCTTGCAAGGAAGGACATCAATTTATAATTAATACAATAAACAAAGAGATGATAAATGTTTTAGAAAGGTATAAAATAATTAGTTAAAGACAACACATTATTCACCTCATTTAATTGACCATGTATAATATATGCATTCTTTCAAGCATGAAAAATGTAATATACAATGATGAAATCCTTGTGAAAATAGATAATTCCATGCAAGAAATGATGATATCTTGTTATAAAATATACAATTAAACAAACAGAAAATGGGTCTTTTGAAATGAGAATGAATTTAAAGGGAACCATTTCCCCCCAAGTGGAAAGACAAGAAAAGGGACCTATTATGTTTCACACAATGAAAGATTGAAAATTAAAGCATAGCACCATGCAAAATAAAGAGCCGTGATGAGTAAGTCACTAAGATCATATGATGTGGAGAAATATAATAGGTGAATGGAATTATAAAACACATTTTTAATATCAAGAAAGAGTATAAGATCAATTGTTAAGAAAACATGACACATATTTACTAAATCTTGAACAAATTGTCTGAATTCAATATAATTAGCAAGAGACTATTTATTACTATGATGTGAAAGACAATGGAAGTTACCATTATGAGTTCTTTGATTCTTTGGAAAATGATGGAAATTAAAATAGATTTTGGTTTCATATTGAATTCTCCAAACTATTATCTTAACCAAGGCCAAATGTTCATCACCAAGAAGTGAAAGGTTTTCTTCCTTCGATAAAAGAGTATTCAAAGAAAGAGGTTTAGATTTTGAAGATGGTTCATATTAGGATTGGAAGGATGACTAATGTTTTCTTGAGGTATAAATCCTCTAACTTTATTAGTGACTTGTGTGGGAGGATCTATAGGGACCTTTATTTCTTGTTCATTAATAACAAAACCTTTGTCCTCTATAACCTTATTGAGAAATTATTTCAAAACATACATTTTAATATTCTTTAATATTCTTTGAGTTTGGATGGGGAGACTTTCATCTTGTGGATTATGGAATTTTTTTTGTAAGGAGGATTAATAGGAGGATTGATCTCTTTGGGGGGATTCAAAATCCTTTCATTAATAGTCAGATCATCTTTAGAGGGAGAAGAGAAAGAAGGATTCTCAAGATCTTCATCCTTACAAAAATGTTATGTTAGTAGATATGTCATTAAGAAAATGCATAGGATTGGGTTGATTTAAGATGTTTTGATAATGAACATAACATCTAGGAGAGTAAATATTTTCTAGAGTTTTGGAATTTTTTATAGAGGATCTAACATTACTTTTACTAAGGGAAGCATGGACTCCATCTTTCAAAAGATATATTAGGTCAAGTGGGAATATTAGGATTATCATTTTTTATAAAGATTCTTATGAGATCAACATATTCTATGTATTTTAATAATAATGGTATGATAAGACCACTTGCAACATGGATATAGGTCTTGAAAAATGATTTGCAAGAAGTAAGATAATTTAAAAAATTTATGATTTCATATACAATAACACCATGAAGGAATGCAAGAAACTCATGAAATGAGGAAAAACTATTATCTACCACATGAATTTGATAAATGAAAGTAATTTAATCACTTGAGAAATAATGTGCCAATTCAACCCCATAAACTCCATTATAAAAAATTTAAGCTACCTAAATCATATCTAGGAATGTAATTCATAAGTATGCAAGAGAGAGTTGAGTGCACCAAAATATAGCAAAATAAATATTGATAGGTGTGATATGGGTGTTGATCCTATTTCTTTTGTCACATTCAAAAGAAATATGACCCACTATGCTCAAGAAATCTCAAGCTCTGAATGGGTACAGTGATCATTCACTTAATGGAAATGGAAATGAGATAATTTACAGGGAGTTGCATGATTTAGTACCAAATAGGGGAAAAAGTTGACTTTATCTATGCATAGACTAACAAATATTTCACAGACCAATTGTAAAGCTTGAAACAAAACTCTAAGACAACAACTAACATGTAGTTACAATTTGAAGTTATTTTAGAGGTACTAGGTCGACTAGTTATGCATAATCCTAAGACTTGGTTAGCTGGGTTAGCTCATTCCATGCACTTTTCTCTATTTTCAGTTATAGACCATAGTCAGGTTCATGTACTTCCTAGATTTGGTCCTAAAATTGGCACCATCTATTCTTGCATATAAAAAAGGGAAAAATTATTATGTGGAGAGGGCTTTTCCTCAATCAAACCCTAGTTGGAATCAACCTTAAAATTGAATTAAAATATACTTGAAAGGAAAGTGTGCCAATATAAAGAAGAGGCTAGATCTAAAACATGAAGTGTCTTATACCTTGATGGTATAATGATTCTTTTAATGTGATCCAAAATGTTGATAAAATAACTTGACTCTATATATAAACCTAAAAGAAAATCATGAAAGACATGCCTTGTATAATTATTGTTGTATTTTTTCCTAATGCTTGATATGGAGAAGGAGAATGACTTGATTCATGAATAGATGATTGATCTAGAATCTTCTTCATTGATTGTGGTCTCCTCTACTTGGCCTTCACTCAGGGACATAAGCTTTCTACAATGGAGAATATTGCCTTGGGAATGCCTAAGATTCTATAAATATGCCTTAGAGTTCTTTAGATGTCAAAATTGTAGGTGGGTGCTTGAATTCAACTTCTGGATATGATATATTTTTCAAATGAGGAGAGGTAGATCACGTATATACCCCTCACAAAAATTTCAGAGCTCAAAACTCAAATAAATTTGACGAGAGTTTGAATCTCCTTCTCAACTATTAAGACCACCTCCTAGTTCAAATTTTGGGGCCAAAATTAGGGAATAGGTTTACTAGGTTATCCCATTACTAGGAATAGGTCAACTAGGTTAGCCTATTCACCCTAATGTGGCCCAAAATTTGGACCATTGGTCCTAATTGAAAATACATACCGGAATGGAAAGTAAAATTGAGGTTGGAGTAGCAAAAATTAAAGCAGGAGCCCATACATGCTAAAATAGGGCCAAGATAAATGAGGAATTACATAGTGATGCACTTCTAGGATCATACACATATTTTTAGTATTTTGAATAGAAGTAGGCTAGGATAAGATCTAGGAAATCAAACACTAAGGAAAGGGAACAAAATGTGGTGTAAATGATACAAGATTACAATTTACAATGTTATAATATTATTACACATAATTTACTTTTTTTTTTATAGACTGTATCTTATGTTGAAGGTAAATTTCATATAGCTAATGATTTTTCATGTTTCTCTTCTCTTACTAATCCTAGTCTATTCCTAAGTTTTATGTTCTAGTTCTATCATAGGTATATTGTCCTAAAAATTCAGCACTTATAATTGGATGATCTATTAGGCCCTATTTTGGCAATTTAAAGATTTAATGTTTTTATGCTTGATAAAGGATTTTGGCTCCTTTTCTTCCGAAATATTTACTTTATTCTTGACCCCCCCTAAAATTTGGTCCCATTTTCCTAGTATAGGATGCCTAGGAAACCTATACCCCAACATTTGGGCCCAAATTTAAATGGGTGGTATGTCACAATATTTTAGTAGGATTTCTATATTTGTAGTAATCATGTGTTAGTTTTAACCCATGAAATATTGTGAGAGGTACATAAGTGCTTACTCTCCTCATTTTGGTAACCACCACTAGTAAATTTTACCTTAAATTTTGATGAGAATTAGTCAAATTTTCTACAAAAATTGGTCAAATAGGCAACTAGAACTGTCGTCGATCTTTTTTCATCAAATTTTCTACATGGTAAATAATAGTCACAATTTCGACGCCATAAGTGGTCAAATTATCAACTGCAACAATCCCTTGGAACTAGAAAAATAAGACATCGATCAATTGGTGTGACGGTCGAAATTGAGACCATTTTGTTGTCGAATTATCCACCCCAATTCATCAAATGTATAGCATCTTGGTCGAATGTAGTCCATTTTGTCATTGAATTATCCACCCAAATTTGTCGAAGGGATCATCGAATGTATAGCGTCCTGGTCAAATTTAGTACTGTGTAAAGGATGAAATTTCGACCAATACTAACTTTTGTTTAAAAAACAATGTGACACCATTTTCAATATATTCCTACTTTTAGTTGAATATATTGCTTGTCTATAATTAGTATGCATATATGAATCTATGAAGCTTTGATTTAGCTATTTTCTTCTATTTAGCACAATTAGATTAAACAAAGCATTTTCATTGTATTGTATATTCATAGCCTCAAGAAAAATCAAATTGACTAAGAAAGCTTCATTTACCTACAGATTTGTGTGCTTGTCTGAGTTTGATACGCAAATCTATGTATCAAACTCAGACAAGTACATAAATTTGTAAGTAAATGTTGATTAAATATTTTATTTTTAATAGCAGTTTAAAAGACTATTTAAATGTTTTGATAGTTTGATAAGAACAAAATTGGTATTCAGATATAAATTATTGAGCTTCTCTTTGTTTTGATAATAGTTTAACATTCTCTACTTAACAGGGCCAACCACGTGAAGGTGGAAGCTCATCTGGCCCCTCCTAGGAGCCTCTTACGACCCTTTACGACATTTTAAGACCTCTAAGATATATTCTTAGAGGTTGTAAAGGGTCATAAGGGGTCCTAGGACACAACAGCTGAGAAACATAAATGTAGGCATCATGATCACACTGTTTTGGAAACACAACATAATTGAGTGGTATACTCAGATGATGCAACGCAACCACTACTCCTGTAGTTCTAAGTTGACACTGCGGGATCCAAAAACCAAAGATAAGGAATCTATATATAGTTTTTGGATCCACAGTGTCAACTTAGAACTGTAGGAGTAGTGGTTGTGTTGCATTTTCTGGGTATAGCATTCAATTATGTTGTGTCTCCAAACAATTGGGACCATGATACCTACATTTATGTTTCTCAGCTATTGTGATACCTACATTTATGTTTTGTAATTGTCATGTTTATTTGCATGTTCTTTGTGTTTGGCTTTTCTCCCTCGCATCAAAAATAAGATTTTTCCCACTCTGAATCGAGAGTGCATGTGCAACACAAGCAGAATAAGCATGGATAGCAGGTGGAGTTGAAAAAACACAACACGTTTACATTTTTTCCATGGTCTATAACTTAAAATATGCAATTAAAGACCTCTATCAAAAATGCAACCCTATTGTGTTTTTCAACTCCACCTGATATCCTATGTATATGAATTGAGATTGCATATTGAACTAGGCTTCTCTTTCTGCATTGCCTAAAACCAAGAGACTGTCACAGTTAACATCTAAATGGCATGTCTCATCATCACAAATAAACCACCTTAAACAATTGAATTTGTTTTCTTGTATTAAATATTCATTAATCAAAATTCGAATAGAAAATTTATACCTTGAGTACTACAATTCACATTAGAATCGATGCCTCCATCATGCTCGGCCGGTGCAGTATCAATATCCGCAGGCTGCATTCCAATGTAAATAATAGATTTAGATGATGATATTGTAGAAATGCCTAATTCACAGTCCATCGTTTGTTCTCTAAAACATAAAATTAGGGATTTCTGTGATATCCTCATCTGTATCTACAGCTATTGCCTCTATTGTTGCAGGTGCTTTTCCCCTATTTGATATTCATCTTCAGGTGTCCACACTCATTCTATTGGTTGTTTCCAACTTCTCTTTGAGCTTCTCTTTGTTTCGAGAATAGTTTAACATTCTCTGAGAAACATAATTGTAGGCATCATGGTCACATTTTTTTGGAGACAATGTAATTGAGTGGTATACCCAGACAATGGAGAGCAACTTCTGCACCTCCGGATCCAAGTTGTTATCCATCTCGTAGTGTCAACTTGGAATAGGAGGTGCAAAAATTGCTCTCCATGTAGGTATACAACTCAATTATGTTGTCTCCAAAAAAATGTGACCATGATGCCTACAATTATGTTTCAAGATTAGTTTAATTAATATTCTCTACTTAACAGGGCCAACCACGTGAAGGTGGAAGCTCATTTGGCCCGTCCTAGGAGCCTCTTATGACCCTTTACGACATTTTAAGACCTCTAAGATGTATTCTTAGAGGTTGTAAATGGTCGTAAAGGGTCATAAGGGGTCCTAGGACACAACAGCTAAGAAACATAAATGTGGGCATCATGGTCACAATGTTTTGGAAACACAACATAATTGAGTGGTATACCAGATGATGCAATGCAACCACTACTCTTGTAGTTCTAAGTTGACATTGCGGGATCCAAAAACTAAAGATAAGGAATCTATATATGGTTTTGGATCCATAGTGTCAACTTAGAACTATAGAAGTAGTGGTTGTGTTGCATTTTCTGGGTATAGCATTCAATTATGTTGTGTCTCCAAACAATTGGGACCATGATGCCTACATTTATGTTTCTCAGCTATTGTGATACCTACATTTATGTTTTGTAGTTGTCATGTTTATTTGCATGTTCTTTTTGTTTGGCTTCTCTCCCTCACATCTAAAATAAGATTTTTCCCACTCTGAATTGAGAATGCGCATGCAACACAAGCAGAATATGCATGGATAGCAGGTGGAGTTGAAAAAATACAACACATTTACATTTTTGCGATGGTCTATAACTTAAAATACATAATTAAAGACCTCTATCAAAAATGCAACCCTGTTGTGTTTTTCAACTCCACCTGATATCCATGCATATTCTATGAGATTGCATATTGAACTAGGCTTCTCCTTCTGCATTGCCTGAAACCAAGAGACTATCACAGTTAACATCTAAATGGCGCATCTCATCATCACAACTAATCCACCTTAAACAATTGAATATGTTTGCTTGTATTAAATATTCATTAATCAAAATTTGAATAGAAAATGTATACCTTGAGTACTACAATTTACATTAGAATCGATGCCTCCATTGTGCTTGGTCGGTGCAGCATCAATATCCACAGGCTGCATTCCAATGTAAATAATAGATTTAGATGATGATAATGTAGAAATGCCTAATTCACAGTCCATCGTTTGTTCTCTGAAACACTAAATTAGGGATTTCTATGATATTCTCATCTGTATCTACAACTATTGCCTCTGTTGTTGTAGGTTTTTTTCCCCTATTTGATATTTATCTTCAAGTGTCCACACTCGTCAGTTGGTTGTTGCCAGCTTCTCTTTGTTTTGAGAATAATTTAACATTCTCTAAGAAACATAATTATAGGCATCATGGTCACATTTTTTTGGAGACAATGTAATTGAGTGGTATACCCAAATGATGGAGAGAAACTTCTGCACCTTCAGATCCAAGTTGTTCTCCATCCCACAGTGTCAACTTGGAATAGTTTCATCCCCGATGTGACCATGATGCCTACAATTATGTTTCAAGATTAGTTTAATTAACATTCTCTACTTAACAGGGCCAACCACGTGAAAATGGAAGCTCATTTGGCCCCTCCTAGGAGCCTCTTATGACCCTTTACGACATTTTAAGACCTCTAAGATGTATTCTTAGAGGTCGTAAATGGTCGTAAAGGGTCATAAGGGGTCCTAGGACACAACATCTAAGAAACATAATTTAAGGCATCATGATCACATTTTTTTGGAGACAACATAATTGAGTGGTATACCCAGATGATGAAGATCAACTTTTTCTCCTCTGGTTCCAAGTTGACAATGCAAGATCCCAAGACCATAAATAAGGAATAAATTGAGAGAGCGGAGGAGGGCCATACTGACAAAAATAATACAGGACAAACCTCAAGTTAAATGAGGCAACTACAAACATTTTAATAGAATTTTATTAAAATTTTTACAGTTGCCTCATTTAACTTGAGGTTCATCTTGTATTATTTTGGTTGTTATGGCCCTCCTTTTCTCTCTAAATTTATTCCTTATCTATGGTCTTTGGATCCCATAGTGTCAACTTGGAATCAGAGGAGCAGAAGTTGCTCTCCATCGTCTGGGTATACAACTCAATTATGTTGTCTCCAAAAAATTATGACCATGATGCCTACAATTATGTTTCTTAGCTATTGTGAAATCTACATTTATGTTTCTCAGTTGTCATGTTTATGTGTATGTTTTTTATGTGTTTGGGAAGACATCTTTCTAGCCTGAGCATAGATCCTTCGGCAATTAGCTTATAAATAATGTAGATGATAGATGAGCAATTAGCTATCCAAGAAAAATTCCATACATGAACTATATGTACCCCAATTAATGTGCCCTCTATGCGTACCCAAATGATATATTTGAAACAACAAGGGTAAGGCTAAATTTACCCTTGTTGTTTCAAATATATCATTTAGGTATGCGCAGAAGGCACGGGAATTGGGGTACACACAGTTCATTTACAAGATTTTTCTTGGGAAGCTAATTGCTCAGCTCTCATTTGCTTCATTTATTAAGAAGCTAATTGTCAAAGGATCCAAGCCCAGGCTAGAAAGATGTCTTCCCATTCTATTTAAGCCATATTACTTGTTCTTGTCAAACTTCCTTGGTATGGTAGGCCTGCTCTCTGTAGTACTCTTCTTTAGTGAGACTTCATACCATGCTGCGCTCAAACTTCAGCAAGATTCATACCACGCAGCATTCATAGATTATGTTCAATGCATTATTTATGCTTGTATTGGTGGGAAAACTCTTGAAAACACACAAAAGAGATTGCATTCAACCATGCTATTTACATGACACATGTAGTTTACCTCTAGCCTAAATCAGCATTAAATCATGTGATTGATAGCAGATTGGAGCTCACCTGAGCCATAAACATGAAGAATTATTCTAAAAAAAGATGCAAACCATATATATGCTCACTTGAGGAAAAGAGAATTTATGTCATATCAATATTAAAATATTAGTTACAATATGAAAATACTAAACTAACTAATTCCTGAGTTCATCTCTGCATATGGTCGCAACAAATTAGATATGTGATTACAATATAGAGAAGGCATCGTAAAAATATAATTTCAGAATTTGCCCTAGCCTGACACGTTTTGCACTCAAATCCTTCATCGTGGATAAGTGGAGATGGGCAGATAGATGCAGATGAGTTTTCATCGACCCAACTAAAGTATTTGCAGCCATTATTTCCTTGTGATACCCAGTCTACATTAGTTCTTATATTATAAAGAATAGTATTCACATTAGAAACTTTAAATATATACACATTAGCAACCTTTTTTTGATTAGGGCAGCACCAAAATTGTCATCTAGGGTTGTTCAATGTCTGTGAAGTCTTCAACACACACTTCCCACCACCACATTGATAGTTTGGCACATTGACAAGAGTCATCGAACCTATATCAATAATGCACCACACCATCATTACTGCATTTATTATTTTTATATGATTATTTTTACAGTCCAAATACACCAAGGAGTACCATCAGAAATATTAACCATTTACAATAATGAAAAGTAAACCTAAATCAAATAGCTCATTTTTTTATCAACATGTGTAGTCTGTGTGTATATGAAAAATGAAAGAAATATGAAGCTAAAATAAAATAGTGAACAAAATACTATTCCACATAGAGTGAATGAAATATACCATCAAAAAAAGGTGACAAAATCTTGTCACGAAGCACAGACATAGGAAATCAAAAAGGGACAAAAGACAAGAAATAAGAAAAATCATTACGACTATAGAAAAATCATTTATACTATAATCAAAAAAAGAAACACTCTTTGTCAACAATTTCCAAAATCATTAGGACTATAAATGGACGGTTCTGATATTGCTTTGCCATTACAACAATTGAGCATTCATCATTTGGTACTTCTTGGTGTATTCCATTTAAGTTTTTCAGTTGTCGTGTTTATGTGCATGTTCTTTATGTGTTTGGCTTCTCTCCCTCGCAAGGGATATGTCAATATGTAATTGATTTGAAAGCATAATGATTTGACAGTCTTTTTTCAGGATAGGTGTAATCATCCTGCCAACCTTAATTAGCAACATTGGTGTCCTATCATTGCACAAGTGCAAGACGGTAAGGGTCTATTCAAGGAGGGATGAAAAAAAGGTCATTTTAACCTTGCAAGGCAAGAGGAGAGACAATCCAAATAATTCTATGGTGATTGTCCCAAACAATAGACAAATGATGGAATTGCTAACATGCTTTCTTTTCATGTTTCTAACAAGTTTGTTGTGACCAGGCTAGTGTGGTCACAATTGAAATTGTGAGTATCTCTTGGAATTGAATAGAAGACTTTATCTATTGTGCAAAAAAACATATGTAGGATTATTATGGTCATAAAGTAATTATCTTAGCATCAACATTTCACTTCTAATATAACATGAAGCTCAAGGATGTTGACCTATATGAAAATGATGACCTTATATTAAATATTGGTGTAATTAAGTATTTACTAATTACACTTTACTTAAGTTTACTTAGGATAATGCATTTGCATAATTAGTTGTCTTTGAGACACTTAGGAGTTTGCATTCCTTTTTAGCACATGGTTAGGAGAATCTCCACTTTAGGTGTGATAGTTGTCATCACATACCTCTTTGTGGGTGAGATCCACCTTTAGTGATCTTATCACATTATCATCCTCTCATTGTTGCACATACTTTCATGTAAAATGGAGGATGATCCACCTTTGGTGGACATGTGATTCCACCATGTCTAGTTGCGATCTTATCACTTGCATATCTTCTAGTTATCATGCATTGCCTATATATTGAGGCATTCCTACATTGTATATAATCAATCATTCATTCAATCTATTATCTTTATTTGATCATTTGATCATATCGTATCTTGTCTCTCTTGTTTGTGCTATCTCTTGAGCTTCTAGATCTTGGTTCTACTCTTTTCCTTAAGAAAATTCTTACATGGTATCAGAGCCATAGGAGTTTCATTGTATAGCCTATTTTGAGAGATTTTTATTGCAGGTCAAAATTGGAGCTTGCTGGTGCAAATCAGAGGTTGGCATCAGATTGAGGAGGTCCAAAAACCCCTAAATCAAATTTTGTTTCATCCAAATCAGATATCTGAAGCAAAATCTAGAGCCATTTGAATTTTCAAGGTTCAGTGACGGCGATTCAGAAAAAATAATTTCAGAGGCGATTTTCAAACAGCGATATCTCAATCATCCGGACTCCTTTTTCAAAGTAATTTTGGGGTAGAATTTCACGATCTACACAATGGTACAAGTGATTTCTGATATCTATTTCTTATATTTACTAAAAATTGCAAATCTTGATTTTTACAACTTTAGAGGCTTCATTCGGGCTCATATGGACACATTTTCAAGTGCTATTTTTTTTTAAAGTTCATGATTTTTTGTCTACTTTCTAGATTTGGTATCAATTTGGAAAAATTCTGAGTAGACATAGTACTTTTAGAATTTGGTCTATTTTGGCCTATTTTTGGCACTTGTAATTTGTTAGATCCTTGAGAGATCTTGTGTCTTATTTTTTTGAGTCTACTATAGCTTCATATTTTTTGTTGTACTTATCAAAATCAGAAGTCCACTTTGGTTCATTTTGACAAGTGGCAATTGTACATGCACTAGCTATAAAGTGCCAAATTCATCATTTTTGGGGGGGTTCTTTGATTGAGTGAATTGGGGGGTGTCTTGTGTGTTGGTGTCTCTCTTTATTGTGCTCTTTTCATTTTGCATCATGGGTTCTATTGCAAAATTAACTCCACATAACTATGCTACATGGAAAGATAATGTATGGAGCAAGTTAATGGTTCAAGGTTCAAATCCTTATGTGGATGGTGCAATTAAACAACCCGCTGATGATGATACTACTGTAATAACTAAATGGTCATCCAAAAATTATAAAGCTTTAGGAGTCTTGAGAGAGAATATTTCTGCAGCTGTCATGTATCACATCAAAACCATAAACAATGCTAAAGATGCTTGGGATAAACTTGCAGAATTGTTTGGTAAAGTGGATGAAGAAATGGGATTCACAATTGAGACTAATCTCCTCAAATTAGAGCCCAAGAACTTTGACACAATCTAAGATTATCTCAACAAAGTCAATGACTATAGAGCACAACTTGATGATTGTGGTAATCCCATAAAGGATGTGAAGTTGGTTAGTCACTTGTTGAAACATCTTCCTCCTGAATATGGAGCTTTTGTTTCAAGTTACAATACTCACAAGTTGACCATGGGTAGTGCCTTCATTAAGCCTTCATTTGAGTCATTTTCAGAAATGTTGGTCTTAGAACAAGAAAAGTTGATAAGTATGGGAATTCTCAAGTCTTCAACTTCCAAGTCATTGGTGGCTAATCATGAGAGTCAAGGCAATCAAAGTCAAAAGAAGAAGAAGAATTGGAAGTCTAAGTCTCAACAAGAAGGCACAACATCAACTTCCACATAACATGACACTTCTACATCACCTCCAAAGGGTGAATCTTCAAAGAAGGAGAAGTGGTTTTGTGCATATTGCAAAAAGGATGGACAAGAAGAGAACTTTTTTTATAAGAAGGACATTAATGAACTGAAGAATCCTCTTGCCAAGAACAACATCAAATTGCCTTCTAGGATGCCTACCTCAACCTCTTCTTCACCAAATTCAGAAAAAGATAAAGGAAAGGGTCACACATTTGTCACTCAAAAAGGACAAGCTTTATATGCTTCTTCCAGTCCTGATTCAGGTAGATGGCTTCTAGATTCAGGGGCTTCTCATCATATGGCTTCTTCACAGTCCATGTTTTCATCATTTGAGCCTTGTAAAGGTCCACCTATTTTGATGGGCAATCACACTTACATGAATGTGATTGGGAAAGGAAGTATTGATGTTAGGGAGGGACACTTCAATGATGTGTTGTGTGTTCCACACTTGACCAATAACCTTCTTTCTATCTATCAAATCACAAATGGTGCTACAAAGAAGACTGTGGAATTTACACCTGATTCAGTTTTCATCAAGGACTTGGATAGTGGAGCAGTTATTGCTACTGGGATAGTGGATCACTCTTCTTGGTTGTACTCCTTTGCAAATTTTGTTCCTCTTGATGACAATGATTCTTTAGATAGTGAGTCTTCAGCATATGATGATTATAGTGATGATTCAAATTTTGAGGAGAGTTTTGGCTACTTGAACTTGGGTATTCTCACTCATGATCAAGCTCTTGAGCCTTATATTTCATCTCCTCCTATTGAGACTATTTCTACAGTTTCTCTTGATGATGCTTGCATTCACATAGCCATGGATTCAAGTGCTTCAATGCAGCAGGATATTCATTGTCTTCCAGACTTGGTTCCATGGGATGCCTACTTGACAGACATTGCAGGTTTGTTTGTGGAGTCCTATACTTTAGATTTGGGAGACATCATTGATGATATTCATCTTCTCTTTGGTGAAGATGATCCTTCTTCAGTTGTTGCGAGGGAACATGTTGACCCTCATATTCATTCTCTACTTGATCATTCTTTCAAGGGTGACATGATTGTGGATACTTTGATACAGCATTTGGAGGAGGTCACTTTCTCTTCAGAGGAGATACTTGGGTCTTTGGTACATGTTCTACATTCATCCTTAGTTGATCTTGATTTGTCTTTTTCAGCAGAGTGGCTTAGTACACATGATTTGGAAGAGGCACATTTCAGCTTTGACATGGGGACACTTGAGCAGGTTTCAGAGACTCCATCTTTTTTGAGGTTTCTTCCTATAGATTGGGGAGGAGGCTTCACCTATACACCTTTGGTTTTGTTTCTTCCTAAGGGGAGGAATGTTGTTCTACACTCATGGAGTAGTTTCTACATCGAGCCTGGAGCATCTACCATTGGTGTTCATTCTACATTAAGGGGGGGCTACTTGGTCTCTCTTCCACTACTTCTATCTTATGGGGGGGATATTTTCCTCACATGAGGTCTTCTCTCTCATATTCTTTTATTGTATTCATCTCTCTTTTGGGGGGAGGGTTTTTCCCATGAGGTTTTCCCTCTTTCTCCACTTTATGAGAGATTGCATTGTTCTTGCATTTTGTACATGGGTACCTAACATGGCCTAGTAGCCAGGACCCATCTTGCATTGTGAGCTTAAGTGCATTCCCCTAAGTTTCACTTAAGGGGGGGTGTTGGTGTAATTAAGTATTTACTAATTGCACTTTACTTAAGTTTACTTAAGTTTACTTAGGATAATGCATTTGCATAATTAGTCTTTGAGACACTTAGGAGTTTGCATTCCTTTTTAGCACATGGTTAGGAGAATCTCCAATTTAGGTGTGATAGTTGTCATCACATACCTCTTTGTGTGTGAGATCCACCTTTAGTGATCTTATCACATTATCATCCTCTCATTGTTGCGCATACTTTCATGTACAATGGAGGATGATCCACCTTTGGTGGACATGTGATTCCACCATGTCTAGTTGTGATCTTATCACTTGCATATCTTCTAGTTATCATGCATTGCCTATATATTGAGGCATTCCTACATTGTATATAATCAATCATTCATTCAATCTATTATCTTTATTTGATCATTTGATCATATCATATCTTGTCTCTCTTGTTTGTGCTATCTCTTGAGCTTATAGATCTTGGTTCTACTCTTTGCCTTAAGCAAATTCTTACATTAACCATGACCATGATGTCATCATCAAATCATGTCTTATGTATTTTATAAATTATTAAAATACATACCAATGGATGAAATTTTTTTCCCCCTTCAATGTGACCATGTTGCCTACAATGTTCATCAACTATTTTGATTAGATATCTTCGAGTCTTTAAGCCCTTACAAATTTTGCAAGGACAATAACATTTTCCATCACCTTTTCTTTTTAAGTTAGACCACAGTCTAGCAATTGTCTCCCTATTTTTTTGTGCATTGATATCGTCAAACATGGTCTTTCTTGAATGGAATGACTCATTGGTGGAAGAAGGATGATTTGTTTGCAACCTGCAGATACAAATCGTTACTGAACAATGATTTTCTCAACTATAATTTTCTCAATGCAAAGGGACATTTATCATATCAAATCAAAGTTTAGAAATGGACAGTTATGATGCTTTTCCATTACAATAGCAATAGAGGGTGTATAGATAGAAAAATAGTTGTAAAGAGTAGATTTAAATAAATAAAATCAGGTAAATAACTAGGGAAAATGAATAACATTGTAGGACTCCTTACCTCCATATATAGGCTACTCTTAAGTAATGAAAAGACAAAGAAACCTCTCCTAATCATATGAATACAAGCATGGATTTTTTTATTTCACTGTTAACTTGAGCACCCTATTTGAAATAGAACATTATCATAAAATCTCGTAGGCCTTAATTTTTTGTATTTTTTTAATGACATTAACATGGTATTTTTTTAATGACATTAACATGGTAGAGATTGGGACTAACTTGCCTAACCATTGAGGTGAAATTTTCTTATACTTTGTGAGTTCAGTAACTAGGCTATGACTTTCATGACATGCATCATTACACAATTGCTTTCCATGATGTGTAGTGTGCCTATGCTTGGATAGAAACACTTGTATTATAATTTTTTCACAAACTAATTATAGTTTAAATTTTCATAGTGCATAGGATTGAAACTAAGCATCTCTTACTTCCACCTAACCAAGAGTTAGATTAGAATTATAATTAAAAAGAATCAAGTTTTTATGCAGGCATTTCATTGATCAATTTCCTTCCATTCTTTCTTCATCCTTCATGTTGTTTCCTTCCAAAACTTGGTTGAGTTGGATTAATAGCAGCAAGTTTAGTTTAAAGTCTTTGTTATATCAGCAGGGGTAGCTATCTTTAAATAGGGTTATCCATCAATATTTGGTAGGGTTCCTGATTTCATCATGTCTTTCCTATTTTCCTACAATCCTCTTTGATTTTCAAGCATTATCTCTATGTTCACCTAGGTTTCCATGTTTGGTAGAAACACTTTCAACACAAAAATGTTTAGAAGAGGTCCATTCACTATCATGGATAGATGAATTTATTGATTCTCAAAGTATGCAATCACTATTACCAAGTAGTCATATTGCTACAAAGATTGACTGTCTCAAAACAATCATGGTTTGCAATGGAAAAGTAGTGAGATTGATTGTCTCAAAAGATGCTATGAAGAACACTTTGCTTAACAAATGCTTTACATAGACAAGAGATAATGCATGAAGAAGCCCAAAAAGGAAAGGCAGCCAAGAAGAAAAGAATATGAAGAAATAATGTTGAGCTAGGATAGAAAGCCATGAAATCAGTTTCATAATAGCTTGAAGTAAAGATTGGATGCAAAGGACACTATGGCTCACTAGGGGTTATAACAGAGATCAATCATGAACTAAGAACTAAAAATCAAGTCACTCAATGATACACTCATGAAGAGAATGATATTCATGCAATGAAGGCAGGTGCTTTGACAGTCAGTAGCTAGTGTGATAGGTTGAATTTGAGGGTCTTATCAAAAGACAATAAATACTTAAGAAAACATGCTTCAAGGATCTAACTTTTCAAGGCCTTCCACAACACTCCTAAATGATGATTTTGGTTTTATAGACTCTATACACCAGATTTCATTTGAGGGTCTTATCAAAAGACAATAAATACTTAAGAAAACATGATTGTGGTACCCTGTTGAGGTGAATAGTCGGGTGAAATAACATTTGACCATGATAGGTGTTGAAAAATTTAATTTTATTGATTCATAATGGTAGGGATTTCTAGTCTTGAGCCTTCAAGAAGACTGTGAAAAGCTAGAAACATGGTTTGTTTTGATAGTCCACATGCAGAGGGCATAAAAATTTTGGTCCAGCTTCTAAAGTTGTTGTTGTGACCTATAAAAAGATTTCAATATATGCAAGACAATACATCTTTGTTGTCATAGACTATATTTTTTGATTAATAATTTATTCTCTTGGCATTACTTTGCGCATTGGAATCAAGATTATTATAAAAATGTTTTGCAGGGTCTTGTGAGGAGAGACAATCCATGAAGTACAAAAGCACAATATTTTACTACCTTTTTGCCTTGGCATTTGTCATTATTTTTGAGAAACTTAGTCTATAAAAGGATGGTGAGCATAAATGACAGTCCAATAGATGGAAATTCAAGTCCCATAAATATCAGTGCACAGTGCTAAAACAAAATTATGACAGCCTTCATGTTGAAGTGACAGTCTTGCCTAAGAAAAGAGTGGACAATTGTAAGTCCAAACATTAAGGTTGTGTAGAAACAGTCTATAAAAGCTTACAAGAAAGACAAGAACAACCTTTGAAAATGTTGGATGGCATGTTGATAATGGTTGCCATATAGAAATAGAAAAGGAAAACCATAGAACAGTCAGTCCTATGAAGAATTTAAAAGGCTAAAATGGAAGACAATCTAAATGGTCATGTGACAATCACAAATGTTGTTGGAGTTGAACAAAGCAAACTAGGCCAAGGGAATGATGAACTAATAGGTATAATAGTCAATGTTAAACAAGTTGGTGTCAAAAGAATGTTGATCTCAAAGGATTTTTAGTTAACCATGAAGGTAAAATTTTGAAGACAACCAACAATCCAAGTATAGCCACAAGAAACATCACAATGAGGACAATCATCCCATGACAGTCATGCCAAACAATAATGAGCATGCAGTAGTTCTTGATGGAAGATCAAAGGAGAGTAGACAACAAGTCAATTTTTTACAAAAAGTACATGAAATATTTTAGAGGCTTAGTAGCATGACTCACTAACAGTATGGAGGATAAGGTGACTATCCATTAAAGGACATTCATCCAAGGCATCATTATGCAAAGGATAGCACTAAAAAATGAGAAGTTTGGTAATGATGGATGATGGAAAGGTCAATGAGAAAAGTATGAATGGATTGGATCAATGGATTGGAATGGATATGGGTAGAGTATAGAAGAGTTTAGAATGATGTTAGAGTTTCTTGTGGATGAGAAGGCAAAGCCATAGTGCTTAGGGGAATAGTGTGATGACTGTCCCAACTAGAGAATCACAACTTGTAGAGTCACTGTCTTTAGGACAGTCAATGGTATTGGTTGTGTAGACCAGAGGGGTCAAGGGTGTGGTCCATTTGAACAAGGGGGTAAGGGTTTTCTGATGAACTAATTGGAATAGTCATTCCCTTTATTACAACATTTATATCTTCTCTTGAGGGAAGTGAAAGGACCACAAAAGGCAGTCATACTTAAAAGACCTATTTTCACTTTGGACCATACGTTGTAATTGGTCACTGTCATATATCTTATTGATCATGGTTTGATTATTCATAGCCCCACTCTTTTGATAGTGCTTAAATTAGTGTACTTTTGACCAAGAAATGAATGTCATTATGCTTACAAGACTGCTCTTCAACCATTGCATTACATGACACTTTGGCTACTCTATTCATATCTATACTGATTGAATAAATACTCCACTCCATACCTGGACTTCTTGTTATTTGAATGAACTATAGTTTGTTCATTCATTCATAATTCTTTTTACCATAGACAACCCCCTTTCTTTGCATATTGCTTCTCTCTTATGGATGACTGATTCACTAAGAATATCTCTTTCACTGAGCCTCAGTTGCACTGCTTGTCCTCCACATATCACTGATTATATAATGGACATCCTGACCATCTTATACTCATATTGATTATGCATTCTTTACCTCTAATGAATGCATTTTTGGACCTTGTAATAGAAGTGATTATTGTGATAGAATTCATGATTGTGCTTCATCTTTGTATGAAACTCTCCTTTGTTCCATGTTTAAGCATTTCCATTACACCAACAATATAGTAAAACAACTCGCAATACAGTCAAAGAAAGACCTAAACTAGTAACCTATCTTATAATGGATGCTTAGGACTACTATTATCATGACTCTCTTTGAAAACACTCTTATGACTATACCATATCTTCGATTGTTCATCTTATTCATCATGCTTTTGTTGTTTTTTGTGACTTCTCTAGATTATGATTGTTTTACCATTCATAGACATGCCTTGACCACTATTTAGACATTCATGTTATCTGAAATTGGACATTACTGTCACCACTCTGCAATGGCACTAGCATAGCATGGCATATTACTACATTTGAGGTATTTAACAATAATTTCTAATCTTGATCCTTAATCATTGTTTGGTACTTTAATGACTATTATTTGGTGCTTTTTCTACTGTCCAACAATATTTACTCCCTACTATCATGTCAGTCAATCATTGTTCCCTCATGTATCACTATCTTGATCTTATCATTGTGCTTTGATATTTTTATAATATATCTATTACTCTTGTGATCTGTCAATGATTAATGTTCATTATATCTACCCTTTTCACATGTGTGTGTTACCTTGTAGAATCAGATATTATAAATAACTAATCAAAACTAGAAGTATAATGCGGGACATCAAAACTTCATTGATGAATATGAGAGTCTCCTAAAAGTCAACACTACACCAGTCTATTGAAACACTACATGCAGACCGAACAACATCCCTCTCTTTCCCAACCATCCTAGGTCTTTCCACATTAAATTTTGATGTTCAGTAGCTCTTTTTCTGACCGTATTAATTGATTCTGCTCTCACCTAAACTACCAAAAATCACTCCTAGTCATGCTCTTATGTTTTACTGTACTCTTGATAACTTTCTTAACATAGTTGAATCTATGTTTGTAACTTTGAAGGTGATTATTAATCTCTTTAGTAAAACTGTAATACTAATTATTAAACATGGTTCATTCCTGTGGCTTTCTTAGCACCCAATCCATTAAGTGTATAATTGGCAGATATGTGGTATACCTTATATGCATGCTTGTTGGTAGGAATTTTCATTCAAGAATTGATATTTCACCTTGGATTAGAGGGGAAATTTGTAGGTATTGTTGTTTTGAAGTATTTGTTACATCTCAGCTAGTTAATCTTTTA
Source organism: Chamaecyparis obtusa (assembly GCA_027943335.1). NCBI lineage: Eukaryota > Viridiplantae > Streptophyta > Pinopsida > Cupressales > Cupressaceae > Chamaecyparis > Chamaecyparis obtusa. The sequence goes on along the minus strand of BSBK01010742.1, from coordinate 122,348 downwards.
TCATCATAAGAATGGTTGAAATTGATATTCTTGTTGATTTTGTCACTTTACATTGTGCAAAATTTAATTTCTTTCCACACTTCTATAATAGTACAGTACACCATGTTGCATGAAATTTGACCATATTTCTATTTTAAAATTATCTATTTTTTATTCAAGTTTATATTACGATTAAGTATATATCCTTATATAATTAAGACCGTGACTAAGTAAAGTTACATAGCATATCCCCACTCTTATATAAACACTTATCATATATAGAGACAATGAAATATCAGCATACATATTGCAAGTAATGTAATGAATAATAGGACTCTCTTCAAATATCTATAAGGAACTTTCCATGACTTTCTGATAGACTCAAATATAATAGACTCTTCATTAAATGTAAGGGTGACTTTTAATCTTCACTATTGATCTATATTATTCTTTTAAGTACTACCCTTAACTAAATGTAAGAATGCCTTTTGTCTTCACCATTGATCTCTATTTTGAGTATTCTTCACTAAGTTATATGATTTAGTTACCGGGTTGTGAGTTTGGAGATCTTTATCTCTGCAATGTAGAAGCTGAGAATAGGGGGTACGAGAGTGGAGAATCGGTGAAGAGAGAGATCAATGGGAATGAGATGATCAATGTAATATGTATTATGAATGAAAATAAAAATGTAGTTTTACATTTGATTCTTCTCTGTGATTGTTCAGTGTTTCTCGAATGTTTCATTTTTATTATTTACAACTCATTTTGTTTGGTTTGCTCTTTTGATTCGACAATCTAACACCCATATTGTCGTCACGATCAAGAACATATTTATTATGAATATTCTATGATGGAATTTGATAGCAAAGAACAAATATTTATTTTAAATGTTTTATGTTGCATTTGGATGTAACTCAAGTCTTAGTATCGAGTTTATTGAAGAAGTTTATCAACTTGTGGAAACCGTTTCTGTGTGACAAAGAATGCAATTTAAATTTGGTCATTAATTGAGTTGACAATGGCTTCCAATAATCATTGCACAATTATTACGTTGGTTTGGAGTAATTTTATTTTATTGTTTTGGAGTCTTATTCCTTTTGGTTTGGAGTAATTTTGAATCCAATCTTGATCTTGATGATCCAATCTTCATTTAATCATTCAAATAATTTAATAAAACTGCCATAACTTATTTAAAATGAAATAAAATTACTCCAAACCAAAAGGAATAAGGGTGGTGGTATTCAAAACACAATGAGAATTGGTAATTTCAGAGATCTAGGCACTCTAGCCTATCAACAACCTCAAATGTTTAAAAGATCTGACTTGTCAAGGCTTCCACAATACTACACAATGATGGATTAGGTTTCCTAGGCTTCAAACCACTTAGACTCAAGGAATTCTAAGACTCTATTTTAATTCCCATGCTTCCAATACACAAAGTTCTTTCAAACTGTTCCAAAGGCTCAATAAGCTACCAATAACCCTGCAGCAGACTTAGGATGGTAATAACTTTATCTCCCCTCAAAAAACTTCACAAGATGAAAACATTTCTAGACACCCTTTTCAGAGTTCTATAACACACCAAAAGCGTTTATAGGGTTACTTTGGACCAACACACCTAACCATGACTGAACCCCTGTTTTCAATGCATGAAAATGACCAAATTTTCAAAGCAACTACTCTCCTCACATTCCCTTATCCCACAAAACCTTTAGTAGAGTTATAAAATGACTCAAAATGGTTAAATCCACAAGCAATTAGACTCACAAGCCCTGCAACACCAAAACCCCCAAATCTTGACTCCAAACCCTAGTTTGCTAGGGCTTCCCCAATCTCCTATTACAAATCACTCCTGCATCAAATTAGTGATCGAATCACCATTCATTCAACATGAAAAAATGTTTTCAAACATAAAAACCCTTCCTTATTCGGACAGATCATCCACTGCTACACATTGCATTCAATTTCATTGTATTTTCTCACTGTTCTTTAACTGTGATCACCTTTACTCCACACAACTCTGCATATGCATGGTTAATGATCTAATAGTATAGGTTAGAATTAACATTCCATGGTTAGAATTAACAGTCCTCAAGCATGAGTTAGAGAGGACTACATCAAAACCAAAAACATTAATCAGTTGATTATTATATAAGCTCCTCAAGCATGAGTTGGATGATGTGGACTATGTAGATATAAGAACTAATGTATCCACATCCAACTCATGTTTGAGGAGCTTATATTATTTACTATCTCATAATAGTAAGATTGGTACCTATCCTAGTAAGTCATTATGAGACAATAAATACAATCTACATCCAATCTTGGTCCATAAGCATGAGTTGGATGATGTGGATTATGTAGATATAAGAACTAATTTATCCACATCATCTAGCTCATGCTTGAGGAGCTTATATTATTTACTATCTCTGAACATTTATGTCTACTGGGAAATTCTTCTAACTAGCAGTTTCCTTGAATGGGATTTGTAAGTTTTCAAAATGTCACTGTTGTTTTACTTTACAAGTAACAACAGTTTGCTAATTTCTCACTTCTGTCTGGTTTTACAACCTTGTTCTATTCTTTGGCTATGATTTTGTAAACTAACAATACACTTCCACTATCAATCATAAATCACTCTTGAGACTTATAATCTTTCGGTTTAGTCTACCACAACACCAATACTCTTAGGAAGAATATTCAACCAAGACCACCAGGTTATTACAATCAATTGTTTGACTAGACTTCCCTACTACCCAAACACTCAACAAATATCAAAATACTGCTAATCCCCTATAACTACATTCCATCATTCAATTAGTATTGGGTTTGAGTATAGAATCTACTGTCTCCAAAGATCATACACTAAAACTTCTGATGACTTTCACCACTTGTTTCCAACGATGTTGACTGTCATAGAGACATTTTAACCTAGGTGATCAAGCTAGATTAATGTCGATCTAGAATGGTCAAACATTGGGTGCTCATAGTGGTTGCAATCATGAGGAGTCTTCCATGAATCTGAGGTACTCAACTAAACCTATGATTTAGTCCCAAACCTCTGGTTATTCACTTCACTTTGTTGTTTAAACAAGTATCGTGCCCTAGCTAGGGCATTGGCCTTGAAGCAACTTAACAGCCTTAGCATTTCTGAGCATTGGTTGCTTAAATAAACTTTCCCCTAATTTTCCCTTTCATCCAACAGCATAGGAACTCCATGGTGAAGTTGCAAATCAGGGTCACGAACTCATGACAGTGCCAACCCAATGGAACTAAGTTCGGTCTAATAGGTCTAATAGGATATCATGTGGCTTTTGGAAATTTAAAATACGATACAAAAAATTACATAGCAGAGTTCTTTACAATGGTGCATAGCATTCACTTTACATTGTGCAAAATTTCATTTCTTTCCACACTTCTATAACAGTACAGTACACCATGTTGCATGAAATTTGAATTTCTTCTAAATGGTTAATTTTTCTGTGCTGAACAGTTAACTTGTCTGTTCAGTCTGTACATAGATTCCTAAACCCTAGTCCCAGCCTTCATAATTCTTGGTCATAGCATTTACAAACCCTAGTCAAACCGTAGACACCACTAAATATACTCATTGATTCAATCGCCTACCAGCATATTACAAACAAAGATGACTAGAAGAAAATGACAATCCACGTAATGAACAATAGGAAACATAGAAGATACCTCAAACTCCACAGAAGATAAATGATAAAATGTGCTATTAACCTTGAGTGTAGGGTTTGTACAATCTATAATAAGCTTCATTCCTACTAGCTTAGAAGATGAAAATCCTAATTCGCGCGCTGCAACTGTAAAAATGAAATGAGATTTGAAATGTTTTTTTTAAAGTTATATGCCCGTGTTGGTCAAAATTTTGACCGACATGGTATTGGTCAAAATTGAGACCAACACGGGCATGGATTTTAAAAAAAACAAATTTTTCCTTCTATAACCCGACCAACCTAAACCTTTTTAATTAATGGTCGATAATTTTCATAGAAAAATGATGTCAGATGTACTAGTGCACAATCAATAATTGAAGAACCATAATCAATATTTTAAGTGATCTCCTACAATTTTGCATTCAAGTGTTCAAGATAAAGTTTCAAGCATCCTAAGGCATTTTGAAAACAAATATTCTCCATTGTAGAAATATTCTCTCCCATGATGGCCAAGAATAGGATTTACTAATAAATTTATAAGATCCTTTTTTCTATCTACATGCATTTCATTCATCCATTCTTCAAGTCAAGAGTTATCAAGCCTGGAAAAATTAAAGATCTTGGAGTGTCATTCATAGATCCATGTATTTGTGAAGGGAATCATTGATCCCCTCCTAGCTTCCAAGGTTAAAAAAACTACTATCAAGAAATATGCAAGCATCTTCTTGAATATTTTCTATCTTAATATCCATTCCTAAAGGTATCTAAAATTATAAGGTAGATATAATATTTACCTTCCAGAGGCTCTACATGTATTTATTCATTCAATTTAATTTAAATTTAAAGGTTGATTTATAAATAGGATTTTTGGAAATGAAAACCCCTTTCAACCAAATAATTTCCCATTTTTTTAGTGTAGGAATAGGTGAAAGAGTTTTTGTTTCAAATCTGGAAGGTGCAAGATCTAGCAAATCATCTCTAAATGTTTCAGACAAAAGTGTAGGTATAGGGAAACTAGGTGACCTATACCTAGGTACAGGGTGAATAGAAAACCTATAACCCTTAAAATAAATTCAAATTAAAATCCTAGATCAATGTTGCAGTATAGTTTCTCCTTCTATTCATTGCAAGTTTCCGTCTGATTTATGTCTATCTATTTTTGCCAAATATTGTCATCTAGACTATTTAATCTATCTTGCATTATTCAATCGTATTCCCTCAAACCCATATCATCTTAATCATAATAACAAAGGACCATTGCACTCACTTAGCTCTTAATTCCTACTTGAGCCTATAGGATCATTTTCCTTCTCATTTTGCAATTAGAAAAATGTGGATATCACCCCAATAACTCTACCTATCTATCTACACCACCCTTTTTCTTATTGTACATTTTTTTGAACCTGACTTATAATATTTTCATTATAATTTTGGTGTTAGATCTTATTTACATCATTATCATTTGATAGTTAGATGTGCTACTCATTAGATTTCATGTGCAATTATGTGTTTTAATTCCATTTATGTTGCATAAAATTAATGAGTGTTGGCATATTCTTTCAAATTTAATACTTGAAATTGTTAGATATAGCTTTATTTTCTTTCCTTGTGCATGATTCTTATAACATTGGGTCCTACCTATGGCATTCTAGTTAGGATAAGTCGTATACTTAATGGTTCATTTGATCCTGACTCCTCTTTTTTTTCCTAGGAATCTTGATGCAACACCCAAACCTACTAACGACATTCTTACTAATGTTGAGATCCCTTCTTTATACTCTTCTTATGATGAATATGAAACCTTAATAGTGCCTCCTATCTTAGTGCAAGGGCTATCTAAAGACTAAAACTTTTGAGCAATTGTTAGGTCAAGAACATTCTAATACATAAGTCATATCTTTAGTAGAAATGATGAGGAAGATAATTCCCAATGATGAACATGTGTTGATTTCTTATGTACTATTTCGCATCTCATTTATTCCTATTAAGCCTATTTTGCATCTTATGTGTTGAACATGTGTTGATTTCTTATGTACCAATGTTAAGCCTATTAAATATTTTTATCAATAAATTTTTTTAACTCAACCTCCCACTAGTGTTTAAACTTCTATTCATATTCCTAATTTATTACCTAGTATTTCTACCTATGCTCTACCTCTCATGACTACATCCATTTCAAACATCAATCATGCACATGTTAGTCTTGCAAGAATTCTTAATCTATTATTCCTCCTACTTCAAGTGTTCCATGTGTTTCCTAACTATCATCCATGCCTACCTACAAAAATTACCCATTTTCATATTCCATTTACCATTATGGTCCAAACCTTTCACATATTTATCATACCAACCTTTACACTGAATCCACTATCAATAGTCTTTCTAAAATTGTTTCATCCTTGCAACAAAAAATTGCCTCCATGACTCAATCCAAATTTAACCTTCTCATATGTGGCATTGCTAGTCATTTATCCTTGGATATAATTCATGTCATTTTCCTCATTACATGGAAATACCTCACTTGGAGACTTACATTGGTAAAGGTGATCCCTTAACTAATGTGAAGATATTTTAAATATTGTGTAGTCATTTTTATCATGATTGTAGATTCATGGCTAAATAATTTATTAGAAACTATAGAGATAAGGCCTTGCAATGGTATTATTCTTTACCTCCTTATCCATTGATTCTTTTCAAAAAATTCTAATGTTTTCATTCAATAATTTAAAAATAATATTGTTCCTAAAATTTCTTTAACTATTTTGTTGCATTATAAACAAGGTGCTAAAGAAAAAATGTTTGATTTCATTGGTAAATTTAATCATTTGCATGCTCAGATTTCTTAACTTGTTCTTGATATTGATTTACACTGTATTTTCATTTTCAACTTACAAAAATAAACTAGGGATAATATATTCCTTCATGAATTATCTTCTTTTCCTCATGTGTATGCAGTTCTTCATAATTGTGATCTTCAAGTGAGTCAATTTGAGAGCACCACTTCAATGGCTTTGGTTGATAAGAGTGATGTCACATCCTAGCATAGGGGATTTACTTAGTGAACCTAAATCATAGCATGTGTGTTCATGGCATACTAGAGAATCCCCCTATTTTCAAAAAATATTACCCCAAACTCCTTTTTTTACTCCCTCCAATACCCACCCAATACCCCCCACACCTATTTTCCTATATAAACCCCCACCCCCCACTCCAAACAACCTCCCCCCCCCTTTTAGGCAATATATTTCCCACTTTTTTCCCATTTGAAACCCCCAAATATGAATGCATGTGGTATTGTGTTGCCCCTTTAGTGAAGACCTCATGCATCCTATCCTTTTAAAAAGTTTAAAATACCTAAGGGATTCATCAATATCAATAATTCATCAAACAAAATTCATGCACAAGTGGCATCAACATCCAAAGGTGTGGCTCATTTTTCATCTATTTATAGACCATATAGTAATTTTACACTTCTTTCTAAACCTTTGCATGATGTGATGTTGAAGCTGATTAATGTTAATGTTTTCACACTTCCTCTTATTAAACCAATTGATCCTTCCAAACAATCCATCAAATCCTTTGATCCCAAAGACTTTTTCCAATATCAGCATTATCTTTGTCATGATACTAAAAAGTTTTTCCATTTTAAATCTAGTGTTAAAGACCTTATTGATTCTAATGCTATATCTGTTAAGGGTGTTAATGATTAGGAAAAAAAATTGTTTCACATCTGAACCAAAAACTAAAAAATTTTACCTATCATTTGTATTCTCATTCCACCAATACCATCAAGTCTACCCAATCCTTACCTTCTTCTTCCACCCATGTTTTTGACCCTCCTACCATTATGAAGTATGATGAGTGTACTGAGGAAAAAAAATTTGTCAACCTTATTGATCAATCTGATCCTAAGTCAAAACTAGAACTTGATCTATGCATGATCCCAATGATATTATTAGGGAAAATGATGGTCGTATTTATATTATTATGAAAATTTATAATATTCCCCCACATTGAGTCATTATAAATTCTACTTTCATGGTAAATATTATAATTGAATAACTTCTTTACACAAGACACCTATAACAATATTTCTATGACAACTTTGATGTGATGATCAAAAATTTCAATGGCTTCACTTGTCTCACCATGGTTTTGTTAATTTTCCCATACAAGTTTATAAGAAAACCTTAGATATCACCTTTTTTTCCATCTCAAATTCCAATCAATTTCAAGTTAGATCTGGCATTCATCACCTCACTTTTATGAAATCTATAGTCTCTCCTATCCATAAGTGTTTGAAGATTCCCCATGATGGATAAATCATAACAATTAACCATAGTTTCTATAATCCTTTAGTTAGTCATGGGAAATTTTACCTTGACTTTTGGCCCTCTGTACCTCAACTAATTCAACCTTGCTAAGGTATCTTCTTCATATTCTATTGAAAATTAGAAGTCAAAAATATTTGTAAACTTAGCAATCCTAATGTTGTTACATATCCTTACCTCAGACTTGGAATTCTTCCTAAACCTTATATACCTCCTATTTATGCTTCAAATATAAATTTTATATCCTATAAACTCCTTGAAACTATTGTCCCTCAACCTAGTAAGGTTCCTTATAGTTCTCCTACCTAAAAAAGAAAAGGACCCGATATTGATTGATCCTAAACCAACTCAAATTTTAAACAAAACTAGATGTAGCTATTGTTCTTAGTACTATTGTCATAAATATCATAATAGAGCCCATGAGCATGATTCCAAAAAATTCTCTTCCCATAAGACATGTTTTGATGCTTTGATTCCTCTTGACCAGCCTATGCATAGACCAAGGGAGGAAATTAATTTAAAGAAGATAAAATTGAACAAACATGATAATTCTATTCATATTTGAGATCCTATTGTGATTAATTTGGATGAATAAGATACCTTTATGATGGTGATTTTAATATTTATAATGCAAATGATGTTAATATTGATGATTCTAATGACTTGTATGAGCTTATTGGTGTTAATCATGATTTACTTGCTAGATTTTCAAAACCATTATCTCTCACTCCAAGTGACAAACAAAGTGACTCATTATTAGAGTATGATCCTTGTTTGGAACTAGAAATAGTTTCATATAATATGTTTGATGTTTCTCCTCTTATGTGTTTCCCACCTTCCCTAAACAATATATACCATGATGTGGGGGCAAGCGATATGCTTGACTAGATCCTATTGTACAGTGGATCCTTTTATATGTTTAGTTTTCTTGTCATGCTTCCCTCATGATATGTTTCTTTTATATGTCTTGTTTAGATTTATTTAGATGACCCTTTTGGCTCCATTGGTGTAATGTGATAAAGGAATTGACTTTTTTTTTGTGCATGAGCTATTATTTGTCAATGTTCCTTTGTCTTGTCTGATTGTGGATGATGCAAAGTGGTAGTTAACATTCTTTTTGGACTCCACAATTCCAACCCAAAAAGACTCTTCTTTGTATCTCTTATTTGATATTATTCCATTTTTATTGTAGCTCTACTACCTTTGGGGGATGATGTCCATTCATTCTGATATATATATATATATATATATATATATATATATATATATATATATATATATATATATATATATATATATATATATATATATATATATATATATATATATATATATATATATATATATATATATATATATATATATATATATCATCTTAAAATGGAAGCACTTCCATGGTAGGAGCGTTTATCCCTCCGAGTAAGTGGTTTTGGATCATGTCAAATGCCTTGAATGGATATTCAACTTGGATCTAGCTTTTCCCCCTATTCTACCCCATTTTCCACTTCTTCCTAGCATTTTCTTCCATCCTGAACTGTGAACCTGAGATTCTTGACCTTAAGGTCAAGGTCAACCTTTTTAGGTCAAGGTTGACCTTGACCCTAACCTAGTCAGGGTCGACCTCGACCCTGACCCTAAGGTTTGGGATCTTCAGTGTTAGCTTCCAGTTTCAAGATCTCATTAAAAACTTGCATTTTCCCTCTTTGGGGCCACTATTTCTCGGATTAAGTGTCGAATTCTCAAATTAATATTTGAGGTAGACCTTTCTTGATATTTGTATAAGATTCCTAATTTATTATTGGAGATTAGCCTTTCTCAAGTTTTGTGCCTAATACTCAAATTAACTTTGGGGTTGGCCTTACCTTGAATTTTGTAACAAGGCTCTTAAATAATTATTTTATTTATTTATTAAGGGTGGTCCCCTCCTAGATTTTTGTGTCAAGAATTTAATTTAATTTCCTTTCCATGTGCACCTCTCTAGAGTTTTGTGCCATGGGCCCCTAATTAATGTTTTCTATGAGGCCCCTCTTGTGCCCTGGATCACTATAAAAGGGAGCCTTCCTCTCTCATTTTTTCCATCAAGTCATCAAGTTTCTCAATCTCTCAATCTCTCAAGCAAGAAGATCAAGCATTCAAGCCTTCAAGCATTCAAGCATCCAATTCATCAAGGAGATCCATTAGTAGCCATTGAAGGATTCAAGCTCTATGGAGCTCTCTTGTTGAAGATTCATCCATTTTCTATTCAAGTCTTTTCCAAGTTCAAGATCCATTCAAGATTGGTGTTGAAGATCTAAAGACAATTGATTGGAGGCATCCTACATGTGATTCTACATTCATTCATTCTTGTGGATTCAAGGATTCGAATCCTCCACAAGGGTTTCAACTCAAGCAAGGTGAATTGTTCCATTTACTTTATTTATTCCAGCAATTTCAATTCAATTTCAAGGTTAATTCCTAAATTGGGGTTTGACTGAGACAAACCCCCCCCCCAAACAAACAACCAAAAACCCTCTTTTTCTTGCAGGTACAGGTGTAGAACTTCAGATCTGAGAGTAGTTTTGGATACCCTTTTCGCCGAACTTCTAAGATCCGCGAACAAAGTCAAAGTTGACCTTCATTTTCCTAAGGTCATCCTTGACCTTTTAAAAGGTCAAAGTCAACCTATGTGAATCTTGGAAAAATATTTTTGGGTTTTGTAGATCTTGCAGTTTCAATTTCAGACTTAGGAAAATTAACAGTTTTTGAGATCGTTTGGTAGGGTTTTCAGCCGATTCTTTTTCGAAGGTAAGTATCTTTTTCTCTTAATTTCAATATTAATCATCTATATTTACTTTCTGTATCAATACAATCTCATGTAAGTGTAAAATATTGGCTTTGTAGTCTCTTTTATATGCAAACCATTGTTCTAGGACCCCATCCATATTTTATCTTATACAATATATATATACACACACACTAGCCTCATAGTTAGTAGATCTCTTTTGTGCTCTCTTTGTCATGTTTTTCATTTCCCTTGGTTTGTCCTTTCTTGGGGGAACCTCATAATGGAAACCTATATTTTTGGTGCATGTATACTCTATTAAATTTATTTCTCTCATTAAGGCATTTACAATCACTTTAACATGGGGACATACACTCTACTCCCTATTTCACATTTTTCACATGAACATAATGATTCAATGCAATATATTTTGTGGATAGATAAGGAAATCATGTTTTCCTTAGGCTTATCCTCTCATTATATCATCATGCCATGTGCAATATTTAGTGGGTCCTTATATTGATCCTCCTTTTTAGATCCCTTTGGATACTTTTATTTTCTCAGGTTTGATCTCCTTTTCTAGATCCCCTTATGGAGATAAATATTTCCTTAAGGACCAATCCTCTCCTTAAAGGTTTCCTTGTGGACTATGGTTAACTTATTTATTCTTTTTATATAGTTTTACTAGCATCTCATAGCTTTCTCAATGATCAATTCCATCTTTTGGTAGCTTCACATGACCCATAGTAAGTCTAAATCTTACTAGGATAGTTTTTCATCTCTCTCTCTCTCTCTCTCTCTCTTTGCCTTTATTTATCTTGGTTTTGAATTTTATGATGACCTAAGTCAATTTGGGGCTTTGTGTGTCCTTGACCTTGGTAAAAAAATTCCTATGCTTTGATCTACTTTACTATGAGAATGAGGTTTTCTCATTGTCTTTGTAAAGTAAGGGATAAATAAACCATCCTAAAAGGTTGACACATATAGCTATATGCACTATTAGGCCCTATTTTATAAATTTCAATATGTTATGCCTTTTATGCCTGATCCAACAACCTAGATCCTTTTCTTTAAGAATATTATTTTTATTCAGAAATCATTCTTAAAATGTGGTCCCATTTTCCTTTTTTATTCAGAAATCATTCTTAAAATGTGGTCTCATTTTCCTATGTATCAGGTGCCTAGGAAACCTATACCTAGGTATAGGATGCCTAGGAAATCTATACCTCAATATTTGGGCCCAAATTTGAAAGGGTGACCTGTTAAAATGTTTTAGTGAAATTTATAGATTTGTAGTCCTCTTGTGTTAGTTATAACCCCCAAAATATTGTGACATGTATATAAGTGTCCCATCTCTCCTCATTTTGGAAACCAAAAGAAAGAATTGAAGAACCATAATCAATATTTCAAGTACTCTCCTATAATTCTACATTCAAGTGTTCAAGATCAAGTTTTAAGTATTCTTCAAGCATCCTAGGCATAACATGATCCTATTTTTCCTCTCCACATTTTAGAACTCTCAGTGCCATACCCTGCTAGTGATGTCCCTTAAGTGCCCTAAGTGCAAAAAATTATCAAACTTTAACAGACCAATTTTTGCAATCCGTGGTGCTTGTGCATGATTTTTTTGAATCTATAGTTTCATTTTAGGCCCCTCTACAATAACCAGTCTCATTTTTTGAAGACTTAAAATTATTTATGCAAGGCAACAATTTTTCTATTCATGCAAAAAGTATCTAATGCATTCAATAAAAAGTTGTAAGGTAGCAAAAAAAATAGTTGTATTCATCATGGGGTAAGACCTTCAATGAAAACCTATCTGATTGGGTAGTTTAACCATAGGAATGATGTTATTTTTCCTTCCCATGCATCAGAACTCTTGACACCATACCCTACCAGCAATGTTCCTTAAGTGCCCTAAGTGCACAAAATGGTCAAACTTTGACGAACCAATTTTTGCAATCTATGGAACCTACACAAAATATATTTGTACCTATAGGGTCATTTTAGGCCCATCTACAAAAACCTTTCTAACTTTTTAAAGACACTAAGTCATATTTGCAAGGCAATAATTCTTTTGTTCATGCAAAAAGTGTCAAATGCATTCAATGGAAAGTTGCAAGGTAGAACAAAAAGGTTTGTATTCATCGTAGGTTCAAAGTGTTAGCTTGAATTCATCCTTTTGGCTAGGTTTACCCTAGGCATGATCCTTTTTTACCTCCCCATGCATTGGAACTCTTGGGGCCATACCCTACCGATGACATCCCTTAAGTTTCCTAAGTGCATAAAATTATCAAAATTTGATAGACCATTGTTTGCAATTCTTGGCACCTTCCCACAATATTTTAAACCTATAAGGTCATTCATGTTAGACCCCTCTATAATAATATTCCTTAATTTTTTAAGACTCGGAGTCATTTTTTGCAAGGAAACAATTTTTTTGTTCATGCGAAGAGTGTCAAACTATGCATTCAATGGAAAGTTGCAAGGTAGCAAAAAAAGAGTTGTATTTTTCATGGGTTCAAACCTTCATCATGAATGCTTCTTATTTTCCATGTTTACCCTAGGCACGGTCCTTCTTTTCCTCTCCACACATCAAAACTCTTAGCACCATACCCTACTGACGATGTCCCTTAAGTGCCTTAAGTGCACAAAAGTATTGAACTTTGACATACTATTATTTTCAATCTGTGGCACATGCACATGATTTTATTGATCCTATAGGGTTGTGTTAGGCCCCTCTACAATAACCTATCTCATTTTTTGAATAATTAGAGTCATTTTTTTAGGGTAGTAATTTTTCGTAAGAATAAGAAGAGGGATTAAAGTAGTTTGGATATAACTTCATATCATTACATATATGCTTATATCTATATGGAGAAGAGACATGATCTATTATAGAAAATATAAACTGATGAGGAATTTATGATATATACTTGTATGGCGTAAAGCTTATAATTATCTTTAAATAATTAAATATAATCATTAGTCATTTTAAATATATTAAGATAAGATCTAGTTCAACATTTATGATCAATTTATTTAGATAAGGAGAACTACATAATTCAAATGTCATTTGTAAAATATTTTAAGTGGAGAAAAAACTAGTGATAAGATCTAATCAATTAATTTAGATAAAGAGAAATAAAAATTTACATGACATTGATAAAATGTTTGAAATGGAGATAAAACCAGTGATATGATACTCATCCTTATTTACTATTAGAATAATAGTGTCCCAATCAATTGAGAGAGGGGGTGAGTCAATTGATACCAATATAGAGTACTTAAACTTTAACTTCAAAATTATTGCTTATGACAAAATACTAAACTGAAAAATGAATGTAGCATACACATAAACATCAAGACTTGTTCTCGAGGAAAACCCTATTAAGGGAAAAACCCCAGTGGGGATGGAACCCACAAATATCTGCACTATACGTATAATAACCTTGTTAAGAGTTTTGACCCTCTTAGGAGCCAAACTATTATAATATGCAGGTCTTGATTAAAGGACAAACCCTGTTAGGAGCATTTTGCAATGTGATCCCAACTAAGGAATTGACCATGTTAGGAGTCCAGCCTTGTTAGAGTCAACAAGGTTGTTAGGGATGTATAATACATCAACTTGATCAAAAGATTTGAGAGTTAAATACACCCTCAGGTTCTCCAAACCTTACAACTTTAAGTCTGAGATACTTTTGTTCTGAAACTGCTTTCAATCTTCAATTACTTCCAAGCAAGCTCCACCTTGTTCCTAAGTGTAAAAATATTGTTCTTCAAACAATATCTAATGCAGCCTTAAGCTTGCATTCACCTTTGCATCTTGCATATGCAGTTTCACTTAATTATCCAAGGATTTCAATCCTTAAATACAAGTTACAACAATTACATCCAAGTTGGCCTTCACAATTTATATTGTTAGACTCATTAGTATCCATTTCACCTTTAAACATTTTGGTGAACTCAACGTATTCCTCCTTTTTTGTATTGATTTTGGAGTTAGATTTAGCTATATTTGTGTGGTTAGATCTTTATTTTTATGCTCTATATTACATTTATAATTATGTATATAGATCTCATTAGAGTTTCGTTATGTTATCTCCTCTTTTATGATATTTATTAAACTAAGTCCAACCTCTATCATTCTCATTAGGAGAAGTCATAGACTGATGGGCTCTTTTGATCATGATTCCTCTTTTCTTCCTAGGACCCATGATGATACTAATATTTTCCCTAAAAATACCAATCCTATCATGGAGCATAACTCTTCTCACTCTTCCAATGCTGAAGATGAAGTCTTAAGATTTCCTCCTTCCCAAGTTGATAAGCTCTCTCATGAGTTTGATAAATTGGAAAATTGGCTTGTGCAAGAGAACTCGAATCTCGATAGTGTTGCTGCTATTGAGGCTATTAAGAATATTATCACTCGTGATGATAATAAAATCTCCATTTTGCATGGTATATCACACTTATTAACATTCATGCTAAGCCTTTGATATAATGTGCTCAAGAGTTATGATACATTCCTCCTTCCATAACTGTTGAACCATATATTCCTATTTCCATTACTATTCTTAGAATTCCCACCTATGTGCCACCTCTCATGACAACTTCTACACAATTCTGTAATCCTATAAGTGTTGGTCTTCTTAACCCTTCACTTCCTTCAAGTGTTCCTCCTACCTCCATATCCTCTTCATTACCTTCATACAATGTCATTCTTTTTACATATTCCAATCCTCTTCTCATTCCTTCTAATCCTCCACCAACATCCTTACATTTTCCTTTCATCTCCTATAAGTTTTCTAGTACATCCAATATGGATATGACTACTATTGCATCTTCTAATCCTACCATTAGTAGCTTGGTTCAAACCATCACCTCTTTTCAACAACAAGTGGCTCAATTCACTCAATCTAAGTACAACATCCCTACATGTGACATTTCTAATCTCTTTTCCTTAGATATCCTTCATGTTGTTATCCCGCAACATATTGAGATACCTCATCTTGAGACTCATAATGGTAAGGGTGATCCTATGATGCATGTTAGGACTTTCCAAACTATATGTAGTTATTTTTCTCATGACTATAGGCTCATGGCTAAGTTGTTCACATGTAATTTTAGAGATAAAGCTTTTCAATGGTATTTCTCTTTACCTCCTTATTCTATTAATTCTTTTCAAATTATCACTAATGGTTTCATTCAACAATTTCAAAATAATATTGGTCCTCAGATTTCTTTGACTGATTTAATGCATTATAAGAAAAATGTTAAAGAAAAAGTTAGTGACTTTATTGGTAGATTCAAACACTTGTATTCTCAAATTTATTATCCTTTTCCTGATCATGATATTCAACATATTTTTATTTCTAATTTATAAAATGACATGAGAGACAAGATTCTCCTTATTGAGTAAACTTCCTTTTCACACATTTGTTTAGTGCTTCACCATTATCAGTTATAAGTGAGCTATCTTGAGAGCTCTACTTCAATGGCTCTTGTTACTATTGATAAGAGTGATGCCATAGTTCATCAAAACAAGTTCTCTAAGCCTAACAACTACATCAAGATTCACAAGACAACCAACATAGTTGATGATCAAGTGGCTACTACATCCAAAGGTACAACTATTTTTTCTTCTTTGTATCATCCTAATCATATGTACACTCCTTTATCTAAAATGAAGTTGATTAATGCTAACTTTCTTAAACTTCCTCCTATCCTTCCTATTAACACTAGTAAACTAGTGCCTAAGTCATCTGATCAAAATCCATTTTGTCAATACCATCATCAACCTAGTCATGATACTCAAAAGTATTATGCTTTGAGGAATGTTATTCAATATCTTATTGATTCCAATGCCATATCTATTGATGTTGAGGTTAATAGTATGAATAAAATTGTAGCACCTCCTAATCATAATTTAAAAATCTACACCAATCCCTTACCTTCACATTCAAATTTGTTTATTAATAAACCTTCACATGTTACTAACTTTAGTTATAATGACAAGGTAGAAGAAGCTAATCATGTGGTTAATCATGTTGAGTCTCAACATCAACCTTCGATTTTACCTACACACAAACCTAAATCTTCACCTCCTATCACATTTGATCATTCTGATATGTTTAAAGCACCTAATGGTCCTCTTTTACAATAGTGTTATGGTTGCTCATATCCTTTCTTGTGGTGTTTTGGTTGATCCCTCTTCCTCCATGAATGTTATCACTAAAGAACATCATTTTAATAAATGATTTCATAAGGATACCTACGATACATCTAGTGTTTGGATTCATACTTGTAATGGATTTCTTTATTGTCCTCAAGGTTCTATCAATCTTCCTATGACCCTTTCCAGTAAGGTTGTTCATACTATTTTTTTTGTCACTCCTACTTATGATGAATTTTAAGTTAAGCTTGGTATTTCATGGCTCTCTTCTATGCAAGTTATAGCTTCTCCTATTCATAAGCACATAAAATTTACTCATAAAGGATAAGTTGTAACCATTAATCATTCTCTTTATTAGCCCTTTCATCCTCAATATTTTGTTTTGATATATTTATTTTGGCCATCTCTCCCTCAAAAACTATCTAACTGTCCTAATCATCTTTATCGATCTTATCAGAAATACAAGGTAGAAATGATTCTTGAGATTATCCTTCCTAAGGTTGATACTCTTGTAGCTATCTTATATACCCAACCTATTCCTTTGCCTATCATTCCTCAATCCATAGATATTCCCTCCTTGGAACCTATGATTTTTTATTCTAATCCTTCAATTTTATCTCGTAAAACCATTCATAACCAACATGCTCATCAGTGTTGCAAGAATTATCAAGCTAAGGCTAAGGCTTGCGCTCTTGCTTCTCAAACTGCTTCTTCATCTCAACCTTTTCCTTCCTTTGATCAAATCATGCTTGACCCTTTGAAGGAAGCTAATCAAAATAAAAATATGCAAATGGATAAACATGATAATTTTGTTCATATTTTATATTCTATTAATCTTGATATGGAAGATACTCTTGATGATGATGATTCTAATGCACATGTTAGTGATGATGAATATGAAAATATTGATATGGATTATGATTTTCCTAACATTATTTCTATGTGTATCACCAGAAAATGGAAGCACTTCCATTTAGGACTGGTTTAGCCCTCTGAGTAAGTGGTTTGGGGTCATGTCAAACACCTTAAATGGGTCTTTGACTTGGATTTGGCTTTTTCCCCTATTCTGTACCATTTTCCACTTCTTTCTTGCCTATTTTTGCCATCTCGATCTAAAATTCTAAGATTCTTGACTTTAGGGTCAAGGTCAACCTTTTTGGGTCAAGGTCAACCTTTTTGGGTCAAGGTCAACCTTTTTGGGTCAAGGTCAACCTTTTGGGTCAAGGTTGACCTTGACCTTGATCCGGGGTCCAAATTTCAAAATTTGAGGGTTTCCAGATGTCAGGTTTCAGAAAGATTCATTTTCCACTTCTGGGTCGTCTGTTTCAGGCTTCAAAATGGTAAACTCTTAAATTATATTTAATTTAGGTCCATTTATAGGGGTATAGGCTTAATGGTAATTTATTTCCCCTATGTCAGCCTCTCTAGAAGTTTGTGCCCTAGATTACTATAAAAGGAAGCCTTCTCCTCTCATTTTCTCCATCAAGTATCAAGTTTTTTCCATCACACATCAAGTATAATCAAGCATCTATCATTCAAGAAATCAAGAAGCAAGAAAGAAGGAGAAAGAAAGAATTCAATAATTCATCTATCTTCAAGCATTCAAGCATTCAAGATCCAATTCATCAAGGAGATCCATTGGTAGCCATTAAAGGATTAAATCTCTATGGAGCCCTCTTGTTGAAGATTTTTCCATCCATATCCATCCAAGCCTCTTCCTATACCAAGTTCCATTCAAGATTGGTGTTTAATATCTAAATACAATTGATTTGAGACATCCTACATTAAATTCTACATTCATTTGGAGCATCCATACTTGTGGATTCAAGGATTCAAATCCTCCACAAGGGTTTCAACATAAGTAAGGTGAATTGTTCCATTTACTTTGTTTATTACTGCAATTTCAATTCAATTTCAAGGTTAATTCCTAAATTGGGGTTTGACCAAGGCAAACCCCTCCCCCTCCAACAAAAAAACCCATTTTTCTTGTAGGAACAGGTGTGGAACAACGAATTACAGTGCAGATCTGGATATCCTTTTTGGCAAACTTCTAGGATCCATGAATAGAATTTTCATCGAAGCAGCGTAGGTCAAGATCAACATTTTGGGGTCAAGGTTGAACTTCATTTGGTTCAAGGTCGACCTTTCTCAAAAAATAAAAATATTTCTAGGTTTTGTAGATCTCACAGTTTCGAGTATAAGCAAAAGAAATCAACAGTTTCTGAGATGTTTGACAAGGTTTTCAACATATTCTTTTTCGAAGCTAAGTACTTTTTATTTCTTCATTTCAATATTAGTCTTCTAGATTTACTTTCCATATTCTTATAATTTAATGTATGTATTAAATATTTGTTTAGGGTCTCTTTTATGTGCAAACCCCCATTGTCCTAGACCCCATCCATATTTTCCACTATACATTTTGGTGAACCCGACAAGCTTACCCCCTATCTTTTGTGGAATTAGATGCCCTATTGTGTTTGTGATGTTCTCCCTTTGTATAGAGTGTGGATCCATCTCCACTCTATACATTTTGGTGAACCCAACAAGCTTACCCCCTATCTTTTATGGAATTAGATTCCCTATTGTGTTTGTGGTGTTTGATTTCCTTTTCATGCTTATAAAATTCATTTGAATTCATTTGGATATATCTAGATCTATTTTCTATGCATTTTTTTATTCATTATCAAGTTGCACAAGTTGTTTCAAGTGTTTTCCAAACAATCTTCTATAACTTTTGGGATTACACAACATCTTCCTCTTACCTTACCATTGCATGGTGTTACACCTAGAAAGACTTTATTTAGTGTGTGTGATGTTGCTTTGTCCTCTCTTGTATTACCTTGTAAGGATATATTAGAGAAATAAGATGAATTTAATCTATCTTTCCATCATATTTCTCTTTATGGAGATGAGTTGGGGATTGATGTTAATTCTTCTCTTAATGAGCCTACTTTAGAATATAATTTACCTTGTTTTCCCTCTAGGGATCAAGCTTTAGTGATTTATGGCACTCCTACAATGTGGTTTATTGATAGGGATGATAATCCTCCTATTTGGGATGAACCTTTGGATTTGGATGTTGATTACTCTCTTCCTCATGAAACCATTGTGGATGGTTCCTTGGATAAAGAAATTGATTTATCCCCTCCTCGTGAAGAAGCTTTGATACAAGAGGGTGATTTATTAATGGATGACATAGTCATACACGATGGTGAC
Organism: Chamaecyparis obtusa; assembly: GCA_027943335.1. Classification (NCBI taxonomy): domain Eukaryota; kingdom Viridiplantae; phylum Streptophyta; class Pinopsida; order Cupressales; family Cupressaceae; genus Chamaecyparis; species Chamaecyparis obtusa. The sequence continues at coordinate 102,206 of BSBK01010742.1, read as the reverse complement.
TCTTTTTCTAAAACACACTCCCCTTATGCAGACATTTTAGTGAAAGAAGACGACATTATAGATGTGTTACCTCCATTTGGGATTCCTTCTAGTGATAAGGCATTAACAGAGAATGATAAAAATTCCCTTAATGATTTCCCTCTTAGTGATGATCTTATGGAGAATCAAGATCCTACTTCATCTCCTCCTAGGATGTCTTCTTTGCTTCCTTCTTATGAATCTATTTGTAGTGTTGAGATAACTAACATAGTTTATCTAGAACCCTTGTTGACTATCAAATGTTGTCCTTGCATTACTATCAAAGGTAAACCTATGGAGTCTTTAGAGTCTTTCAATGATCAAGATTCGATAGCTCACACCTATCATACAAGGAATAACCCTCAACCTAATCTGGTGGTTTCTACTTCTTTACCACCTTCTCAACCTATTATTCCTCCTTCACCCTGTCTTCCTAGCAAGGAGTATGATTTGATAAACCAATTGCGCAATACCCCTACCAAGATTTATTTATGGGAGCTTCTTCAAACTTCACCTACCTACCATGAAGCCTTGAAAAAAGCTCTAGAAACTCTTCCCACTCCACCTCCTAATTAAGAGAACATCAATAGCTTCTTACAGTGCATGCATGCTACCCCGGGTCCTCCTAACATTGTATTTACTCAAAATAATTTACCTTCTAAAGAAGTTCAAAATCAATATGATGCTCTTATGGTTATTGTTGCTATTAATAAGAGTATCATTCATAGGACCTTGATTGATAATGGATCTGGGCTTAATGTTTGTAGTATGGACATGCTCAAAGTGATTAAAGCTGATCTTTCAACTATTCAACCTGACAATGTTCATATACATGGCTTTGATAACATTGATAAGAACACTTTGGGCATCATTACTGTTAGGATTAACAAGGCAGAAATAACAATTATGTGCAAATATAACTAATATCAGAAAATAATAAACCACACAGAATAGAACACAAGACACGCAGATTTAACGTGGTTCACCCAATCCCTGGGCTACGTCCACCAACAGCAAGTCCAATATTATTATTATCCAGTGATTACAACCTGATTACAATCTGTAATCCCTTACAGCCCAATTCTGCCGCAAGTACTAAAATCATACATCATGAAAATCCCTAACCCTAAGCCATATTATACAATATTTTTCCCACTTTAGGGTTAGAATGAGTTATAAGTAGTCAGCCCAAATAACCGAAAAAGTAGTCGGCCTCAAAAAAAAAATTTCCTCGGGGGCTGCACCCCCGAACCCCTGCTCTTGAGGGCTGCCACCCCCAAACCCCCACTCGGGGCCCAGCCTGGCCCCAAACCCCGGCGAGGTCGGGAGGAAAAGTGTACAGTACTTTCCTGGATAGTACTTTCCTGATTAGTCACCACAAGCTAACAATCTCCCACTTGGTGACTGATTAGTATCCACACTATACTAAAAAACCTCCCACTTGGAGACTGATCCTGTAGCAATACTGCTACCCACATGAGGCTCCCACTAGATTGAACCACCTTGGACTCAGTTGTTCCTTTATTTTGTTCAGTCTAGAAGACCAACTGAAGCTGAACATGAGTTCAACTTCTCCCTTGTTACTACCTTTGTAAACATATCTGCTGGATTATCATCAGTATGAATCTTTTCCAGCCTTAACTGTCCATCATCCAAAACTGGTCGAATGAAATGGTACCGCAACTGTATGTGTTTTGTCTTTGAGTGCAAAGCAGAATTCTTTGCAAGATGAATGGCACTTTGGCTATCTGTATGTAGAAAATTATCCTTTTGTGGATGTCCCAATTCTTCCATGAAGAATTGAAGCCATATCATCTCCTTGGCTGCCTCTGTAGCAGCAACATACTTTGCCTCTGTAGTGGATAAAGCAACCACCTTTTGTAGTCGAGAAATCCAACTCACTGCTGTCCCACCAATAGTAAATATATAACCTGTAGTACTCCGCCTGCTATCTATATCTCCTGCCAAATCTGAGTCAACATAGCCTTGTACAGTAGTAGTAGAACCCCCAAAGTGTAAACACTTACTGGATGTGCCTCTCAAATATCTGAGAATCCATTTGACTGCATTCCAATGCTCAATACCAGGGTTACTCATATAACAGCTAACGACTCCCACTGCGTGTGCAATATCTGGCCTAGTACATACCATAGCATACATTAAGCTCCCTACAGCTGAAGAATAAGGTACCTTAGACATTTTAGTCTCTTCTTCTGGTGTCTTGGGACACATATCCTTAGTCAATTTCAAATGACCAGGCAAAGGTGTGCTGACAGCTTTGGCATTTTCCATAGAGAAACGTTGCAACACCTTCTCAATATAATCAGCCTGAGATAGAGACAATTTCCTATTTTTCCTATCTCTACAAATTTTCATACCAAGGATTTGTTTTGCTGCCCCCAAATCCTTCATAGCAAAAGATTTTGCTAACTGTTGTTTCAACCCCTTAATGTGATCCATGTTAGACCCAGCTACAAGCATATCATCAACATATAAACATAAAATAATGTAGCTGTCATCATCCAACCTCTTAAAATAAACACAATGGTCAGAATGACACTGACTATATCCATGCCCATTCATAAAAGTGTCAAATTTAATATACCATTGCCGAGGTGCTTGCTTCAAGCCATATAAACTTTTCTGCAATCTGCACACCAAATTCTCCTTACCCTTGACCTCAAATCCTTGTGGCTGAACCATATATATTTCTTCATCCAAATCACCATGAAGAAAGACTGTTTTAACATCAAGCTGCTCTAAATGCAAATCTTCAGTAGCCACAATACTTAAAACAGTACGAATAGAAGTCATTTTAACAACTGGAGAAAATATCTCATCAAAATCAATACCATGTTTCTGTGCAAATCCTTTTACGACTAATCTGGCTTTAAATCTTTTCGTACCTCCATCCTCTTCTTTGATCCTGTAAACCCATTTATTCTGTAAAGCCCTTTTACCTGCAGGTAACTTACATAAATCCCATGTCTGATTTTTCAGCAAATAGTCCATTTCATCTGTCATTGCAGACTCCCACTGAAGCTTTGTATCCACCTGCACAGCTTCATTATAACATTCAGGTTCACCAGCATCTGTTAACAGAATAGAATACAAAGATGGAGAAAATCTTTCTGGAGGCCTACTTAGCCTTGTTGACCGTCTAACACTCACTAGGGTGTGTGGTATTTGTTGTTGCTGTTGTTGCGGAGCATAAGGAACTATTGGAACATGAACTTGTGGAGTATCATCCAGTACTACATAGTCATTTTCTTTCTTCTCATGCTACAGCAACAGATCTTTGTACAATACTTTCTCATTGAATATGACATCCCTGCTTCTTACAATTTTATGATTTTCAAAATCCCAAAGCCTATAACCAAATTCATCAATGTCATACCCAACAAATACACATTTCTTTGACTTAGCTTCCAGCTTGGTTCTATTTTCAGAGTCTATAAGTGCAAAAGCTTCACAACCAAAGGTTTTGAGAAAAGAATAACTCACCTTCTTACCACTCCATGTTTCCTCTGGAATACCACAGTCCAAAGGAGTAGAGGGGCCTCTATTGATTAAATAAACAGTGGTGTTCACTGCCTCTGCCCACATATTTTTGGGCAGCCTAGCATGCAACCTCATACTCCTTGCACGCTCCATTATTGTCCTGTTCATGCGTTCAGCCACTCCATTTTCTTGTGGAGTCCTTGGTATAGTTTTCTACCTATGAATACCATTAGAGGAACAATATTCTTCAAATTCTGTGCTGCAATACTCACCACCATTATCAGATCTGAGACATTTTAACTTTTTACCAGTCTCATTCTCAACCAAGCATTTCCATTTCTTAAAAGTTTGAAATACATCAGATTTTTGTCTAAGGAAATAAATCCATACTTTTCTTGTTGCATCATCTATAAATGTAACATAATACAGAGAGCCACCAAGGGAAGATACCTGAGCTGGTCCCCATACATCTGTATGCACAAGCTCTAATCTCTCATTTTTCTTTTCCTTCCCACTCTTCACAAAACTAACTCTCTTTTGTTTTCCATAAACACAACTTTCACAGAAATCCATATTGACACATTTCAGACCAGGTAAAACTTTCTTTGAATGAAGTAATTTCATACCTTTTTCACTCATGTGCCCAAGTCTGTTGTGCCACAGTGCTGTGTCAGAATCTACAGCAACAGTTTGATGTTCTTCCTGCTCAACTGCAGCCACTGTTCCTGAACATTCATTATCTTCTGAAATAATTAAAGTAGAAGGAACAGTATGACTTGTACAAAGATATAAGGTGCCTACTTTCACACCTTTTGCTACTACTAAGGAACCTTTTGAAACCTTCCAATTTTTATCATTAAAAGTAACTGTGCAACCCTCATCACCCAGTTGCCCTGCTGAAATTAAATTCCTACTCAGCCTTGGAACATGTCTTACCTCTTGTAGTAGCCAATGATTCCCATTCTGCAACTTAATCTTAATTTTTCCCTTTCCAACAATCTGACAGGGTTCATTATCTCCCAAATAAACTAGCCCAAAATCCCCTTGGACATAATCAACAAAATAACTTCTATGGGGTGTAGCATGAAATGAAGCCCTAGAATCTAAAACCCATGAATCATCAATACTTTCTAAGGACAAGAGCAAAGCATCCTCCTCGGATTTGTTACTTACCACATTTGCCTCCTTGTTTCCATCATTTTTGTCTCCTTGATCTTTCTTCCGAGACCAACAATCTTTCTTCTTATGACCTGGTTTTCCACAGTACCAGCAATCATTTGGCCCTTTAGATTCGAACCTCTTTCCCTTTGATTTTCCTCTTGATTTCCCACGATTTCCAGAGTTGTTTCCTCTATCTCTTGTTCTGCCTCTGCTTTCTGTGTTCAATACACTACCCGATGTGGATGCCCCTGAGCTTTTCCTACAAATTTCCTCACTCAATATAACACCAATAACATCATCATACTTTAGGGTATTAGAACCAGAAACAGAATTACTAACAGCCATTACCAAGCCATTCCAGCTTTCTGGCAAAGAACACAAAATCAAGAGAGCCCTAACCTCTTCATCAAAAGTAATTTTAACTGAGGTTAATTGACTTGTAACTATATTAAACTCATTCAAATGATCAGTAACTGATCCACCTTCTACCATTTTCATATTAAATAACCGCTTCATAAAAAATACCTTGTTTGAAGCTGAAGGCTTTTCATACAACTTCGCTAGGGTTTCCATCAGATCTTTAGCTGTCTTTGCTTCAGTAATATTGAATGCCACCGATTGTGCCGGGCATAGACGAATACTCCCCAGTGCCTTCCTATCCAAAATATCCCAATCCTCCTGAGACATTGATTTCTCTTTCTTGGCTACTCCCTCTAATGGCCGCCATAGATCCTTCTGATAGAGATAATCCTCCATTTGCATCTTCCATAACTGGAAGTTCTGCCCATTAAACTTATCAACCTTCAGCCTACCCTCGTCTGCCATTTCTCCCACTTAACTGAGAGACTCTCCCACTAACTCGTGAGACCTGCTTCAGAGAATAGATGAAAGAACGAATGAAATAACCTCGCTCTGATACCACTTGTTAGGATTAACAAGGCAGAAATAATAATTATGTGCAAATATAACTAATATCAGAAAATAATAAACCACACAGAATAGAACACAAGACACGCAGATTTAACGTGGTTCACCCAATCCCTGGGCTACATCCACCAATAATGAGTCCAATATTATTATTATCCAGTGATTACAACCTGATTACAATCTGTAATCCCTTACAGCCCAATTCTGCCGCAAGTACTAAAATCATACATCATGAAAATCCCTAACCCTAAGCCATATTATACAATATTTTTCCCACTTTAGGGTTAGAATGAGTTATAAGTAGTCAGCCCAAATAACCAAAAAAGTAGTCGGCCTCAAAAAAAAATTTCCTCGGGGGCTACGCCCCTGAACCCCGGCGAGGTCGGGAGGAAAAGTGTACAGTACTTTCCTGGATAGTACTTTCTTGATTAGTCACCACAAGCTAACAATTACCTTACCTATCAAAGTAGGTCCAGTCATCTTGAATACTCCTTTTCACGTTATGCCTAGACCTCTTAATTATAACCTCCTTTTGGGTAGACCTTTTTTTCATGAGATGCATGATGTTCCTTCCACCCTTCACCATAAAGTCAAGTTTATTTATAACAACACGATGTATACAATCCATGCGGGTGATGCACCAAATCCTTGTTTCAATATTCAAACCCACACTACTCCTATTCTTAATAGTAATCCTTCTTCCTCTGATACTCTTCCTGGTGATGATTGGGGAAACTTGGATTTTAATCCTACCTTTATTAGAGAGTATAAGGTTTATGATCTTGATTTTATGAAGCAACAAAGAGAGTTTGAACAACGAGCTTTTTGTTCTACTTCTAATGCCCTTTGTAATAACTTTGTCACTGCTTCTACCCACAATGAATCTGTCAAACCTATTAATGATGACATAATTACTACTGAAGTTCCATTAACTCCTTCTCATGATATGGCTTCTCATTATGGTATTGGTTATCATTTCCAAGTTAAACAAGGATTCAATGGTCAAGGATGTGGTAAGCATAAAAAGGGGATTCAAATGCCCTTACAGAATGGGGGGCATGAGCATTCTTATGGATTGAAATTTAATCCTCAACAACAAATCAATGTTAACAACATCTCAAATAACACTTCAAAACATGATGAACCTATGAAGGAATTTGACCAAGAAGTTCTTTTGCCTAAACTCCTTCGTGCTAAGATGATTACTAGACCTAAACACAAAAAGAAACATAGTCCATACTTGAAGACTCTTACTTTTTGTTTGTATCATATATTTCATAATCACTCTACTAATGAATGTCAAGCTTTACATTATAAGATTAGGTAGCTCATTGATAGTAAGGTTATTTATATATCATATGGCAATGAGTTGTATTTCAATCCTATTTTTTTTTAAATAACATTTATGTTCCTATTATGGAGCTCCACATTATATAAACAATGTTAGCCTGATCCTTGGGGGCTCATTATCTTGTATAGTGTTGTGAGAGATATAATAGGCCCCCTTCCATCCTTGTTCCTATGCTTGGGGGGCAAGGATGTCGTCTCCTTCTTTTATGTCTTTCTGGGATCCACTTTTCCCTTGGTTGAGTAGTATCTATATATTATGTGATATCCAATCATACATGAAAAATTTGATTTGCATTGAGAATCTATGTCCTTGATCATAACCTATTTTCATTGTTTGACATTGGGTTTCCATGGTTGATAAATATCTCACCTTGGAAGTTGAATAGTGTGTTATCCATCACAAGGGTTACTTTTTCTCTTCTTGCATGATATCTCTTTGCATTCATCCCTTCCATGGCCTCATAGGAGATGTGACCTTCTTGGCTTGGACTGGGTGTTGTCTATGGATATTGTCTTGATGTTGAAGAAGGCTTTATCCTTGTTCTTTTCTTTCCTTAACATGTCAAAATAGTATGTATTTTTCCATCTTAAGGAGGGGGGCATCTATGTTACCTCCCTCATTCTATATTATGCATTTTTTTTGAACCTTTTATTTTGCAGCATGCTAAATCCTCAGAAGGTAATGCACATAAGTTGCTAAATTATGAAGAGACATGCATTTTCAATTTCAAATATGCTAAATCCTTAGAAGGTAACGCGAATAAGTTGCTAAATCCTGAAGATATATGCATTTTACAAATGTATTCTATGGTGATATGAGGATATGGATCCATGGGTACTTCATAAAATCTATCAGAAGATGTACTACATACATGCACAAAGCCGCTATGAGGTGCACAACTTTATGGGGTGACTATCAAGTGCTTTCTTGGTGGGCCATCCTATCCTTTTTGTGGTTCATAGTGAGATACACACATCTTACTCGGTGAGCTACCACTCCTCCCTTTTCTCTCTTTTTCTAGCGATGTCTCTCTTATTGTAACCTTGGGGTTGAAAAAGACTTGAGTCCCTGGGGGCTTGAGGATTGCTTTGTCCCTTTGATTTCAATAAGACTTTATTTTTCCTTGTGATTTCCTTTACCAAGAGTTTACATCGAGTCCATACTCTTGCTAAAGTGGGGACTAAATATATCATTAAAAAATGGAAGCACTTCCATTTAGGACTAGTTTAGCCCTCCGAGTAAGTGGTTTGGGGTCATGTTGAATGCCTTGAATGGGTCTTTGACTTGGATTTGGCTTTTTCCCCTGTTCTACCCCATTTTCCACTTCTTTCCTGCCTATTTCTGGCATCCCAATCTAAAATTTTGAGATTCTTGACTTCAGGGTCAAGGTCGACCTTTTTGGGTCAAGTTCAACCTCGACCTCAACCTTGACCCGGGGTCCGAATTTCAAAATTTGAGGGTTTTCGAATGTCGAGTTTCAGAAAGATTTATTTCCCGCTTTCAGGTCAGCTGTTTCGGGCTTTGAAATGGTAAAGTCTTAAATTATATTTAATTTAGGTCCATTTCTAGGGGTATAGGCTTAATGGGAATTTATTTCCCCTATGTCAGCCTCTCTAGAAGTTTGTGCCCTAGATCACTATAAAAGGAAGCCTTCTCCTCTCATTTTCTCCATCAAGTATCAAGTTTTCTCCATCACACATCAAGTATAATCAAGCATCTATCATTCAAGCAATCAAGAAGAAAGAAAGAAGGAGAAAGAAAGCATTCAAGAATTTATTTTTTCAATAATTCAAGCATTCAAGATCCAATTCATCAAGGAGATCCATTGGTAGCCATTGAAGGATTTAATCTCTATGGAGCCCTCTTGTTGAAGATTTCTCTATCCATATCTATCCAAGCCTCTTCCTATTCCAAGATCCATTCAAGATTGGTGTTGAAGATCTAAAGAAAATTGATTTGAGACATCCTACATTCAATTCTATATTCATTTGGAGCATCCATACTTATGGATTTAGGGATTCAAATCCTCTACAAGGGTTTCAACATAAGCAAGGTGAATTCTTCCATTTACTTTGTTTATTACTGCACTTTCAATTCAATTTCAAGGTTAATTCCTAAATTGGGGTTTGACCAAGGAAACCCCCCCCCCCCAACAAACAAAACCATTTTTCTTGCAAGAACGGGTGTGGAACAATGAATTACAATGTAGATTTAGATACCCTTTTCGACAAACTTTTAGGATCTATGAATAGACTTTCCGTCGGAGTAGCGCAGGTCAAGGTCAACATTTTGGGGTCAAGGTTGACCTTCATTTGGGTCAAGGTCAAACTTTCTTAGAAAAGAAAAACATTTTTGGGTTTTGTAGATTTCACAATTTTGGGTTAAAATCATGGAAATCAATAGTTTCTGAGACCTTTTAACAAGGTTTTCAACATATTCTTTTTCAGAGGTAAGTACTTTTTATTTCTTCATTTCAATATTAGTCTTCTAGATTTACTTTCCATATCCTTAGAATTTCATGTATGTGTTAAATATTGGTTTAGGGTCTCTTTCATGTGCAAACCCCCATTGTTCTAGACCCCATCCTTATTTTCCACTATACACTACGTAGCTAATACTCACTCCTAGTGAAGAGCACATTGACTCCCACCAGAGTCCTTGCTTGGATCTAGTTGTGGTACATATTGTGTTGGATGTTGTTCCTCTTGCAAGTTGCTCACCTTTCCCTAATATTTCAGACTAAGATAGGGAGGGGATTTAGAATGCTTGAAGTGGAATTCTCTAGCGTGGTAGTCTTTGTGTGTTCATGTTATGTTTTTCCCCTATGTTGTGCTCTTTGTTAAATATTTTTTCAAGATCACTTTAGACAAAAAAAAATTCTTTGTTGGCACAAGATGATAAAGTAATCGAACATGTCATACATTTTCTACTATTTGTGCCTCTCTTCTTCTATTTATCATTGCATGTAGTGTTGTCTATGTGCTATTGTTTATATATGTATCCTTGTGTAGTCTACTTGGATGTTGACAACATAGTAGTACCAATTATTTTTGGTATTTGTGTTGTTGTCCCAAAAAGACTCTTCTTTGTATCTCCTGCATGTCATTCCTTCCATTGTGTTGTAGTTCTACTTCCTTTGGGGAATGATGAAATTTCATACTTGATATAATATTACATAATATCATATGATCATACTCACCCCAAGTTATTGGATCCCTTTGTGTTCTCTCTTTTGTCATGTGTTTATTTCCCTTGAAGTGTTCTCTCTTGGGGGCATTTCATAGTGGAAAGGTTATTCATGGATGCATGTACACTTTCATTAAAACTATTGCTCATGTTAAGGTGTTTGCAATCACTTTAACATGGGGGCATATACTCCACTCACTTTTGCACACACACACACACACATTGACAATTTGGTTTCCTCTATTGAACTACTGACAGTTCATGGGGGCTTGGTCTTTGTTGTTTTGGATCTCTCTTTGGACTACTAACAATCTAGGAGGCCCAATCCTTGATTTTTTATCCCTCTTTAGATTACTAATAGTATGGGAGGTCTAATCAGTGTTTTGATCCTTCTTTGGACTATTGGCAATTTGGGAAGCTCGATCATCTTTTCAATCCCTTAAGGACACATACATCCTTATGCCTGGGTCATCTTTCAATTCTTCTTCTTGGGATATAGGGTTCCCTTAAGGATGAATAATTTTTGATGAGTTGAATAGCATGCCACACACACTTGCTAGACCATTCAATTCATCTTTGATGAGTTGACTAGGATGCCACACACACTTGCGAGACTATTCAATGCCATCTCTTGTTGCACCCCCTTTCTTTTTCCTATGTAGTTCATAATAAGGAACACAAACCTTATTGGGCAAGCTGGATACACTTTATTTTTAGTGACATCTCTTTTATTTTGGCACTAGATATGATGAAGACTCGAGTCTATTGGGGTCTTGATGTTTTCTTCATCTCCTTAGTCATGATGAGATCAACTATTTATTTTTGATCTACTTTACTGTGAGTTTTAGGCAACTCATACTCCCGCTAAAGTGGGGGCTAAATGTACCATCTTAAAATGGATGCACTCATTATTTAAGACCTTTTAGCTCCCATCCTATACTGACTTTATGAACCATGGATGGATTTGTGATTGATCCCCCTTTTCTCCTATTTTTTCCCATATCTTCCATTTTCAGCTGTGCAATCCTTGAGACCTTAGGGATGGCTCCTTATGGGCAAAACCTGGAACAAGTAGACCTAGGTCAACCTATTCCCCTATGATTTTAAATATTAGGGCTAGTGTTGTCTCGGGGAATTAATTTACAAAATTAGGTGACCCTGTCGGCTTGCTTTGTTTTCCTACCAAAAAACTAGTATAAAAGAAAGCCTAGGAAGCTCATTTTGACATCCATGATTATCTATTATCATCTATGAACATCCATTCAACATCCATTAGAGATCCAGCAATCACGCGATAAAGTTTGAGCATTTAAGGATTCATCAAGCATTCAAGATTCAAGGATCCTTTGTGAGCATTTCTATTAGAGTAATAAGTTGTTTTTCTTATTAATTAAATCACAATGATAAAATTATTAATTCACTCATTACCTCTTTCTTTACTTAAGATAAAATCTAGGCATATAATGATTAATTATTTTATTAATTATATTGTGTAGCCTAGGTTTCCTTTTTAGGGTTTTGATCTCCTTTTATAAGGATTGATCTCTCTTGTAATAATAACACATTCATTTTATTTTGATTGCAACTTTTGTTTTTGCACATCAAGAATGTCTCCTCTTTCATGGATCCTTGTTTTTAGGCCTCCATATCTTTTTCCTGTGTGTGTGTGTGTGTGTGTGTGTTTGTGTGTGTATGCGACATGTGTTTGCATGCAAGTGTTCTTGGGAGTTGTGGGTTGTTTTCTCATCAACTCAACTATGGTATCAGAGCTTCAGATCTTTATGCCCTTATTCTCTTCCTAAGAGATTCATCCTTGTTCATCAGATCTATAATTTTTTGGAGGTATTTTGTTGGATCTAGGGGGACCTCTATTTCTAGTCTTTTTGGGCTCAAATAGACCTCATTGTTGAGCTCAAAGCACCCAAGAACCCCTATTTACATATAAAGCTTGTCCAATTTAGATAAATTTGCATTTTGAGGTTAAAAAAAATTGCACCAGGGTTGTACAGCCCTAGCATGCACTTTGCAGCACAAGAAAAAAAATGTTTTTGGTGGGGTAGCCACCAAGTGGCCACCACTAGCGGCTTGCAGTTACCGCCTGACAGCTCACAGTCTTCTCAGCGGTCACCGAGCAGTGTCACCATCACAGTGACCACCATTGTCATCACATGGTGACCAATGTTGTGACCACCATAGTCACCATTGATTTAATTGTCATGGTGACCGGCGGTGACCACTAGTCATTAGTCCCCCTCCACTAGTAGTAGGGTCATGTGGACACCTAGGAGCCAACTTTTAAGCCCTCAAGCAACCAACCCCCTAGTCATGTGGCGACTAAGGTCCCATATTTTTTGGCCCCTAGGGCCTATTGGTTTTTTGCAGTGATGAGCACATGACCATCAAATTTAGCCTCATAGTTTGCTGACATCAACACAGGTCAACCCGTTCTTGCACTCTTTTGGGCCTTCCAGACTACCTATCAAGTTTTTCCTCATAACTTGAGCATACGATGTCACAATCGGGAAAATGAGATATCGTCGAAAAGCTATTTTCAATATCTATCCAGATATAGAGGTTTGAATTTCTTATTTTTATTTTTTGATTGTGTTTTTTTCTATCAAAGCCAAAAGCTCCTTTTTGCACTCTAGGAGCCATATCTTGCGCATCCGGACTCCTTTTTTGGAAAACAAGATATCATTGGAAAAATTGTTCTGTATAATTTCTAGTGTTATGAGTCATTTTTCTATATTCTTATCTAGGTATATTTTATTTAGTTTTTTTCATTTTTGCACTCTGGTGAATATCTTGGATGTTTTAGGTCCTTGGATCTCTTCCATGTATGGGATGGCTCTTCTTCAATTGTTCTTCTTGTTTTAGTAGTCTTATCTCTTCTTTGAGCATTGTATACATAATTTGTAAGCATTATTTTATGCAAATACATTGAGATAAAGTGTCATTCTCTTTCATGCTTGGGATCTTGTGCATCTTTGTGCCTTTTGTACTTGCACTCCAGTATAAAGTGTCATGGGGGTTTGATGTTTGCCTTTTTTTTCATCTACCTTTTTTATGTGAGTGTTTCTTCTATGACATTAGCCTCATGATGTCTTTATATGTGTTTGTACTTTCTTTGCACCTTCGATGTTCCTTGTTCTTCATGATGTAGTTCTTATTGGCCAATCTTTTCAGTGTACCTATCACCTCTCCCTTGTTAGCATTATGGGGGGTTTATACTGTTGGTTCTTATACATCCTTGGTTTGATGGAGTGAGCTATGTATTCAATATTTGTTCCAATGTACTAGGTAGATGCAGTGGTTGGGTACCTATGCATTATGGTGAGATGGATTATTTACCATATGGACACTCTTTCATTCCTATTTTTTGGAGGCACACTTCCATCTTTGATTGATCAACTCTTCAGGATTTGGTGTTTTATGCCATCTGTATCTTCAAGTTTAGTTGTTTGCCTCCTTATTCAAGTAGTGTCATTTGAGGGAACTCATGCAAATTATAGTCTTCTCTACCTATTCATGTTCTATTTTACTAGAGGTTCTTCAGATCAACAATTACTTCTTGATAGATTTTGCAACTTCTTACTTCAGTGATGTTCTTCATGTTCCTTCCTTCTTCCTATTTTCTAGAACATTCTGTAGTTTTAGAGGCTTCTTTAGTCCTTCATTTAGTCTTTGTCTCTTTATGGAGTAGATTTTTTCCCATGTGGTTTTCTCTATTTCTCTACTTTATAGAGACTATTATTTATACTTGGGTACCTGATCAGGCCTTTGTTGTTGGGACCCATTTGCTTTCAATACTAGTTCTAGGTTTTTAGTTACTCCCCAAGTTTATCTTAAGGGGGGTGTTAGAGTAATAAGTTATTTTTGTTATTGATTAAATTATATTGATTTTAATTATTAAGTCATTTATTACCTCTTTCTTTACTTAAGCCAAAGTTTAGGCATATAATGTTTAATTCTTTTATTAATTATTATTATGCAACCTAGGTTTCCTTTTTAGGGTTTTGATCTCCTTTTATAAGGATTGATCTTTCTTGTAATAATAACACATTACTTTTATTTTGATTGCAACTTTTGTTTTTGCACATAAAGAATGTCTCCTCTTTCATGGATCCTTGCATTCAGGCCTCCATAGATTTTGCTTCTCTCTTTCTATGATAAGTGTTTGCGTGTAGGTGTTCTTGGAAGCTATGGGTTGTTTTCTCATCAACTCCAATAATTTCTTCAACATATAGAATTTTTTTGGCCATCAAGGGAGGAGATTTAAATTGATGCATTCATAATATTCTTCATTGATGCATGTTTACATCCATGTCTCTATGATGTGGTTTCAGTAGATCCATTGTATTTGTGGAGATTTCCTACACCCATCATTACAAATTCAACATCTACAACATACAGGCATTAAAAAATCATTACTAACAAAGGTTTCTACAAGAAAGGTGAATACTTACATTTATCTTGTTTCCTTTACATATTTACATTTCAATTTCAAGGTTGATTCCTCAATCTAGGGATTGACCAAGGAAAGCCCTCATCCACCCAAACCCAAAACAAGTTTTTCTGTGTGAAGGAGAAGGATATCAGAATTACAACCACAAATCTAGAAATTACTTGTCAAGACATTTCCAAAGAAGTTAGGTCAACTTTTCTATAGTGTCTTGGGAACATGGTGACTTCATGGAAAAGTATTCAGAACATGTTGCACCAGGTCGACTTGTTCTTGGATCTCTTAAAAAATAACATTTTCTAGGTTTTCTGTTGTGATAGAAAATCCACAGTCAGAATTTCTATCACATATTAAGATCTATAGTTTTAAGAGAAAAAAGTCATATTCCTCTACACATTTCAAGGTGAGTACCCTATCATTCATTTCATGTCTTAGTCTAGAGCTTTTTTCATATCTTAATTGGGTTGATTGCATACACTTAGCATTTAGATTTGGAACATGTTGCACCAGGTCGACTTGTTCTTGGATCTCTTAAAAAATAACATTTTCTGGGTTTTCTGTTGTGATAGAAAATCCGCAGTCAGAATTTCTATGACAGATTAAGATCTACAATTTTAAGAGAAAAAAGTCATATTCCTCTACACATTTCAAGGTGAGTACCCTATCATTCATTTTATGTCTTAGTCTAGACCTTTTTTCATATCTTAATTGGGTTGACTGCATACACTTAGCATTTAGATCTATCTTACTTTTCTCATTAAATCAATTGGTTCAATTTAACATTTTAATTTATATATCTTTAATCAAAACCTACATTGCACGGAAGAGGACTTGCTTGTGTAATTCCTTGATATAATTAGGGTATAGCATTGGTATCCCTTCATCTTCTTGGGTTTTGCTAATCTAACTTGGGTTATATTGAAAGTTATGTTTGGAAACCCCTCTTTCTCTTGTATTTTGAATGTTTAGTGTTGGAATGGTTAAATAATGAACTCATCTCATATAGTTTATATTGTTAGATTCATTAGTATTTATTTCACCCTTAAACATGAGTTAACAATTTTATTGTTTCTAGCAGTTGAGCTCTATTTTGTTATTTTGGAATTGCATTATTTCAACTCGAGGTTATGAATTTATGTATTAGAAAGCTTGGAGTCCATTTGAGAATTATTTAATCAAGTCTTGAAGAATTCTCTTTTGACAAATCTTTGGAGGATTAATTTTTTGGTGTTTTCAAAAGATTTGAATTTTCAATATTTGGAATTGATTTTTGATTCATCTTTGTGTATTAAGGTAGGTTTCAAAATCCTTAAAATTTGTCCATTGAAATCATTGTATTCTTTGTGTTTGATTAGATCTTGTGTGTAAATAATGAGTGTTTGTTAAAAAGACGCGTTTCTTTGATAATTAGGAATGCTAGGGAATATTTTGGAAGGAAAATTCGATTAGGATTTTCTTTAAAAGTTTTGATTTGATTTATTTTCAATTATGGCACTCCATGGTTTTGAGGGTTTTAAAAGAGTTTATTTTTAGAGATAATGCACGCTTTTGAAATAGAAATATAGATATGTACATGTAAATAATATAGATTTGCATGTGTGAAAGATATATATATATATTTAGTTGCATGTTACTTAAGGAAGATATATTCAATTGTATGTTATTTAGGAAAGATATATTCAATTGCATGTTATTAAAGGAAGATATATTTAGTTGCATGTTATTTAGGAAAGATATATTTAGTTTCATGCTATTTAAGGAAGATATATTTAGTTGCCTATTATTTAGGAAAGATATATTCAGTTGCATGTAATTTAAGCAAGATATATTCACTTGAATGTTATTTAAGAAAGATATATTCACTTGCACGTTATTTAAGGAAGATATATTCAATTGCATGTTAATTGAGGAAGATATATTCAGTTGCATTATTTAAGAAAGATATGTTCAGTTGCATGTTATTTAGGAAAGATATATTCAGTTGCATACTATTTAAGCAAGATATGTTCAATTGCATGTTATTTAGGAAATATATATTCAGTTGCATGTTATTTAAGGAAGATATATTCACTTGCATGTTATTTAGGAAATATATATTCAGTTGCATGTTATTTAAGAAAGATATATTCAGTTGCATGTTACTTAAGAAAAATATATTTAGTTGCATGTTATTTAAGGAAGATATATTCAGTTGCATGTTATTTAAGGAAGACATATTTACTTGCATGTTATTTAAGGAAGATATATTCAGTTGCATGTTATTTAAGAAATATATATTCACTTGCATATTATTTTAAAAATATTTGCATGTACTGGTATTCTATATTTAGAAATTCTAATTTTTAGAAAAAAAATAAAATAAAATTGGAATTTGCATGCAACGGTATTCTATATTTAGAATTTTTTTTTTGTATTAACATAGTTTATAAACTGGGTTACATCAAAGTCTCCTGTAGTATCGATTTACATCAGATCATAACATATAGGATTATATCAGACCTTTACATATTTAACATATCAAATGTTTTGATAGTACAATACAAAATATTGCCGATGCTTGTTAATACAAAAAAAAATTGTATCCCTTTGAGCGAATGCAACATTGTTGTTGGGTCAAAAATAGGCTAAATAAAAAAAAAAAATTTCCCTTGCTAGCTTTGTGTATTAGGGTCTGGTAGCCTTCTATCTTCAAGATGCATATCTTTGATGAACCGGTTAAGAGTGTCGAGCTCCCTCTATCAGAGCATATCTTTGTGGATGGAAAAGTATTGGCATGATACAATGTCCTCTTTGTGGATCAACAATTGGCCTTCTCTCATGAGAGTCATAAATCTATCCCTAGAAATGTCTAGAGCAACAGCAACATGTGACATGATGTAAAAATGGTTGAGTTTACATCCAAACTCAGTAAGTTGTCTCCTTCTCTTCTGAAAGATCTCACCATTCTGTTCTTTCCATAAAAACCAAAGAATTTCACAAGTAAGAACATACCAAAAAGTATTCATTTTTAAATCAAAATACTCAACATAACCAACAAGAATTTCAGACCAAGATAGGCCAAGTTTGCAATTCCAATCAATGGAGACCCAAAGAAGATAGACCATATACACCAAGCATAGGTACAATGAAAGAATAAATGCTCAAAAGACTCAGGAATAGAACAAAAATCACACCATATAGGCTCTCCTAGATTATGGGACAGGGTGTTACCCACAACAAGCTTCTTTAAGAGAAGAAGCCATCTAAAACATGATTTATTAGGCACACATGGGGAGTGCCAGAAAAAGTTAAAAAAGATTTTCCATTTAGAGACTAGGATATCCAGCCTCCAGCCAAGGTTCACCCTCTCAAAAATATCAACCTTATCTTTTAGCATATCATAAATCTACTTTGTAGAAATCTTGTGGAGCTCACTACCATCCTTCCATTTGACCCATTGCATGAATTGTCTAGTGTTCATACATTTACCAGGAAAAAAAGGACCCACAGCCTTAGATAAAATGGAGTATATCTTTTTTTGTGAGTTAGGGATGTGGTATTTATTGGATAGCTCCTCCCAATCACCTAGCTGATTGTTAATCATAACATCTTGCATAGTAGAGATACCATATTTCACCCAATTTTTAGTAGAGCGACTTTGGGTTAATGGAAAGGGCTTGCTATTGGCCTCCACCCCCCACCAAAATGATCTATCTACCATAGAGTATGTAGGAGGATCACCACTGGCTCCCCTGAATAAGAGAAGATCCCTTACCTGAACCCAAGCTTTCCATATGGACTGAAACACCTTGGAACCACAAACTGATAGATTCATGGTCCCCATTAATTTGTCCTAGAGAGGTACATCTTTCCATCCTTTACCTTTCTTAATATCTGATCTAATGATATTATTTCTGACCAATACCTTCCACGGTTCATCACCTGTCACTACTTGTGTAAACCACTTGGAGGCCAGTACCATACCTTGATCTCTCAAATCTCTTATGCCCAAGCCCCCTTTATTTTTGGGCATACAACACCACTACTATTTGACACAGTATCTCTTCTTATTGCCTAGACCATCTGACCATAGAAAGTCTCTCATAATTCTCTCAATTTGCCTAGTTTGATAGTTAGAGAATAGTCATGCTGAGGAAAAATATATGTGATGAGCTGACAAAACTTTTTGCACAATCTACACTCTACCAGCTAGAGATAATGTATGTGTCTGCCATTTGATGTATTTCTTTTCAATCTTGGTGTATAGCCAGTTCCACGTCTTTGAGGGATGGATCAATAGAGAAGGGAATGCCCAAATATCTTACAATATCATTAGGCCCTAACCACCTCCATCCTATCCTTTCTACCCATTCTGGAGGAGTAGGAGACCACCCAATGATCAAAGATTTGTGAGGAGCTACTTTAGCTCCCGAGATATCATGAAAGAACTAGAGCCTGCTAAGCATGTTATCAAAGTTATCTTCTTCCAAGATAATAAACAGTGTTGTGTCATCTAAAAAATGAGCATTAAGCAGAGATTCCTCATTAGGGAGAGTAATACCTTTTACAGGGTGACCTAATTTGGGAGCTCTTAGAGTATAGAATAAAGCATCAGCAACAATAAAAAATAAGGCTAGGGAAATTGGGCACCCCTGCCTGATGGACCTTTGGAGAGTGCTACTTTTAGAGAGATTGCCATTCACATCTATAATTGTAGAAGAGTCTATGAGAAAGATATTAATCCACTTACGAAAGTATGGAGGGAAGCTGAATGCTCTCAACATTCCTATAAAAAAAGGCCACTCAATCCTGTCATATGCTTTCTCAAAGTCCAATAGAACCATGAATGCATTCTGATCTTCACTTCTTGCCCAATGCATGGCTTCCCAACTAGTAATCAGGTTTTCAAGTATGAATCTCCCTTTGATGAACCATGTTTGTATTGGAGATATAAAATCATTCAATAAGCTCCCAAGCCTCCTGGCAAGAACCTTAGCTATCACCTTATATGACAAGTTTAGAAGTGTAATGGGCCTCCAATTTTTAACTAGGGACTTGTCACCATCCTTGGGAAGCAATTTGATAACACCCTATTGATGTAAGCACCCATGGATCCTTCCTAAAGGCTTCCTCATATAGTTCTAGTAACTCCTGCCCAATCCAATCCACATTGTGTTTATAAAACTCGGTAGAGAGGTCATCTGGCTTGGGGGTAGAAATTCTATTTTTTAGAAAAATGTAATTAAAAAAATTATTTGATGAGAATTTAAATGTTGATGTGTATATTATTGGAATTTTTGGTTGTTGTGTTTGATTGTCGATATGGGTAGCATTAAAGTTTTTTTTAGGAATTGTTATTAGAGGCTTGGGGTTTTACTTTTTTATTGTGGCATATATATTTACAGTGTTTGTAATGTGATAATGGTTTTGATCCTTTTACCCAACCTTTGTTCATTTTAAGCTCATTATTTTGTGAACTTTTTGAGAGAGTATGTTTTTATGATGTTATGGTTTGAGGACTAGTATGGATTTTGTGATGTGATGGTTTGAGGACTAGTGTATAATTATGAGTTTATGGATTGAGGACCAATATGTGTTTTAGGTATCTTTTACGGAATTGAATTTTATTATCATGTATTTTGGATTTATGAGATGTTTTAATAATGTATGAGCTTAGTGTAGGTTATATAGGTGTATAGATTAGAGTGGTTTGCAATAAGCGTCGAGGCCCACAAGTGGCTACTAGGATCACTTATTGTAAGTAACTTAATAAATTAATAACATGATACATTAAATGGAGGGGGGAAATGAATTAATAAGATGTGTTCCTCGCCCATGTTTAAGTACTTGATTGAGGTCTTGACTAGGATGGGAGTGAGAGAAGATTCTTGATTGAGGTCTTGCATGGTTAGTAGTCTTATCTGTATGAGAGACTTATTGATATCACATATGGTCACTTGAGTGTCGGGGTCTAGAGTGGCTTCTAGGAAAAAAATCAAGGGTTAGACATATGTGATGACACTTCCCTATATACATATTGAGTTTCCTACATGTGTTGGTTGCCTTTGGATTAGTATGTTTACCTTTGCAGTTTGTGTTGTGCCTCTTGAGATAGAGAGCCTTCAGGATCCTTTTCTTAGGTGTTGTATTGTGATTGGAATTTAGTGTTTGTTATCAAAGTGGAATATATTGTTATCTCATCATCATAGTGGGAGTGGGCCTTTGGTTCCACGAGGTCAGGTGGTAGTGATTCTTCTACCATTTGATATTTTGACATAGTTGTACTAGTGTTGGATGATCCTTGTTGCAATTGTACTTCTTGTTCACCATTCTTAGAGAATTTCTCTTATCTTTCTTATGTTGTACTTTGTATCATTGTATCAGTTGTGATATTTTTGCAATATTGTATTGTATTTTTTATTTGGTTATTATTACATATCCCACAACTTATGCAGTGGATGTTGGTTGTTATGTATACCTTGTTTTGTCAGTTGTGTCTAGGTTTAATTTATGAGATGATGTACTTGTTATTTATTTGTGTTATATGGGGATGGTATATTATTTATTGTACTTAGTATATTCATTAGCTTACACATAGTTCTACGTTGTAGATCCCTTGGGATTTGTAATCTATAAATGAGTTACATTTATGTGCATGTATTGTCTAATGTTATATTGCTTCAACATTGTTATTCATTATTGATTGTAGACTATTACAAAAAAAATTATTTTATAAACTTAGTAACATGTTTTAGGTTAATTTCTCCTAGGTTTCCTTGGAGGGATGTTACATATATTCTCTTTGATATTATCTTCTTTCATCCTCAAATTCAAATTCACTCTTGGTCATGACATAATTATAAAGCAAATTATGTTTTAGAGATATTATTTTTATTATTATTGTAACATCACAATAGCTAAAAAGATTAGATTTTAAAATTGAAGTGGAATAATATAGAAAGTAAAATATCTTCAAAATATAACATAACTTTAAATTGCTAGCAAACAACAAATATTAAAAAGTGTAGTATACAAAAAAATTGAAGTTAAAAAACAAAATAGGCTTTCTTTCCTTATCATCTAACAATTTATCATCATCAACATCCCTCAAAGGGCAAGATGATCTAGCATACAATTATAGAGAAAAGGTTAACAATCATCATTTTGATGACAAGGCATACATCTCAAAAAAAATGTTTAACATTGATATATGTTCATTTACAAAATTGCATTGCCTTTTAATAACAAGCAAAAATATTTACTTTTATATATTCATTTGTAAGATGTCATTTACATACATCTGGAAAAATTTCCTTCTAGATAAGAAATGATTTTTTTATAAATTCATCTACAAAATTGTAACTAAATCCATCATGCGGCTTTGCCTTCCACATTAGAACTAAGCATGTTCTGATTTTATGCATTCATTTTCAAATTTTCAATTACATCTATATGGCGACATTGCCCTTGAAATAAGAAATATCATTATAAACTTAAGAAATAAACATTATAGTTTTAAAAATTCATTTACAAAATTATAATTGCATCCATCTATTGAAATTGCCTACTATATAAAGTATATAAATTATGTATTGTAAGGTAAACTTCTATTATTTTGGAAATGATTAAAGTTTAGAAATCAACCAACCTCAAAGCATAATACACTCCTCTTTTGTGTAGCTAAGAGGAAGTTGGCTCCATAAAGAAATTATATAATCTCTACATAAAAAAAACTTTGAATTAGATATGTCCAAAAAAATAGAAAAAAAATTAGATAGTAGTTAAAGCATTTGTATAATTAAAATCAACAATTAAATAATACAACCAAAATGACAAAAATGAAACCATTACCATTATACACTAATTAAATTATTGGAAAATACAAGCAATTTGGGCTCAACAAAAAAAATTGATTATGCAATTTCCAAAATACCAAGGGGTAATAATTCTCTAATTTTTTGCAAGTTAGAGCTTTGAACTAGTTTCTTCAACCCTTCTTTGTGTTTTCCAAGGAGGCCTTCCCTATGTGTTGGAGGTAATCCTCTCCCTTCCTACATTTACTATGTTGGATTAGGTATGAAAAAGTGAAAACTGAGGGGGGGGGTGAATCAGTACTATAAAATATTTTTAAACTGATTAACCTTTCCTTCTTAACTATTTATTGATTCCTTAACATTTGCATGCATCACATAAAACATATGAAAGATATAACAAATAACTCATAACAAAAATATTTTGTATCACATAAATCCTTGTTAGAGGATAAAAATGTAGTGGGGATGACACCCACAAGACTTCACTACTGCAGAATACAGTTTTCTTGGTTAGAGCTACAATGTTTAGCTATTTATGATAGCTTACCTTGTTAAGAGTATTAACCCGGTTAGGAATCTTCAGACTATTAAGTCTACCTTATAAAAGGATTTTACAATTCTAATCTAAGAACTGCACCTAGTTAAAGGATTTACAAAATAAGATATGTTAGGATCTTCTTAGTTAAGAGACTTTACAATTATGATTACTCTTTAATCAATAACGCAAAATATGTCTATCAAACTTACATCAAACATATGCTTATCAAACTTGTTATGCTCTTTAACTTATTACCTCATACTGTGTTCCTTTCACAATAACTATTTAGTAGTCGGTAGATTCACTTCTGAATCACATTCACTATCTCTTATTCACTGCTATGTACTCGATGGCTTCTCTTCTCATCACCTTCTCAGTAATCTTTGATCATACATGCAATCTCCTCTTGCATTCATAAAAACCACAACCACACTAATCTTCATACTCTAATCCATTTATATATAATTCTAGAAGTAGTGCTAGGGGTTCTAGAATCATCTCTTCAAGTAGTGCTAGCATTGGTTACTCCTCCAATGCATATTCCATACTTTATTCTCATTGGTAGATATCACCTTGTAATCATGTTTAATCATCATGTTTCAATCTCCAATGTCCTATCATACAATCTCCTCGAGATTTGTAAACTATTTTTTCTTCATTGTCCAGATTCAATGTACTTAAAGATTCTCCGTGTATTGACATTCTATGCTCGGTAACACATTTTATTCTTACTTGGTTTTTGTCTTCCCTTCTTGATTCGGTGCTCGGTTCTGCCTTGCTCGATGCCTATACTTGCTTTGCCTTTACCAAAATTCCCTATTCCTTATTTCCTTTACTGAATAACTTTCCCTACTTTATTGACTTGTCTTTTCTACATTACTGAATGACTTGACAAACAATATGACTTCCTCATAACTAATGACAATAAAAATAAATCTTAGGAGTATCAATCTCCCCCTTTGGCATTAGTTTGGTATGTTTGTTAAAAACTTCAATCATCAACAAAATTCAAAATTTGTCCTCATAACCATTCCTCCTTAGTAAACATATTATTGCCCCTGAAGTAATATCTCCTATATATATCCATATTGTATACATTGTTTCCCCCTTTTTGGATATCTTCAACTATATTAGGTATTTCCCCTTTCTACATACTTTCCCCCTTTTTTAACAAAAATGCCAAAATAAGAACTTACTTCTTTTCTGTTGTGGGGATCTTGTAAAAAATGGTTTTGTACTTATCATGTGCATCCTTGAGTAATTCCTTCCATGTGTCCTTAAGTGTTTATAACACTATGATTTGCTTGCTCAAATCTATAACCAAACTTACCATACTATCCATAGCACTAACATCCAGCGTGCTAACCAAATCTTTGGCCTTATGAATCTGTCTTTGTAGTGATTCTATATGTGGTATCAAAATTGTTTGGAGTTCTAGTAGATCCATTATAATATGATTCTCCTCCTTTCTCAGCTCAAATTGCACTCCCATCAAGTGCTTCAGCCTTTCATAGTATTCTTTTATGGACTTAGGCTTGGTGGAAATTTTTTATAACTACTCGGTGAGCTCTTTTTCCACATTATTATCTCTCTCTTATCTCCTTTGTGAAATTGGAAATCAAACAAATCTATTAAAATAATAAAAGAATTGATTGCAACTCATTTTTCCAATTCATTAGCTAACTTAGAAAGAGTTACATTTTCTAATGCAATTGATTGAAGAAGTTCTTCAATCACTTTTGTCTCCATTTCCTTCTTCTATACTTGTAGCATGTACTCAGTTTTATCTATGCCAGGCTAGTTTGTCTAACTCACCAGTTATCTTAACTGACTATAGACATCTCCTTTTTCATTTATTATGGCCTCAGGGACAACCTCATTAAAAATACCTTTTACTTTCTCCAAAACATCTATTTTCTTCTTCTTTGCTACTAGCTTATCTTGAGAAACTTTCTTTTCAATAGGTCTTTGAACTCTAAAAGTTCTTTAGGGCTCAAGGTTAAGATACCAACCTTAGGTATAACAACAGTTTCACTTATATCAACCTCTTTCTCAGACTTTCTCTTCTTTGATTTTCCCTTAGAACTAGATGCCTTCTTTACATTAGATTGTGTAGACGTATTCTCTTTTTCTTCATTTTCTTTCTTTTTCTCTTCCTCTTTCTTCTCGCCCTTATTCTCTTGTTTCTCTTCTTTCTTTTCTTCAACCTTTTTTTTTCTTTCTCCATTTTTTGGTCCTTATTTTGTTTAGTAGTATCGATAGGGGTTACCGATTCTTGATTTAGACCTTGTGTAGACTTGGTCTTTGTTGTCTTCTCGGTCTCCTTAGTTTCAATATCCTGAGCTTACTTGGAAGGGGCATCAGATTCAGTAGGTACATCTCCTTCAACTTCTATCTCAAGAAAATTTAACACCTATACAATTATAGGATCTTATACCAATAATCTTTTCTTGGCAGAATCATCAACATCCATAACTTCTACGTATATGGCCTTAGTTTACATAATGTCTTCATTAGCTTTGATTGTTTCATCTAGATCTTTCTCAGTTATGTCCTCAATAATAACTTCTTCTTGATTTGTTATCAAGTCAATAATTTTAGACTTGTCCTCTTGTTCTTTGACTCCTTCTATAGTCGATTGATCCATAGAGAATATCTTTCTCCAAAGATCATCAGTGTCTTTTTAGACTTCTTCCAATTTACCGACCATAATGCTCAATGCTCCGCCCTTTACTCAGAATATTTTTGATTATTCTTGTAAAGTGTCTTTGATTCCTTTCTTTTTTAGGTCTGAGATAGTGATTTCTACGGACCTTTCTCTCATTGCTTTCTTGACAACAAGTGCATACTTCCATCTAACATCAATTTTATGATAAAGTTCTCCTGCAAGATTTTGTTCCACTTCAACATGTGTCATTATGAATTTATGTAAGGTGGAAATGACTGTCTCTTCAATTATATTCTTATCTTCATCATTCCTCCTGTCATACTTTAACTATTTCATAACTGAATGACCTCCATATTTATCAAGTGTCTTGAGCAATTCATTAAGACTCTTCCCTTTACTTGGTACAACCTTGAATTGTGATAGGTCACCAGACTTTGTATAAATTTCCTTTTGTAGCTTCAACTTCCTTCTAGGCCTTACTATTGCCTTGTTTTCTCTAACATAAGTCTTTATTTTTACTAGTTCTAATTCTTCTTTCTTCTTTGCTCTTGGTGTGGAGGTAGACCTTGTAGATGGTCTAGTATCGATTAGGCTAGGGGTCTCCTTTACTTTTATCTTCTTCCCCTTGAGCTATGAAGTCTCAACAACATCTTCATCAATAAAATTAATTCCCAAATTGTCAAATAATGCATTTATCATTTTGCTTGTTTTTCTGATTTCCTTAGGTATCAATATACCTATCCTTATTTTCTCTTTTACCTCCTCATATGTTCCATATCGAGTTGAACTTTTGTCAACTAGTTTCTCCAATAGTCCTTTGATTTGAATTGTGGTAGCATCAATGTTCATCTCATAACCCATAGGTGGTAACCACTTGGTTCTAGGCTCTACAACTCTTATGATACATATGTCAGAATCTACCTCAAAATAAATCTCATCTTTATACTCTAGTAACTGAGGTGGAATTTTGAATCTCTTGTGCATTCTAGTTTGAAATTTACTAAAGTAGCCATCCATGATTACATTAAAATTGTCTTCTATGCCTTGAATATATTCACTAATATGATAAACAATCAATTTATTTGCTTTCCAAGTTATTTCACCAATTGTTGGGAAAAAGTTTTGAAAATAGAAGAAAATGCATACTAGAAGTGGATCAAACTTTAAAGTATTTGAATTTTCTTTATTGATGGTATTCATGTTGTCATCCAACTCCTTCAACAATATTTCACAAAAATCTATCTTCATATCCTTTTTGACAATTTTGTAAGCTATGTCAACTACTCCATAAGGTACGCTATCTACCCAAGATGATTGAAATATCATGTAGGATATGATGTTGCATGCAAAATTCAATTCAAGGTCTTCTACTATGGATAAATCAGTCCTCTTCCATCCCATTTGGCTTTGTTAAGCTCACATAGCTTGTTCTTATCAATTTGTTTATAAGCCCTTGGTCTATCACTGACCAAAAATTTAGTGACTATGTGCAATACATCTTTTGTGATCTTCACTGGTCCATCAAGCCATATGAACCGATCATGCACTTGACTTAATACTATCCTCATCCATTCATGTTTGAATACTGTGGTACATGCATGGCATGGACCAAACCCTTAGTCTGCAAATGTGTGTGGTTGCACTTCAAATTTCCATTCACACACAAATTCTTGTATGATGTGTCAATCTCTCCTTGACATATATCTTCAATTTTATAGTGGATGAAGGTGTGAACGTCTTCAATCAGAATTACCCTTGGAGGGATCAATGATAAGGCTACAACTTTGTCAATTTCCATAGCAACGATAGGAGGTAATTTATATTTGGAATTCACAGGATCGATCTTCTCAACTATTACTAGTTTTTGTATCTTAGGTGTCATCTTGATCTTAGGAATATTCAAAAAACACTAGGGTTCCACCTGAATAGAAAATATAATTTATGAAATCATGTTGGTGAGCACTCAAAATACCTTGAATGATCTTTGTAGATGCTCAGAATGCTCAATTGAATGCTTGGAATTGCTCGATGATCTTGTCTCTATCAAATGCTTCAAAGTGCTCATGAAAATGAAAGGTAGCAATGAAATAACAGTCCCTCTATTTATAGTTTTCCTTGGGTTAGGGCTTCTAATGACTATAATTTTCATTTAATGCTCCTTACCTACGTCATTTCATTGATAATCAAACTACACTTCCATTCATCGAATGGATAAAATAATACAAACACTTTACCGATCAACATATGAAATGTTAATTTCACAACTTATATCCAAATGCATCTTTGTATGAAGATATGGATCTTAGCACTAATTATAGGAACCGATTTAAGATAGAATTTAGGTTATCAGATCCTACACATAGCTTTGACCAATTAAGTGAATATAGGTGCACCTGATCCAGTGAATGTGGTGCCATCAGTTGTTCTTAGTTCTATTCCATCATCTTGTGACTTCCTTCTACAAGGCCTATTCATTTGATCTCTAATCTCATCAATGTTAACTTGAGTCTTTTCATTTAGTTGTTCCTCAATTGAATCCTTATTTCGGTACCTGTAGTCCTTGGCTGGGTGACCAAACTTGTGATAGTGGAAACAAGCCATTCCAGTGTTTCTCTATGATTTCTTGTTGTTTATACCATGCATCCTAAAGAAATTTGCAGCAATGTGACCAAATCTTCCACATGCAGTACAAGAATCATCATATAATCTAATCCCAAACTTTAACAGGGTCACTACTAAAATATATGATATTGAACATCAATAGTTTGTAAAGGATGGTTCTTGGGTATAGTAGATATCTCTGAAAGTAGAGTGAAAGTTTAATTCTTGGGAGATTGATCACATTTTCTCATACCTTCTAGTGACACTTATATCGGGCGCCTACTTTGCATCATACTCTACATTCCCAACAACATCTATATAACTGAAACTATTCCTTCTTTGACCCTTACTATGTATGAGCAACAAGATGACAGAAATCAAGCAATAAGAAGTGCATATATTCTACAAGATTAAAGTTTTTAACAATACCAAGAATACTAGGGGAATTGAATAGATATTCAAGGAATTCATCATTATTTGGGAATGATTAAAAAGATCAGGTTACCTACTCATAGATAGAAAATAGAATTTAATCAAGAATCAACCATGAGTGCAGATCAAACATGACTAGAAGATATTGTCAATTTATGAGACATTTTTGCTAAATAGATAATTTGATCATTAGTAGATCATTCTTGCCTATACCCCAAGGAGATATTAGAAAATAGTAATTTAATCCATACATTGACAAATCAATATAATTTATTTTATGGCTTTGTAGTATACGAGTTTGATAAAATTATACTATCATAATCATATTCACGTTTATACACTCGACATTGGTCAACCAAAAGAATCCATCAACATTTTGTACTCCTGCAATTATTGTTGAGAAATCTAGCTCTTGCATAATACCGAGATAGTCACATCGCATAATCATTCTCTTCAACAAAATGGTAATATAATTCCCATGAATTAGCTCAATTGCAAACATCAGAAAGTGTAAATATAAGAAATTCAAGAATTTTGGGATCATATCCCTAACTAGGGACATTACATACAAACAATATTACTTCTTATTGATATGTTTTCCAATCTTAGAATATACATTGTAATAATTTTTAGTTTGTTCAAGAAAAGCTTTAACCAACATAAACATGGTAGTCAATAACAAAAACCTAACATGCATAGTTTGGGAGGCTTAGGACTATAATGCAACATACAATGTATCATGAGTATATGTATACATTCATATGTACATACAGATATATATGTGTACAGATACTTATGTAGTCACTCACATTTTTGACTTTTTTCGTTAGGATGTGTGGCCACTTAATTCCCTCACCATCCTATTATGTCCATCATCAACCATGTACATACCTTATGTTGGATGCATTTCCCAACATTATGGAACCCTAAAAACCTAAGTTTTCATCGCATTTGGGGATTATAAAATTATGTATACAAGATTTATGTATATGTATATAATTATGTAAAAATATATGTAATTATGTACACATATATAATAAAACACTTCATGCCATACAAATAATTATTTCACAATATAATTTTATAGTTAATTATGCCATAGTATAATGAAATCATTACAAATAATTTTTATGCATGATGTCTTATGTTGAAACATGTAAACATATATGCAACGATGAAACATGTAAACATATATAGATACATACATGTACATGTGTATACATATGTATTTATTGTATACATATGATGAAACCAATACAAAAAAAAGTTTAATGTAATCCTTAATGGCATACATGTATTCATTTTATAGCATAATGAAACCCTCGAGGGCATATAGATAATTATTTCAGAGTACAATGAAACAATCGATGTCATACAATGTACGGATAATTATTTTGTAATGAAATGAAATAAGTAAAATAGAATCATTTTAAAGTAAACCTTAATGCCATAAAGATAATCATTTTACACCATAATGAAACCCTCGAGGCCATACAAAAAATTATTGAAAAGAAACCCTTAGCACCAGGGCAAAAATGATGACAATAACAAAGCAAGCTTTTGGTATGAAGGAGCAGAAGTTTAATGTGTATGTGTGTGCATGCACGTACGTGCATTATGTATGCATATTGATGTGTGTATATGTATTATATATATCTGTATATGTATATGTATAATATATAAATCTATGTATGTATATAGATGATGCATGTACCTATGTATGTATATGTATTTTGCATAAATTGAAAGAAATTATTTAAATGGAACCCTCCATTCCATACAAATAATTATTTCATAGTATTATGAAACTAATCTATATATGTCACATACCCATTAAATTTAATTATCGTAAATTGGGGACATAAAATAAAAGTAGGAGTTTAGGAGATATAGGTAACTATGATATGATTTAAAAATGTATATTTGTGTTGTTACTATATTTAATGTGTGTAGTTTGAAAGCTTGACATAAATGATAACATGCGGGTGATATAAATGCAATTGATATATGGTTATAAAATGAATGAGGCCACAGTTTATAGATTTAGACCCTAAGAATAAATAAACTTGATTGAAAACAATAAATTTATGTGCTCACACTGACTAAAAATTATATATTCACATATGAATGTTGGGATTATGGAAATGTGAATTGCTGAGAGGGGAGGGGTGAATTAGTAACTCTAAAAACTTTTTGTTCTTTATCCTTAAGACAATAAATTTGATTAACTAATTGACATATTAACATTTCCATTCACTCATAACATAACTGAAATAAGAAATAATTTCTAATGTAATAAGTAAACATTCATGAAACTTCATACACTTGACACATGTATTTTGGTATCACAGAAACCCTTGTTAGAAGGTAAAAGTTGTGGTGGGAATGACACCCACAAAGCTTCACTACCGCAATAATAAAGTTTTTTGATTAAGGCTTACAATGCTGATCACTTTTGATGATCTTACCTTGTTAGGAGTAACAATTGAGTATCAACAACTGGATCGATCCCATGGAAATGGGAACAACAACTCGCTATGGCTCTTGGCCCAGAAAATGTCCACCCAACAACATTGTTAAGTGTGCACTCGGTTAAGAGATTTACAAAAGACTTGTTAGGTCTACTGTGTTAAGAGATTTAATCTTCCATAGTTGTTAGAAAGTAATAGTAAATTTGATATGTATGTAGCAACTTACTTTGTTGAATTTCAGATCTGATTAGTACTTAACTAATATCACCTTGTGGTGATAGATATCTTCTTTGAATACTGCTTGGTAGCCTCTGGTGTGATTCTGAATATAATCCTTGAATGCTCCATCAAAACCTTAACATCACAACCATGTCTGATCTTTAGATGTCTCCTGTAAGCAGCTACTTCTCATGTGTCTGACAAATACAATATGACATCTTGACAATTCTTATATCATAAGGATTTGACCTAATTAGGGTTATTGTATCATCTATAAAACATTAGATCTATGATCCAAATGAATAACCTAAATCAATATTACATAGGGATCATCACCATTTAATAGTTACACCTATAATAAATATTCACCTCAATCTATGTAAACCACTTTCTATCTCAATATAAACCATTTTCCTTGTGTTTTGTGTCATTCCATACTTCTATGTCATTCCTATATTACTAGGTATATACTGCATTCACGTCTTAGTAAAATACTAATGCTTGATAAATAGGAATGCTTGGTTATAACTATACTTAGTGCTTGGTAATCATCTGGCTTGATGTTTGTGCTCGGTTACCTTGTCATTTGGTTTGTGCTCTTCTCGGTTACTATACTTAGTGTGTTGACCAACTAGTCTATTTTCTCCCTTCACTGACTGTATGTGTGACATTAATGTTAACTCATAATGTGATTATGTGTAACATTCTGCCCCTTTTGCATTAGTGACAAAAAAAATGCATTCCATAATCAAAATTTATAGACTCATCAACATTGACATCTGGTACAACTTGCATCAATATTTCTCTAACATCCTCTAGCACCTGTTTATGTTTGCTTTCTTGTCTCAGCTTCTCCTGAGCTGCTTTCCTGGTGCAAAGTTCTACATACCTTTTGAGAGCTTCGGGGTCCAAAGTTCTCAGGTCACATGATGGTATCTCTATCACTTCTTCAATTGTGACCAAACCTTTTCCATGTTTCTTCTCCTTCTTCTTGTCTTGTTTGTTATTCCCTTGGTGTGAGGTCCTTGGGCTTGTGGCCTTGTGCCAGTAGTAGAATCTTCTACTTTTGTTTCATCTTGAGTTTATTTCACTTTTGCCTCTTTGTTTGCAGTCTCGATGTTATTTTTTTCTCCTTCTTCACCCTTGTCTTTTGTTGTATCCATTGGTTGCTTAGGTGGATTTCCTTGGGTTTCTCTGTGGTAGCAATATCAATGACTTGAACTAAAATTGGTAAATTACCCGATATTTGTGCTCTGGCTACCTCAGTATTTTGTTCTTCATCTTCATTCTCGGTAGAAGTAGTGATGTCTTCATCTTCCTTGGCTTCATCATCAGGGTCTCCTTCAGTGATATCTTCAATTAAGACGTCTTCATCCTAGGTTATTTGTAACTTCTCTGGTGTATCTTTTTGTTCAGTATGGATAGTAGGATAAAACTGAGAGGGGGGGGGGGTGTGAATCCGTTAAGTCTAGTTATCATATAGTACCAAATACTCTCATATGTATAAAAACAACTTCAACAATTAAACTAAATAGCTCAGTGAAAACTTATCTGTGCCTTTTTGTTCATTAACCGATTGACAGTAAAATTAACTAGTATATACCAATCAAACCATTAATTGCAATGTGTAAAGTTAGATAACAAATCATCACATGCATACACATTTAACACTTGATTTTTAATGTGGAAACCATGTTAGGGGAAAAACCACCTAGGACTGGTACCCGAAATAATTTCACTCTTCTAAAGGAGCTCGGTTAAGAATCAACCCTGTTAAAGGTTACAAAACACATTGTAAGGTGTGACCTTGTTAGAGGATTTATCACTAACAGTTCTTTGTGACCATGCATTCACTTGGAGTAAACAAGGAAAAACTAAACATTCATTGAATGTCATAATGAAATAAATAAAGAATGTTAAGTCCCACTCGGTTAAGAGATTTTGTCTATAGCAATGGTTATAATGCAACAGTAAATGATCTGATTCAAATGCAACCTCCTTTGCAAATATTTAGATCTATGCTAAGCTCAAAATACCTCTGGCCATCATAATCTCTTCAATTTCCTTTTATCCTCCAACTCTATTATGCTCAAGTATCTCCTTTCTGATGCTCAGTTCTTACTTCAACCTGTCTGACCAGCTTCGCATGAATGCAATCTTCTTCTCACATGCATTAACTCATTTTTAATCTCTTGTCTCCTTAAATAGACATGATAAACCATTTTCTTCTCAGCCATAGATTTTTCCTCTTAATCTCCATCGTTGATTTTTTCGCTTTAACCTTCCTCGGAACTTATCCCTTAAACACATTTCATTCTTCATCATTTGATCTTCCTTAAATTTTTATAGTCGTAGAACTTCATAAAAAACTTTATCTTGAACCTCAAAATCATCCATATTAGTCCAACTCATCATCTTAAGTCAAAAATCACATTTTCCATATCATTTCTTTCACTCGGTCGATAGTGTGATGTGTCAATGACTTCCTACTCGGTTAATATTGTACTCGGTATACACTATAATTGATTGGTGTACACTATTTCTACTCACTGTACACTAAGTTCTTCATTTACCAACCACATAAACTTGTACATTATTGATCTTCAATACTTAACAGAAGCATGTAATACAATCAAATCACTATCATAATGTCATAGTCTCATCAATAAGTTACCCAATGAATACCATATTCATATCTTGCTCATACATCTCATCTTCATGTTAATATCTCATTCCTTCAACATTATTACCTTCTTCAGATGTTTGCAACTATCACGATAAGTACAGTCAAAACTTGCTAACATCAATGACAATATAATAATTGATCTAATGTCTCACATATACCTTTGTAGCTCGGTGATTTTCTTCACATTCAATATTATGTTCTCCATGTAGTTAATCAGATGTAGTTTAACAATGAAAACATGAGACTAGTTATTATGCATGTACCAACCTGATCAAACTCCTTTTAATTAGGAATATGCAGAAAATTCCTTCTTTAGCTCTAAATTACGCAAAGGATATTCAGAGAAAATAGAGATCAAATAGTAATGAAAATGACCCTAGGAATTCCTTTCATAAATTCATTTGAATGTGGAAATTGAATGCATTCATATGTAATAGTTAATTTTCAAATTTTCAAATTTGTGGGTAACCATCGGTTATTTCATGCTTGCATCTATAATTTAAGTTTAATTTATTTTGATAATCGGTCATTCATACTTGCATCTACAATTTAAGTCTATTCTCATTGAATTCGGTTTTATATTTTTTATATGCTTTTTTTTTGTTTTTTGGGGAGAGCATAAGGGACCTCATAGGAAAGGAAAGATTACCACAAAGGATTACATCCCTCATGATTATATCATACTACATGGAGGGTGTGTGATTATCTTTCCCAGTAAGGTTTGTGTGCCTTATTGTGAATCACAAAAAAAAAGAAAAAAAAAGGTAGGATCAAATGGTCTGGTGGGTTTGTGTACCTAGTAGTCATCTTGTGCACCTATCGGCGGCTTTTGCATGCATGTGTATGTGATTCCACCCATGGATCAATTCCTTGGTATCACCATAGAGTGTAATATGCATGTGCTCTCTATGGATGGACAAGGGTCCATTTTTCGTAGAGAAAATGTGGTGCAGGAGCACCTAATCCTAGAGGTCACTATGAGATGTATAAGGTTTTTATGTCATTTAAATTCAATTATATGATGTATTGATTCATTTTGAATCCATTTTTAAAGGTATTGACAATAAATGTAAGCATGTGCACAATATTGCTTCAGTTGTCAAATAGGTCATGTTTAGGTCTACATGGTCAAAATTGTGTAAAAGGCCCATGGAAGGGTAAATAATTATAAAAGGTCTTAAAAATTCTATTTGGATGTGTATAGAGAGGTTTGACAAAGTTTTAAAGTCATTTTGTCAAAAATGTAAAAGTTGCATAAAAAGTTGTAAAATGCAACATTGAAAAAGTTGCTAGCATTGCAAAAAATGATGTAAAAAGGTAGATGGTTGGTATAGGAGTTGGTTATGAAGTTAAAAACTACAAAATACCTTATAAATATAATTGTATGGTCGAACCAAATCAGATTGGAGAGAATAGAGAAGGAGGAGAATATTTTGGAACAATTAGGTGTGTTTGAATCCTACATTTTGATTGGTTATTTTGTGTTAAGTTGCTATTTCCAAGCCTTGTACAGACATGTACGACATGGAAACCCTATAATATAGTGATGGATAGATAGAAGAATGATTCCTCTTTCTCATTCTTTTGGTTTGGTTCCATTTCATAAAGAAATGAATAAGTTATGCACGTTTTGGTGGAAGTTGTTGTTTGTAGATTCGAGATCTCCTGAGATCAGTCATGTTGAAATGTTTGGTATAGATGCATATGAAAGAGTTAAGACCTCTAATTAGATTAATTGGAAAGATATGTGAATAATCTTTTGTTTCCTTTTGGTCTGAGTTGTTTTTGTTCATATTTGCAAAATTTACGAAGGTTTTGGTGAAAACTAGTTTTAAACTGTGTTAAATGGAATTGCATGCAATAGTTTGTGATTATCCCATGATTGAACCATGGTAAAATTTAATATCTTATAGGTTCTAAAACTAGATTAATAAATGCTTCATATGGAAATTGGTTTGGTGTCATTTGGTTATGTATTGTGAAAGATATTTGATGCCCTAGAAGGCAGGGCTTGTGAATATTCTGAGAATGCATCCAAAAGTGGCACTCTAAAACAATTATTAGTTGAGGGATAAAATAGAATCATAAGTCATTTTAATTTTGGGAAATGGTAGTTCTTGTTGTTGTCTAAAAACTTTATTCTTTCTAGAAAAATTAATATTATGATTTGATGGGTCAAATCAATCAATCTTTAAAGACTGTCTTGAAGACAACAATGTTATCAAATCAAGAGATGAGGTAAGTGATGGTGTTTGAATTTTGCAAGGATAATGTATTGAAGTTTTTTATGTGGATGAAACCATTTGAGATGGTTTATATTTTGTATTGGAATGAGGAATTTTAATATGTTTATGCCTCTAATAAGTTATCTAATTGATTGAAGAATTGTATTGATGCATTGTGTGAATTGGAGATTTGCATAAACCTTGAAGAGGTTTTTGAATCTGTGATGAATTGGGTCCTTTGTTGAGACCTTAGAGTTGATTGTCTCATTAAGTTTTTAGATTTTTGGGATGCTTTGCATCAAATTGGTATCATAGCTTGAAGATCTTGAGTGTGTGGGTAGAGCGTCGATGGAGGCAATCCACACCAGGACCTTGGAGATTTGGTATTTGTTTTGTTGATGAGTTTTTGGTTGTAGGTGCTTATCCATCTTGCTGCATATGAAGGTTGGGTTGTGTGTATAGACACTAGAAGTCTGTTAAGGGCCAAGAGAAGGTCCAGAGCCAAGGAGTGGTCCATTTGATTGCCAAGAGACTAGGGAGAGAGGCAAAGAGGAGGACCCCTAGGTGAGGCATATGGGAGAGTTTTTTATGGTGAGTTTGAAGCAGCAATGGTAAAGGTGGATCTCTGACTGATAAGGCACCATGGAGTTGTAGCCATTAATGCTCCATTGACAGGAGTATTTGAGAAGATGATTTTGAGGACAATCCTGTGTCCCTAAAGGAAAAGATGATGGTGATAAAGGCATGAAGAGGCAAAGGAAAATGAAGGTGAAGATGAAGATTTTTGTTATAAATTTTTTGTAGGTTATGGCACACCTTTCCAAGAGACTTGGAAAGCTTTCAAAGTCTGTAGTATGGTATAGGAGCACCTAATCCTAGAGGTCACTATGAGATATATAAGGTTTTTGTGTCATTTAAAGTCAATTATATGATGTATTGATTTATTTTGAATCTTTTTGTAAAGGTATTGGCAAGAAATGTAAGCATATGCACAATATTGCTCCAGTTGTCAAATAGGTCATGTTTAGGTCTACATGGTCAAAATTGTGTAAAAGGCCCATGGAAGGGTAAATGCATTATAAAAGGTATTAAATATTCTATTTTGATGTGTATAGAGAGGTTTGACAAAGTTTTAAAGTCATTTTGTCAAAAATGTAAAAGTTGCATAAAAAGTTGTAAAATGCAACATTGAAAAAGTTGCTAGCATTGCAAAAAATGATGTAAAAAGGTAGATGGTTGGTCTAGGAGTTGGTTATGAAGTTAAAAAATACCAAATACATTATAAATATAATTTTATGGTCGAACCAAATTAGATTGGAGAGAATAGAGAAGGAGGAGAACATTTTGGAACAATTGGGTGTGTTTGAATCCTACATTTTGATTGGTTATTTTGTGCTAAGCTGTTGTTTCCAGGACTTGTACAGCCATGTGCAATCTAGAAACCTTGTAATATAGCAATGGATATATAGAAGACTGAATCCTCTTTCTCATGCTTTTGGTTTGGTTCAATTTCATAAAGAAATGAATAAGTTATGCACGTTTTGGTGGAAGTTATTGTTTGCAGATTCGAGATCTCCTAAGAATAGTCATGTTGCAATGTTTGGTACAGATGCATATGAAAGTGTTAAGACCTCTAATTAGATTAATTGGAAATATATGTGAATAATCTTTCATTTCCTTTTGGTTTGAGTCATTTTTGTTCATATTTGTAAAAGTTATGAAGGTTTTGGTGAAACCTAGTTTTAAACTGTGTTAAATGGAGTTGCAGGCAATGGTTTGTGATTATCTCATGATTGAACCATGGTAAAATTTAATAGCTTACATATTATAAAACTATATTCATAAATGTTTCATATGGAATTGGTTTGGTATAATTTGGTTATGTATTGTGAAAGATATTTGATACCCTAGAAGGCATGGCTTGTGAATATTTTGAGAATGCATCCAAAAGTGGCAATCTAAAACAATTATTAGTTGAAGGATCAAATAGAATCATAAGAACTTGTAATTTTGGGAAATGGTAGTTCTTGACGTTGGCTAAAAACTTTATTCTTTCCAGAAAAAATAATATTGTGATTTGGTGAGTCAAATCAATCAATCTTTAAAGACTATCTTGAAGACAACAATGTTATGAAATCAAGAGATGAGGTAAGTGATGGTGTTTGAATTTTGCAAGGATAATGTATTGAAGTTTTTTATGTGGATGAAACCATTTGAGATGGTTTATATTGTGTATTGGAATGTGGAATTTTAATATGTTTATGCCTCTAATAAGTTGTCTAATTGATTGAAGAATTGTATTGATGCATTGGGTGCATTGGAGATTTGCATAAACCTTGAAGAGCTTTTTGAACTTGTGATGAATTGGGTCCTTTGTTGAGACCTTAGAGTTGATTGTCTCATTAAGTTTTTAGATTTGTGGGATGCTCTACATCAAAATGTGTGTGTGTGTGTTTCCTTGGGATGGATACGTATCATTGATACCCATTAGGGAATGACATATTTTAATGTAAAAGTAAAAGTGCATAAAAAAGTAAACTATAGTACAAAGAGGGTGTATGTATTTCCCCTCCTTATGATGAATATGTAGCCATAGAGATCATAAGGAAGAGAATCAAGGATAACTACTTCTAGCAACAAGGAGATATCCTTTAACACCAATGTATGCCATAAAATTAGTGAAGAACGTTGACTCTTGTAAGCTAAGAAATCATATCAATTATGAAAGGATATGTCACTTATGAGAAGAAGCCCTTGAAATGAAGAGATGTTGTTAGCAAGACATCTACCTTCTAGAGGAGTTTCATGAACACAGATAACAACTTCAAGACAAAAGAAGGGGAGAGGAATCAAGAATGCACCTATTCAACCCCCTGTATATAGGTGGAATTGGGATCCTTGGATGAAGGATGAAAAACTTTAAATCACATAGTAAGGGAAAATGTTCATAATGAACATAGTTTTGCAAATAAAGAAGAGGTGATGATCACATACATGCCTCTCTTGTATGTCAGAGAGAGTCGTGATCAAGACATAATTCCTTATAGGAAAATAATGTCACATGATAAACAAATGTCCATGTACTAAGGAAAGTTGATAAAGAGATATAAAGAATGTACAGACAACCTTGCCCCTCAAGCATGAGATAAGAAAAAGAAGTCTATGGAGGATTATATAACAAAATATTGTAAAATATAAAGATGAACTGTAAGAAGCAACCATAATCTAGCCGTGTAGAAAACAAAACACCCTAGATCAAAGAAGAAGTATCATAGAATAATACGACACCATAGAGAAATGTAGGACAAGAAACATCATAAGATATACAATTTTAAGCTAGAAAAGATATAACCTATGAAGTAAACTATAAATGATTATTAAATGACAAGCATTAAAATCCAAGGCATGGAAGGACATTGTTAGGCAGCACCTATCGCGTCATGTATGAAACAAAGCATTACATACCCACATATAAGAATGTATCATAAACAATACAAATCTATAGAAAAATGGAAAGATGAAAAGATACCATGTTACACCTAATTTAGTGAACACGGGAGGAATAACAAAGAGATAACAAATCCTTGAGAGAAAGGAGAAATAAATGACATTGTCTATGTAGGGGCCAAAATGCACCCAATAAGACAATTTATTTACATTTATTAATTAATTTAAAAATTACAATACAATATTTTTTTAAATTTTAAATTAATTAATAAATGTAGATAAATTGCCTTATCAGTACATTTTGACCCCTGCATAGCCTAAACCGAAAAAAAATATCCAATATATGCCCTAAATGAGAGATCCTTTATATGCTTAGTACGTATGCCCTGCAATTTGAACGAACCTAAAATTGAATATGCTACTGTTGCTGAAGGACCTCAAACCTCAAGTTCAGTGCTAAAATTACTTTCTCTCATAAGAATTTATTAGGGATTTCTTGCAAAGGTCGTAATAACGCAGGTTCCTGCGACCGAATTATATCCAAAAGATGGATTTTTCGTAGTCACAGTACCTAAAGAAGGATGAATGTCTTTAAATAACCGAAGTGTAATCAGTGGTAGAACATACCAATAAGTTGGGAAAGTAAAGCTCTTTAAATAACCAAACTGTAATCAGTGATAGAACCTACCAATAAGTTGGGAAAGTAAAGCTGAAACCACTGAAAATGTTTTACGGCAAACAGAAATAGCGAAGACAGGTAGATGTGCTGTTATTCTTATTAGTAACAGAATGCACTTCTGGTTTTGGGTACAATTTTTTCTTTAGATGGTGGAAGGAACAAGCTGACTGCAACTGAAAACAATGGTATGCCTTTCTCTACTTTCATGCTACGCATCTCCTTGTTCAGTAGTTTAAAACCCTGTTTGTCTGGCGTCAATTTACTGTAGCGCATACTGAAATGACTGCGAATAGATTACTTTATATGGCTCCACGATACCCTTTTTTTACCGAATATGTTAGTGTATATAAATCGATCGTTGTGGGTTTTCTGCCGTTCTCCAGTTTTCTGTAGAAAAAACACTTTTATCTTTGCTTTTCTAATTTTTGGAGGGTTATCATTGTTCTATAAAATGATGCCTTGGGGTTTTCCTTTCGTGCCAGCGTTACATTCTTTTACTCATTTATAGGCTCATAGGATTTGGATTGGTAGGATTTGAGCACATATAAATCGTGTAAACTCATTCTTTAGTTTTAGGCGCACATTTATGAGTTTTTTAATACTGATTAGATCTGTAAGCCATAGGAATGAGTTCTATTGCAATTGGTCGCTCGCAGGATTTGAGTAGCGGTAAGGCTTTCGGGAAGATGCTTTATTTTCCTGTTTGATTCCCGGTCTTTTTTGCTTATAGATTATCTAAAGATTGCAAACTCAGCTTTCATCGTCTATGCTCATGCGCTGAAAACCAGAGTAATTGTCTATGCTCATTAGTTCATCCTATAGAGATATTTAATTCTTGAAGTTACAGAAATACACTTGGCCATATCACTAGGGACTGGGGTTGAAGTTGAGTACTAGAGCAAAGGATTTTATATTAGAACTAAATTTGCAACAGTTGCGATATTTTTGAAGGACAAGGGCGATAAATTTGCAACAGTATGCCAAGGAATACACTCACCACCTCCATCTACCAACATTCGTAGATAAATTTTTACACTCAACATAATCTAATATATGTATTCTATCCGCATGGCTGTGGATGCAGTAATTTCATTTCTAGGATCCGAATTGCCACTGGCTTTCCATTCAATTTGCTTTAGTGTCTG
Source organism: Chamaecyparis obtusa (assembly GCA_027943335.1). Taxonomy (NCBI): domain Eukaryota; kingdom Viridiplantae; phylum Streptophyta; class Pinopsida; order Cupressales; family Cupressaceae; genus Chamaecyparis; species Chamaecyparis obtusa. The sequence goes on along the minus strand of BSBK01010742.1, from coordinate 60,696 downwards.
GCATTTTTGATAGAGGAGATAAACTTCTTTGTATTTTTGATATGGGGTTAGCTAATTAGAATATACCGTTCACAGATATTCTGAAAATAAGGCTCCAATGGTTGTTTATGTGGAAGACCAATATTTTTTTGTCAATTTCAAGAACCTAGATTATAAATTAACATAATCCAACCATTTCTTTCCCGAGTCTTTATTTTTCAGTTTGCATTGGTAATTAAGTTTATGAATTTCTATTGTACAGATTGTAGGTGGCAGGGGTAGTGCTACTGCTGTCAGACTGTGGAGTAAGTTTGAATGCATAGCTAAGGGTGTGGCAGCTCAAGAAAATTGCAGAGGACAACTGCTTCAGCTTGCTGGTTGTCTTTGCCCTTGCCATGGTTTAACCATAATACCAAGACTTGTATCTATAACATTAGCATCGCCTTCCATGTGTATTACATTCTGCAATCTTATCCTTCCAAATGATTCATCTGTCATGCCCAAGAAATTGCCAATTGCAGATTCAATTTTCTTTCATACCCAAACTGGCATGGTAACGAGCATCAAGGGAAATAAGGAATCTAAAATCCACACGGGTCTTGAGGATGAAGAGTGCCCACAGAACGATGAAGCTATATTGTTGATTGCAGGAGCACTTGAAGATCACCTCTGCAGGAAATGGAATTTAAGCAAAACAGATGTTTCTAGAGCAGTACAATATGCTCCAAAGTTTGTTATGAAGGTCAAATCCCTGGTCAATTCAATTGACAAAAGCACAGAATTGGATGGGTGTAGGTATGAAGAGGGATCATTGAAAAGTGGCTACAGGGCAGCAGTGGAAAACCTTTTCAGTAAGGATGACAGTGCACTCAATGAGGTTGACCTTTTTCTGGAGAGCATTGGCAAAGAGGAAGAGGCTGCAGAGCCACAAGAGATTGAACTTTGTGCTGATAGAGGATTGGTTGCAGTCAGCAGACTGCTGGAATGGTATGGTTTTCCCAGGATTAATGTTTATTGCTTGATTAAGCAACAAAAGTTTTTATTGAACTGCTGTGAACCTGAACTGGAGAAAACCCTGAAAACCCTTGAGAGTTATGGTTTTAACAGGGAGACATTGTCATCACTTTTGTATTCTTGTCCATATATCTTGAAATTGGAATACTTGAATCAGTGGCATCCTCTTTTTTCTGCACTTAATAGATATCCTAGTAGAGTGGTCATCATTGAGAAACTATTGAAGTATTGTGTAAGGTTTGGACTGGAGCCTATCGGTCCAGAAAATTATAAAGAAAATATTAAGTTTCTGTCTGACAATGGAATTCGGTCCTCTTCTATTGGCAGATGTTTGGAGAAATGCCCTTTGTTATTTTACTTGAATAGATACACTGATTTAGAACCCAAGATTCAGGTTTTAACAGATTGTGGAGTGAGGAAGGAGACGGTATATCATATCCTGAGGAAGTATTTGAATTTTGTAACTTATAGAACAACATCTCTGTCTTTGAAGATCGAGTATTTTAAGAGTATTGGTCTAGGCAGAAAGGACATGGATCAAGTCTTTGGCACTTTTCCTGCATTATTGGCCCACAGCATTGAAGACAAGCTGAAACCAATAGTTACTGAGTTACAGAGTTTGGGCATCAGAGATAAGCTCCTTGCAAAAACCATTGTGGATGATCCTTCTGTATTTTCAATGAGAGCTGGGGGGGAGCTGTCAAGGTGTGTTGCATTGCTCAAGAATTTGAAAGGAAGAAAAGCTATACAAGACAAGATTTTTCAACAGGGTCTTATAAAAGGGTGTAGGCTAGTCAAATCACGGGTTGAATTTCTGACTAAACATGGGCTTTCTCATAGGGAAGTTTTGAAGTTGTTAGAGAAGGAACCCCGTATTATTCTCTATGATCTTCAGTCTATAGAACAGAAGGTTAACTTTTTGATCAACGATATGGGTTTTCCTATCAGAAACCTATTAAGTGTCCCCAGTTATTTGGGTGTTAATTTTCAGAAACAGATACTTCCTCGCCACAGAGTGATTGCCTATCTGAGATCAACAGGTGGTCTTGGTGTTGATGTTAACTTGAAAGAAATGATGAAACTCACTCGAATCCAATTTTACAATAAATATGTACGACCCTATCCTGACTGTGAAAAGATTTTTGGAAACTGTACAAAGGAAGACAAAAAGCCCGTTGCTAAGTGGAAGAGAAAACAGCCATAACTTATTTTCCTAACAAATGATTTTTTTTATTGTTTTCTTATCTATGTTTGGATTTGTAATATATGTATTGTAACTTTTGGTATTTGTTAGCTACCAATACAAGGAATCTATATGAATGCAAGCATTCCAATGCTAGGTCATTGCCTCTTATTTTTCCTCTCTAGAGGCATGCCAAAGTGCTAGCAAAATGGCTGGTATTATTTCACTTTAGAAGCATGCCAAAGTGCTAGCAAAATGGCTGGTATTATTTCACTTTAGAGGCATTCTTTTGCTTCAGAGGCATGCCAAAATGCTATTGGAATATCTGTTATTCTTCCACTCTAGAAGCATGCCAAAATGCTAGGGCACTTTGTTGTACTTCCACCCTAGGGAACCGAGATTATGCTCACCATTGTAGAGTCGAAAAGTGTGTACATTCATGCTTTGCAGCTGTCTTGCCAAGCTTCACCAATAGACCTGTCTCATACCCTCTTTGACTGTTCCGGAGCTTGAAAGACAAATATATATCATGTCATGGAAGCAAAACCTCTTTGCTGCAGACATTAACCTCAATCCTAGTGATGTGAGTTTTATGCCACTAGAACATGCAGAATCGAAGCCTTAATATTCCAAGATGAAATACCAAATTTCCAACTCTCTCTCGAATAAGGAAGCTCATATTCTAAATAATGTATATGAATTGTGTGATTAAATGAGACAACCCCAAGGTTCCTTCTTATTGTGGACTTAACTCAGTTATAATGATGTGGTATGCTGGTTATCACAAAGGGACTTACATTGTTCAACAATGGATATCAACCTGACTTTAACTTCTTCCAACCAACAAACTGCAAAGGGATAAAGGGTTGCGAAAGCTATTCTACTCATAAAATGCAAGAAATTGTGGATGTCTTTGTGAGTCTACTAGACTTAGTTTAGCCATCGACATCAACCAAGCTAGTGCAATCTTGTAAGGTAAATGTAAGATGTTCAAACTATCCCCATTCCATTAACACCATCCAACAATGCATATCAATGTGCAAGCAATAATCAAAGTGAAACTCATAATTATGTCATTTGACCACGCAAGTTGTACTTACAATTAGAAAGCAGCTAGTGGTTTGGTCTAAGCGAGTTCACCAAAGATGCATCCGGAATAACTTCCATTCAACTAAACACTACTTCTAATCAATATGAAACAAAATCCTACTCTAAGTGAGGAAATGTAGAAACCATGCAATTACTCCAAAGCAACAAAAATAATCCACCATGAAGACCAACAATGAATTAGCAATTTTACTTTGATAGCATTATGGCAACAATTTCTCCAAGTTTCCTCTTACTCTATTCTAAAACTAATTTTAATCTAATCTAATCTAATGTGTTACAAATGAGAAGGCCTTGGCCTTTTATAGCTGTTCAATTACAATGAAGGGCAAAGATCAATTCAAGATCAAGGGCCAAGATCAATTTACATAACCGTAATTAGGTTGTCCAGCTATAAACATTTAATGCTGGCCAATTACCAAAATACACCCTCTTGTAGGCCAATAAGAAAATTACATTGCATTTGTTGACCAATCAGAAAAGAGGTTAGGTAGAGGCACTAAATGCCTTACACATGTACACTTGACATAATATGATTGGCTGATCTTTGGCATGTGCAAACTTGAATTTTCTGATTGGTTGGAATTGATAGGCGCCACCTCAGCATTCTTATCTTGCAATCTTTGGTTTAATTCCACTTCCCCATCTTTGAAATTTGGAAATCTTCTCATTTGCATGACCTTGAACTTGCTTGTACTAGTACCTTGCCTTGATGTTCAACCTTGAACACTTGCATCTTGACTTGTCTTCTCAATGAACCACTTGCAAATTGCTGGTGCTTGAAGGCTTCATTTCGAACTAGCTTGAAGTCATGCTCACCCTCTGGAAAACATGCCTGTTTGCCATCTTCTTGGATTCCATTTCCCATCTTGCATAAACAAGAAAATGCTTGCATTAAATTCACAAAATGGTGAGTATAAACAATACAAAGCATTCTACCTAATCCTAGCATTGCAGTTGAATTTGAACTCCAATTCTACTTGAATTCCTATTTAGACTGTCATCATAGATGTTTATTTTGCTGGTTAAGACCAAAAATCTGGGTGTGTAAATCCAAGTTAATGTGAATCTGCACCAATAAGGTGTGGTATTAAGGCCTCCACTTAGTCTTCTACAAACTTCATGTTCTGATTTTCACTTAGGTCTGCAAGTTTGTACTCCTTGTAATCTGATTTTTCTTGATTTTGCCTTTTTCTTGGTTTGAAATTATTTCACCCTTAACAAGAGATCTTCTTTGTTTGATCAAATTGTGTGGAATGGAGAGGTTGACTTACAATTGAGAAGTGAAGGTGAAATTGTCGAAGGGCAGTGCATGTGTTTTTATGTTGACTGATGTTGGAGGCAGAGAGAGGTCGGAATTCCAACTTCCCTTGGACTCTGCCCCTGGGAGGTCGGAATTCTGACCTGCCTTGGGCTCTAGTCCAAGGTAGTTGTTCTTTCTTCTTTAAACTTACCAATTCAAATCACGTTCCCTTTTCCATTTGATCCTCGGTCAGATCTCCCAATTCCCTGTGATTTCAATTCAGAATTGCAATTAATTTTTATCATTTTCTTGCATCAAAACTTAACAATTCAAATCACATTCGCTTTTCCATTTGATCCTCAGTCAGATTTCCCAATTCCCTGTGATTTCAATTCAGAATTGCAATTACTTTTTATCATTTTCTTGCATCAAACTCAAACTTTTGTTTCATCCATCACCCAGCACTCCAATCGATTGATCTTGGTCTTAAGACTTCAGATTTTTGCCACAACACTCAGCACTTCATTCAAGCAAATGCCAACATCACTCCTCAAATGTTGTGTTTTGTTCATACGTTGGACAAGTTGGGGAGGCAAGTAGACATGAAGTTCGGTGGAATTTTGAGTGTCTCTGGCGTCACAAGTGATTTTGACTTGGCTCATAGTGGAGCCCGAAGGAGGTTGGAATTCCGACCTGCCTTGGGCTCATTGAGCCCGAAGGAGGTTGGAATTCTGACCTCCAAGGTAGATGCTTGATCCTTATCTCAATTTACACTTAAACATTTCAACTAAGTAGGCGATCCTGATTCTGGTTCGGATTCGGACTTGGGGATTCGGCAAAATTCTTTTTGGGCCGGATCTTGATTCTGTGGGTATATATATAGACATTTTTGATATATGTATATTATATATGTGTGTGTGTGTGTATTCATAGATTCCATACATGTAACATGTCAATGCTCATTCATCATTAGTTCAAAACTTCAGAGTTCAAATGTATAATGATAATAATAAGACGTTAGAAGCGTGATTCTCATAAAATGATAAATCCATAATTGTCAATATATGATTATATCATATTCATACTTTGCAAAAGTCTCAAAATGTCATTACATGCTGAAAATTTAAATCACAAGCCATATTTCAATGTTTCATATTTAAAAATTAAAACAGTAAACTCAATATCCAATTCCATATTCTTCTTCATCATCTTCATCAGAATCAAGGTGAACATTTGGTTCCTCTTCAACTCCATTTGAACCAACAGCTGTGGCACTCGCCATGTCATGTGAAACAGTTGCCTCTTGATCATATACAGAGACATGGGCAAGTTGTGCAACCATGGCCTCTAAATCATAACACTCAGGGACTAGATCCCAATTCTTTGTCGCAGCCTCATTGTTGTCCTGTTTCTTATGTGACAACAGGCGAAGGTTGTAGTGTGTGAAGACCAAATCCTCTGCTTTTTTGGAACCCAAGTGATTGCACTTAACTGAGTGTATGAAGGAGTATGTACTCCAATTCCGCTCAGCTGAAGAACTTGCAACCTGTTTGAGTTAGCAGGCAACTTAAAAAAATATATTAAAAAAGTTAAAGTGGTTCCCTTTTTCCTTGCCTAGAGGTGCGGATTCCCGCGGATCCTCCCAGATTCCTCTTGGATCTGGGCAGGATTCCGGAATGGAATTTGGATTCTCTGAGGGATCCATAGAGAATCCGGATTCCATTCTGGAATCCGAGAGGGATCTGGATCTGGATCACTTTGGAATCAGGATCCGGCGCTTTCCAGAGGGATCAGGTATCTCAGTATTTCAATCTCAAGGTTCTCCAATTCAGCCTCCAACCAGATTTTGCATCTCTTGTGAACTCAATTCTAAGTTGCACTTATTTCTTGCCATTCTTTCTTCATAAACTCAGAATTCTGAATTTTTTTCATCAAATTGTCTTTCAATCACTTGGTCTTCTTACTTCAAGATTTCAAATCGCAACACTTAGAATTTCAATTTTCCATGATCAACCTCAACCACATCGTTCTCCTTCATGATCTGATATCATTTTTAATGCTGGGCTGGTGAGGGATGTTGCTGAGCATGGAGCCCAACCAAGGTGGGAATTATGATCTTACTTGGGCTCATGGAGCCCCAAGGAGGTCGGAATTTCAACCTCACATGGGCTCACCCAAGTTGATGCCTTCCAAAATAATGACTGTTTTGATTGAATTTTCATGTTTCAAATTGATTTATCCTTCATTTCCATCTCCTTTCATCAGCAATCCAATTCGTTCTCCCATAATTTGCGATCAGCTAGAGGTTGATCTTGATCCATTTCATCTTCAGCAACTTGGTTGATCTTTGTTTCATTATCAGCAAATTAGTTGTTCAGCCTTTTAATCTTCATCATTGCATTTTAATTCACCATCTTTTCTTTGGTCAAACTCAGAATTTTTGTTTTCTGTCCAACAATTTGCACTTAATTGCCTTATTTTTGGTTCAAGATTTCAAGTTTCATTATCTCAACACTCAGCATATTTCACTTTGTCAACCCCTAAAACCTCTTCTTCACACTTTGATTTTCTCAAAGTGTTGGGTGAAGTTTGAAGGTTTGCTGATCATGGAGCCCAAAGCAGGTCGGAATTCCGACCTTGCTTGGGCTCTTTGAGCCCCAAGGAGGTCAGAATTCCGACCTCACTTGGGCTCGCTCAAGTTTGGCTCTCTTCAAAAAACGCCTAAGTGTTGGTGTTTGGTTCAACCTGCAAAATTTTGTACTTGAAAGCTTGGAGGTGATCAACAAGTGTTTGGGCTAATGGAGCCCAAAGGAGGTCGGAATTTTGACCTTACTTGGGCTCAACCAAGTGGTCCATCCAAAGTTTTTCTAAGTGCTAGCTCGCTGCTTGGGGAGCGGATTTTTTATATATAAAATATAACATTTAAGTATAAGTGATTCTTATGCTTCAAGTTATATCTTATATAAATACTGTCAAGATGTTTGAGAGTGGTTTCAGATTCATAGGAGTTATAAGGGAGATTCTAAAAAAATTCAGACTCAGCCAAATTTCAGTAGTCAGCACACTTCCATCAGTGTTCTCTTCAACAACTTTTCTTGATTTTCCAAGATAAATTTGATATTCGAACATGGATTTTCCAAGAATTCTTATTCATTTCATCATAAATCCCTTGACTTCAATTCCACATCCCTGACTAGCTTGGCCCAGGTCTCACTCATATCCTTGATTGACTCGACTCCCAAACAAGCCAAAGTTGCTCAAACTCATCTCTTAGACTCGGAGACTTGAAAAGTGCATTAAAATAAAACTACCAGTGACAACTACCTAACTGCCAAGCGAAAAGAGGGGGTCCCCATTTGCAATGGACTGATGGTGTGAAAACCTCACAACAAATCCCACAATGGACACTAGTGCAGCGTGCTGATGCCCTTGGACAAATTGGACTTATTTTTCAGTCAGCTCCTTCACCATCCCTAATCCCTCTACATTTTCTAATGATCAATTGACAGCCAACACATCTATTTATAGAAACCATGTATTTTTGGAAAGAGTGCCTCTTGTCTATCCTCCATTGATCTCTTGGTATCATCACACAGTACATCTGCAAAACCATTATTAAAGCTCCTCGACAGATTGCCATTGCCACAACACCTGCACATCTAGGATCATACGCACCCAAAATCTAACTACAACATTCTTAAACACAGCAAATAGGGTCTTGACAGTGGCAAGTTTCTAAACGCCCCTAAACACAAACATTCCATTTCCTTACAACTTTCACCCTCTCTCTACCTTCTCTGCATCCTACAGGAATAGGTCTGATAGGTGCATGAAAACACGAACACCATTTGGTATCAGACGTCACTGCCTGCACACAGTACAGGAGCACAGCCTTTTAGACACAGGCATGTAGATTTGGAAAGGACTGTCTTCAATTTTTTCTTTAGCCTGCTCGTGCAGTCTCAACTAGAGTTGTTTAATTTGCCAATGTTACAAAATTAATGTGTTGTCATTATCTGTAGTTAAATAGATTTACTTGTAGATTAACCTCATATTAGTGACTAAAAGTAACTCTCTTAATATAAGTTGTTTTTCATTAGAAATATATTCTTAGGCTTTTTGAAATCTCTTGTTTTAGGGAAGTCTGAGAAAGGTATGCTTCTTCATGAAATAGGAGATCCAACCTTATATTTTCTAGCCTCAATTTATATGGATTTTGTTGCTTTAATTGAGCATGCCTTATGATCTGTAAAATCTCCTGGTAGTACATGACCCTAAGCATCTGTCAACATGCCTGTACTGTTTGCTGAAAACTTTATTTTGTGGCCTGAGCTGTTATAGTCTTCTGGCATTGTTTTGTATTAATTATCAGCATTTTGATTTATCCACCTAGATGTATTGTTTTATGTAAATTTTGTTAGGTTGACTTAGCAACTCGGGAGTTCCAACCAAGTGTTAGCTGAATTGGATATTCTTCCATGAAAATCTCCCAGGTTAACTTTTTACACCTTAATTTTTAAGAAGTTCACTGCTTAAATGGGTAGACAGATCTCAATTGTTTAGTCTCTGTTTTTGATAATGATTCTAATTGTTGTGGACCAAAATTACAGGATGTCATACATGTTTTCTCTCTTAGATTCCTAATTTCCACCATATCCAAAACAAACTTTGGTTATGCTTAAAAAGCTTTGCTATTTCGTAAAATGGTTAAACTGTCATGATTCTTGGGGTTATTCTCGATTTTACAGAAATATCATCTGAGACTTACAATAATTCTAAGTCCTGCAAATGACGTCTTGACTCTTAGGTAGCATTTCTGCCTGGAAGTACTTTGTGAGAAACACATTTGCCATTCCAATTCACAACATCCATGCCTGCATTGGTGACTAACACATTTGCCATTCCAATTCACAACATTCATGCCTGCATTGGTTTAAGAGTCACGCTGGCATGTGCTCCCAAGGTTGTGATCTTCACCTCTGTTACATGATGTTTCCAGTTATTGTTTTGTAGATCCTTCAAATTTTGTCCATTCTTTATTTCTTGTCACCTGATTGATTCCTGATCCATAGGAAGCAAACATTTTGGACACATATATGACAGCCCCTTGGCTTAGTTTATCTCTTTCTTATCTATCTTTAATCTTTTAAGTTTTTGTCAATCACCTTTACTATGACTAACTTGTCACGTCCATCTTGGTGCAGTGGTTGATTAAGGGATGAACAAACAATCATATGTACGACCGTGGAACTATTTGCATAGACTCTAAAACTACAATCAAACTCACCCATCTCTTCCCAAAATATATCAAATGGATCCATAAGAGTTTGAACCCTTGCGAATGACCATGACACTGCTATAAATAGCACCACCAAGTTGGCTTGCGAGAACATGAAGTGTTGTAGTAGGTTAATGCTATTAGAGTGTACCTAGGAGTTAAGATGCCATTAAGAAGAACAATTGATTATCCCAGATATTATTTTGGCATCCAATCCAACAAGCTGTCAAAAAATTTGATTGTTGTCATCCAAGAGAATGATCAACTCCAAACACGCTAACATCAATTGACTTCTCTCAAAGGCATGCAAGCAGGTTACTACATAGGACAATGGGATTGCATGCCAGCGTTGTGGGCTAAGGTCAATTCTAGAGAGACATGGACTGCACAGCATAACTCAATGCATGCAGGAAAGCCATTGTGTAAAAACTACCATAGCATGGTGTGCTCACGAGTTAGGGGAGGGGACCTAGTAGTTGAGCACCCTAACTTTGTGCTTGTCAAAATTTTATGTGGAAATTCCAGGTCTCAATTTTTTACAGCAGCTCAACTAGCAAACCAACTGCTTATAACTAAGGTTTTAGGATCACATCAACAAATATGATACTAAATCAACATGCTTTTTGCCAAGGTGTCCACAAGACCCCACCCCCTCCCCCCCCGAAAAAAAGTGAGACCCATACTTGGTGCTTGATGTGGGATCACATGATTGTTGCTTTTTAGATCTAAGGAATACGTTTCATTCAATCACGGGTAGTTATCATCAACACTAACAACTTAGACACAACTATTGGTGCAATATTGTTAAAAATATTGGGCATTAAACCAACATGTGGTATAAAACCTATTGAAACATGCTCAACTACTAGCTCTTTTTCCCCTAAACTGACATGCAAGAACTACACATCTATTTTTGGGTGATGCAAGATTGTGTTGACAAGGGATGCTTTTACATTAGAAACTTTTGGTAAAAAGTTTGTGAACTAGGGGAGAGGCCCCCCTATGGTGGAGCACCCTAACTTCACACCCCCCAAAATTTGTCTTGGATATTTCAAATCACTTTCAATCTTGTAGAGTGCTTACTTGTCAAGTCTCCCACTTAAAAAAAATGGTTTCAAGTTTACATGGTCAAATATGATGCTACATCATATGCTTTTTTGGCCAAGGTGTTTGAAATGATCATAAAAAGAAGCAAGACCAATAGTTGAGTGCAAAGTCATGTTTATTGGTGGCCTAATGTGGCATCATATAATTGATTGCTTTTTCAGATTTACTAGAATCTTTTTGGGGATAAGTATTGACATGACACTTTTTGCACTTTACTATTGAACTAATTGTACCTAACTACCATTTCCACTATTGAACCCAGCTCCACTATAGAGCCCTCTCCCCTAAGTGCTCTTTATATGAATCGTTCAAACACTTGATACGACTACTTAAGTTGGTTTACTTCAGCTTTTGAAATCCCCGTGTCTTTGTTAGGTTGATTACCCTTCTAATGAATACAATACTCTTTGTACTGGCATTATTGAGTCATCTTGCTTACATTGACTATGTGTTCAAACCTTCAATTCATGGTAGGACTACGAATCAAATATGTTGAATATTGATGAGGTATTTAGTCCTTTCAATAGTTTGATTTCATAATTGTTCTCAGAAAACACACAAAATATGTCACACATTGGTCTTCTTTGGCTTTACCTTGCTAGGTGTTCCTCTTAAGAAATGTTTTTCTCTCATACGTACTACAACAAACTTGCCATCCTACTAAGCCTTCTCCCTTTGAACTCATTTGTATGCAACTTGAACTCCATGTTGCTCCCTTATAGCTACATTGTGGCTTGTACATACATGAATCTACTTTATGTGTTTTGTGAAGTCCTAAACTTTTATCGTCATATTCCTTTCTTTCACTGCCACTCTCAACAAATACGTGTCACCTAATAGGGACATCCCATACACCACTCAAAATGACATTTGTTTTGTCAATTTGTTCTCCAATTTGTATGCAAACTTTAATTCCACCAACGTAGAACTATGTAGGCTTCTCATCTATCAGACATTTGGGTAGATTGCTAAGACTTTGATTGATAACCGCTGTCTATTTGTTCCTCTACAAATGATATGGAGAGCTATAATTGAGTTGGGTGCCCAATTTCTTCCACAAGGTGTGCTGAAAATAGCTAAGGAATTCAATGTCATATTCCAACATGATGCTGCATGACACTCCATATAACTAAACTATCTCCTTGAATAATAAATCATTTGTTCAAATTTTTGATTAGGAATGAAGCACATCAATTTAGAAAATCTATCCACCACTACAAAGATTGAGTTGTAGCCATTAAAGTTTATGGCCATTCAAGGATAAAATCCATAGATAGTTCCTCCCACAATCTTAGTGGGATGCACAATGTTTTATGCAACCCAATGCCACGTAGGTTGCAAACTTAGATTAAATCCAAATCACCTACGTCAAATGTTCTTTATGTTCTCTTTTTGTTGACATACATCTTTTGTTGATTTCGATCATGTTGCAAGTTACATTTTTATGTTTTCAAAATTTCTTTATTTTTATATATAAGATCACTTGCCAACAAGCACTCTATTGTTGGCAAACAATAAATCAGCAAAAGAGAGTGCATCATAATCACAACGAGCTTAGAATGAAGGCACACCAAAGGACATGTGATGTGATGTATTGTAACTATACTCTCCTAGGTACAACATTTGACCCAAGCATTTTACTAATTTGATACATAATTCCTCAAAAACACCTCTATCCACTTGTTGACAATCTTTGCTTGACCATCTTTTTTGGATAGCAGTTTATACTTGGTGTATGTTTTGCTCTTGCTAAATGAAAAAACTTCCTCCAAAAAGAGTTTAAGAATTTACTATCTTTGTCACTAGAAATACTTTTTGGCAACCTATGTAATATGAAAATTTCTTTAAAATAAAAATTTGTTAAGAAAGAAATGTGGATACTAAATTATCAATGTATTTACCGTTACATAACTACAATCTTTACCTTGGATGCTAAAAGTCTAGCAATAAAGTCCATGGAAATATTTTCCTACTTTTGTTTAGGTATTGTAAGTGGTTGAAGTAGGCTCACAAAAAAGTTTTGTTTCTCCTTTATTTTGTTGGCAAGACATGCATTTTCTGATATATACATGGACATCCTTTTTAAGCCTCCTCCATGAAAATAGCTCACAAATTTGCTTCTATGTTTTATAATATCCTTGATGTCCAACCAAGGTGTGGCATGGGAAAACCTCAAAATCCTCTCCTTGATCCTCCACTAAATATTAGATGCAAATGAATTTTGATCATACATAGCAATAATAAAGTCTTCAATCATCAACAATGGTAGACAATGAACATAAAGTAGGCGTCCTAGATGGTGCATTAGCCATCATGTTTCTCTTGCCTTCGTATGTTGTATTTTAAAATCAAACGTTTGCAAATTGCTTACCCATATTCATTATTGATCATTCAAGTATTTCCTATTCAACAAGTATTTCAAACTATTTTAGATAGTCTTCATAACAAAATTTTCACAAACAAGATATTATCTTTATTTTTCTAGAGTATGCATATTCTAACATTTTCTTCTTCTAAATGGCATATGCATTTTTTTTGCTCTAAAAAGTAACTAGATGTCCCTTTTGAGTTAGGGGAGAGGAGCCAATAAGTGCCCGGGGTCCTAAACGCGCGATGTTAGTGGCGCTGATAGGGGCCCACACGTAATCACATCAAACACCATTATATGTCCACGTGGTTTTGAAAAGTCAACAACAAAATAACAACATAATACAATTTTAATTGCACCATATTAGGACAAACTGTATTTTTTTATATGGAGTAAATACAAAATTAGATCCATTTCTTGACGGACAATCAACCTATCATTCACACTGACAGGTTCTAACATAGGTTAAATCGGGCCGCTCATTACAAAAAGCAAAACTTTTCTACCTCGGTTACACTCTTGTCCAATCACTTATATGTGAACATTTAACCATGAAATGAGGCCCGCCACCTCAACCATAGTGCACGGTATAATCAACGTAGTGTTTCATGAACACACATTGATCCAAGACATGTTGACAGTTGCCACCTCAATGCTACTAGTCAAACATGTACTGCCTACATATATGTTGCCAAAATGTTTTGCCATTCCTCTTTAAGTGCACAAGGTGTGGTCACTTCAACAATAAACCGCTTGCAAAATTAAAAAAAACTTTTGTAAGGCCACCAATAACTGTTAAAGACCCATCAAATCTTAAATAAAGCAGTCATCAGATGAATTCTTGCAAGTAAAGTTTGAAATTCAAATTTCAAAATTTCAAGAGTGCTCAAAGTAAAGGCAAGTAGACTTCAAACATCCCATTCAGCCCATTTAACCCCCAATAGAGAACAAAAAGAAAATAGAGCACAATACAACAAGAATTGAAGCTATTTAGCCAGGTATGTTCGTGTTTATTACTGGTTAATGTTATTTTTCTATTGCCTTTGCTGTTGAATTCATTTGCACATATCTATCCATTGTACTATTTCCTGAATATTATTTTCATTTCCAAACCCTTACTGGTTAAACACATTGTCATGCTTTTTTGGTTTTTATGTCGTTTCATTCATCTTTTCCATTATAGTTTTGATAGTATCCACGATTCTATCCTTTCTACTATTTCATTCACTTATAGTTTTTTACACATCCATGTTTATATCCTTTCTGCTGTTACGATCATGTTCATTTCGCTTGAAGATTTGTATATGATTATTGATGACCTTTCCTTCATTCCACTTACTACATTCTACATGCTTCCTTCTACGTTTCCTACATTTTCCTTTTGGTTACAGTTATCTAAAAGAGTAGACAAAAAGCAGACAACAAATATTTGAAGATATATTTTCTAGGTATTTATGTGTTTTAGTGCTATGTTTTTTTCCTATATTGTCCTTTTTGTTCGATACTATCTACCGCTTCCTTCATGTTCATTTCACTTACAATTTTGTAGACCCTTACCTCTGCCTTTCCCTTTATGTTCATTTCAGTTACAGTTTTGTATACCCTTGCAGTTTAACATCTGAACAGTTTCTTTGTATCCCTCAACTAATTTCGCTTTCAACTTTCACTATTATGTACTTTCCAAATTCTCCTTTGCTGTTCCAAAGTCAAACTCCATTTGTAATCTGTATCTAATGTATCTATCATTTTCTGTATTCGATTTGTATAGAACTTCTATATTTGCATTCATGTTCAATACATTCCAACTTATCTATCTTATCTAACCTCTGTCATGTTTACTATTTCCTTCATGTTCATATATATATATATATATATATATATATATATATATATATATATATATATATATATATATATATATATATATATATATATATATATATATATATCACGTTCTGTTGCTTGTATTTGTTCCTTCCTGTTTATTGAATTTCCACTTTACCTATGATAGATGACACTCGACAATTGGCCATGATCCAATCCAGACAATGGAGTTGGACAAAACTAAGTACTGATGCTAGCAACATAGAACACTATTAGATTGTGAAGAACTATCAATATGATAGAGACAACTACTTGAAGGCCCATAGGAAACTGAGAAGTCTACATCTTATAGCAACCTATCTTCCATATGATGCAAATGAAGTTATCCTAGCTTATATTTTGGAAACATCCTCTACCTTACCCTAGAGACCCATTCCTCATAGAGAATGCCTAGTGGAGATCCCATATCCATCAATTCAAGCACAACAAGAATGGATTGCGAGCCAATCTCCTCTAATTGACGAATTCTTTTTCGCTTCATATCCTTGTGATGATAATTTGCTACCCACCACACCTTTTTTTTTTTTTTTTCTATTCTTACATATTCAAGGTCATTTTAGAGTCATGACATACCAACTATATCAATAGATTTTTTCTAGACAACTATGGTCCACAACTAAGAGAGTGCTTAGAAACTCTTTCAGACCAAGAAATTCTTCAGAGAGTAGTTACCGACCAAATCCCATCATGGGTTTTTACCAAGGTATACATTAAAAGTCATACTAGTTTCTTTCCCACGCTTCCTTGTCGTGTGTACACTCAGAAAACTATGTGGAAAGAGCCTAGACTGGCTACCTTAGCTCACCTAGTTGACCCAGAAAGTTTCAGCCATGAATCACAATCAGTCTAATTGCTCTATTTCTTTGTCTCTATATGACCTCCTCCCTGCTATCATTAGTTGACCATATTCATTCATAACCATCCAACAAACTAAACAAACAATAATACAATCAAACAAGGGAATCATAACTCATGTGTTCAAGCATCACAGACACATTACGACTAGAATATTAGGCAATCGGAAAATGTAGAAGAGTTTCTCATTCAAGAATATCTATTGACATTCAAAGGCTAGCATCATCCTTCTTCTTATTGCATGATAGATGGGGAAGGCATGGTGATCCAAGGAGAACTGACGTCTAGTGATAAGAGAAACAACGAGGATGATTGCCCATAAAAGAGGTGTCTGCTTCCCTCTAGAGCCTGAAACCACACATCCAACTCTTGAGGTGAGCAATACAACACCTCTTCAAAGCAATTTAGACCCTCGTACACCATCAAAGCAAGATATTACACCGGTGACAACACCTCTAGTGATGATGCAACCTAACAACACATTTGAAATTCATAGCGGCAAGGATGTTTTTGATTCAAATTCAGAAGTGGACTTTGTTTAGCCAACTGAGAATGATTCAAATTCTCAAGTGGAGTTGGTTCAGGTAGCATGGAATGAATTAAATTCTCAATTGGACTTGGTTCATTCAGCAGAGAATGAAAGTGAGAGCCTTGGATTGCCATAAGAGCGAATACTACCAACATGGTTGGCTGAATGGGTTGAGAATGCGGGTGCTGACTTGATAGCCCCACAACAAGATTCCTGTTTCACTTTCCCTACTCCACACACCACTTTTGTGTCGGAAATAGTACACCACTATGTAGAATGTATGCAACCACATAGATATGTGGATGCAGATATGACACAAGAAACATGTGAAGATGGGAATGGGGAGGATGAAAGCATAGAGTCACAAATATGTGAGATACCGAGTTCTCAACACAAAATGTTGTTGAGAAAGTTCTTAAAGCTTCCGGTTTGTCAGCAGGAAACCTTGTTGAGCAAGTTAACATTTTTTGATTACATGGAAGTGTTGACAGAGGGTGAGGTAAGGATGAAAGAAGTGGAGGAGATAAAAGAGAGGAAGATAGAGTAGATCATAGAAAACAAGGTTGAATGCAAACTAGCAAAGGAAAAGAAGGTGAAGGATAGAAAAGAAAACGAGATTGGGTGTAAGGAAATGCAAAGGCTGAGAGAAGAAAAGGAGAAGGACAAACAAAAGCGAGTGAAGGCAACAAAGGAACACAAGGCTAAGAAAAGGAGGGTTGAGGAACACCGCAGAGATTTGGAAAGATACTGGATGTTATGCAATCCATCCACTCCATCCATGTTGCTTCCTGAAGGCCATCTTGTAATGCGGGATTTGATAAACATCTACATCCCATACCATTCAATGGCTTCTAATTGTGCACCACCTTCAACATCTACTATGTTTGGTGGTGCTCACAACTAGAGTCGAGGAGTTCCAATACATGCTCGAAGAGGTGGATATTGCAACACAATACATGGTGGAGTGAGTATAATAGTGAATAGGGGTAAAATGGCTTCACACCTATTCAAATGTTGTATGTTGTGTAAATGTATGGGGGAAATATGAGATCTACTCCTAAATCCAAATTTCCAAAGGAGAGATCCAATTTGATCAACCAAGAGGTTAATGCACAATTGAATCAATCTATGGAGAATATGAAAGAGAGAGAAAAACCCTATATTTCCCTGTGGTAGAATTGAAGTGTTTAGAATTTGAAATGATTGAAATATAAGTACTGACCTCAAATTAGGGCAGATCTAAAAAATGCCAACTTCTAATGCCTGTGTGTACTTTAAGGAAAATCTACAATCTGTTTCGGATTGGAAATGCCAAGATAGAGAAAACCCAAAAATCTTTTGCTAAGATGAGCTTAGGTCGACTTTGACCCTCATAAAAGGTCAAAAGCTAGATTCTTTATTTGAAGGTCTATCCTGATTTTGTTTGCAGATCTTAGAAGTTCGCTGAAAAGGGTATCCAAATCCGCTCTCAGATTCGAAATCCCGCACCTGTACCTACAAGAAAATGGGGGTTTTTGTTTGTATGGGGGGTTTGCCTTGGTCAAACCCCAATTTAGGAATTAACCTTGAAATTGAATTGAAATGTAGTGTGCATAAACAAAGTAATTGAAACAAATCACCTCGCTTATGTTGAAGTCCTTGTAGAGGATTCGAATCCTCAAATCCACAAGTAGGAATCCTTCAATGGATGTAGGATGTCTCCAATCAATGACATTTGATCTTTGCATATGAGGAGGCTTGGATGAATGTGGAAGGATGGATCTTCAAGGGGGCTCCAAAGAGATTGAATCTTTCAATGGCTAACAATGAATCTCCTTGATGGATGAATGCTTGAACACTTGAATGCTTGAAGGCTTGCTTGAATGCTTGAATTCTTTCTTGCACTTTAGAGCTTGAGAGAGACCTTGATGATCTCACAAAACTTGATTGAGTGATGGAGAAAATGAGAGAGGAAGGCCTCCTTTTATAGTGAACTAGGGCACAATCCTCTAGAGGGGCCACCTTGGAGAATTAAATCCCAATTAGGTCATAACTTTTAGAAAATATACCTAGATTAAATGCAATTAGAGGATTTACCATTCCAAAACCCGAAATAGCCAACTCGGAGGCGGGAAAATAAATATCCCCGAAACCTGATACCCAGAAATCAAGGAATTTGGAAAATTGAAAGAGGGGGAAAAAATCGAGGTTGGGACTAACCTAGTCAGGTTCGAGCTCGATTCTGACCTAGTCAGGATCAACCTCAAATTTGACCCTGGGCCCAGATCCAGTCAGAATCAGGATAGGAGGTCCCGAGGATGCCTGAAGACCTAGAAATGATACCAGAATGGGATAGAATGCCAGGGATAGGCATAAAATCCTATGATGACTGTGATGAAGGCCAGGAGGACCTATTTCTAAGTCCTACCTAGAAAATAGAGCCATGGAAAAAGAAAATTAAGGAGAATCCTTGAGATCCTAACCCTAATTTCACCTAAAATGAAGCAGAAAAGAAGTGGAAAGCGGGAAGAAAGCCAAATACATGCAAAGACCTGATCAAGGTGCTTAACATGACCCCATACCACTTACTCGGATGACTAAATGCTCTTATCATGGAAGTGCTTCCATTTTAAGACGATACATTAAGCCCCCACTTTAGCAAGAGTATGGACTCGATGCAAACTCTTGGTAAAAGAGATTAGAATGAAAAGATAATCTTATCGTAATCCAAGGGACAAAGAGAAACCTTAAGCCCCCAGGGACTCAAGTCTTCGTCGACTCCTAGATCACAATAAGAGAGACATCTCTAGAGAGAGAAAGAAGGTGTGATTACCTCACCCAATGAGAACCTATGTCCCATTGTGAACCACACAAGAAAACAACACAACTGGAAAGATGGAATTAAACCACCTAGTGAATGTGGCTACTCACTAGTCAACCCATCAAGGATTCATCCTTAGGAATATTTTATTCCATAAGAATAAAACCAAAAAAAACAATAAAGAGATCCAGTCTTAAGGACACCTCTGGCCTTAAGGGATCAAAATATATGTATGTTTGAAACTGGAGGGATCAAGAGATCCTAAAATATAAATCCATGCTTTAAGGATTAGTTACTAATCCAAAAAGGGAGAAAAGGTATCTTGAAAAATATGTGCGTATCGAAAAGTGCGTGTGTGCAATAGGTGAGCAGAGCGTATGCCCCCACGTTAAATTCATTGCTGACACTTTAACAGGAGCAATGACTTTAATGGAAACATAAACAACTTGAGTGATTACGTTTCCACATTGAGATGCCCCTAGATGAAGACAAATCAAGGGAAATATCACAGAAACATATAGAGAACACAAAAGGGATCTACCTACCATGGGGTCAGTATGATCATAAGATTATATATATATATATATATATATATATGACATGACATGACATTATTGCAAATGAATTGACATCATTCCCCAAAGAAAGTAGAACTATGATCACAAAGGAGGAAAGATCACATAAGATATACGAAGGAGAATCTTTTCGGACCATGACATGGAGACCAAAAAGAATTAGTGCTACCATATCTCGAATCCAAGCAGATGACACAAGGAAACATTTACGAACAATAGCGCAACTACAACATAACATTGAACAACGCATAGAAGAATAGAGATACATATAGAGGAATTTGAACAACAATTTCGATTCCTTTATCACCTTGTACCAATTGAGTAACAAGGATTGTATAAAAGAATCTAACAACATTTAGCAAACACATTACAGGAGAAGCACAGTACAACAAGCAAACACACAACAAAGCTACCACGAAGGACAAGCCGATCAAGCGTGCCGCCTACTTTCCCCATCTTGTTGTATATCATTTAGGGAAGGTGGGTAACTCGTAAGAGGGACTATATCCAACACAGTAGGAATGATAGCTAGTTCCAAACAAGGATCCTCTTGAGAATCACAATGTTTGATACTAGGTGTAAGAGTTAATTTGATGAAAGCATATTAGGTAAATCAATGTCAATGTCAATAGTCTCATATTCATCATTAACATCATCAGTATCATCAAGAGTATCTTCTTCATCCAAATTAATCAAAATAGGATCTAAGATACGAATAGAATCATCATAATCATGCATGTGAACATCATTATTAGTAACAACCTCTTCTAACACATCATGCATAGGTTTATCTGAGGAAGGTAGAGATCCTTGAAGAATAGAATTATGAGCTTTAGCATGAGCACGACTCTTTTTACGACGTTCATTAGCAGATCGATTACATTTTGATTTATTTGAAATAGGTTGACAACTAGGAGGAACAATCACAAGATCCTTCACAGGTTCTTTAGGAAGATCAATAGGATTATTAACAATAGGAGAAACAATCACAGGATCTTTGATAGGTTCGGTAGAAGGAACTTGGTTAACAGAACTAGAAGTCATAGTTATAGGAGGTATAAAAGGTGTAGGCAAAAGACCACGATTAAGATCCATAAGAGGTATGCTTAATTCAAGAATCTTATGATGTTTATAGGCTTGATATGATCGAAAAAGATTATCAGGTCGAGGAGGACATGAATTAGGTAATGAAGGCCAAAAGAAATCAAGAGCAACACAATCTCTAGGCCTAGAAGGTTGATATAAACTATGATTAATCGTCTTTATTTCATCATCATGAATGAACTTAAGACACTTATGGATAGGTGAAGCAACAACATGCATGGCAGTCAACCAAGGCAAACCTAGCTTAACTTGAAATTGATCAGAAGTAGGAACAACAATAAAGGTAGTGTTCACAATTTTTCCAAAAAGTTCAATCGGTAAAGTAATAGAACCAAATGATGGATAAAGAAAACCATTACAAGTTTGAATCCACACATCCGATGTATCATAAGCATCACGTTGTAAGCTTTTCATAAAAAGATTTTCTTCAGTAATAACATTAACTAAGGATGTAGGATCAACAAGACAACCACGAGTAGGTATTTGAGAAATTCTAGCAACAATGTAAAGGGGACCATCAGGAGCCTTAATAGTCTCAGAGTCATCAAAGGTAATTAAAAGTTCCCGAGGTCTTTTATTCTTAGGTTGTTGTCGAGGTTTAGGTTGAGTTTTCAATTTAGGATTAGGTTGAGTTTTTAGTTTAGGTTTAGGTTTTGGTCGAGGTTGAGATTGAACTTGAGGTTGAATTTGAGGTTGAGGTGGAGATATAGATTGACCAACATGCTCCACTTGATTAACAACATGATTGAGATCATCCGTCTTTGAATCATACACAATTTCCATAGCAGATGGCTGAGAAATTGTATTAGTATCATGCATAGGTAAAGGGTTCGTATAGATTTGAAGGTTTTGATTAGGAGGAGAGACAGATTTGTTTCCACTACCATCAAGATTATCAACAGATAAGGCATTAGAGTCAATTAAGTCTTGCACCTTATGTTTTAAAGAATAACATTTCTCAGTATCATGACCCTTCTGATGATGATATTGACAAAAAGCATTTTGATCAAAAGATTTAGAAGCAATTGTAACAGGTAAAAGAGGACGAATAGGAGGTAAAGTAATCATATTAGCAGCTAACAACCTATTCATAATAGCATGCAGTAAAGGTTCAGAAAGAGGAGTAAATGTACGATTTAATCGAGAAATAGTGGATGCAGAAGTGGCATTGTGAGATGCAACAACTTGATCAACAACTGCATTCATTTGTTTGTTTATCTTGACATAGTTGTTGAATTTTTTGAAATGTGTTTGGATTAGGAGCAACATCACTCTTATCAACTGGAACAAGAGCCATTGGAGTTGTGCTCTCAAATTGACTCACTTGTAATTGATAATGATGAAGCGCTGCACAAAGTTGTTGAAAAGAGGTAAATTTAGTAAGCAAAATCTTATCTCTAATATCCTTTTGCAAATTTGAAATAAACATATGTTGAATATCCATATCATGAATAGGATAAGAAATCTGAGCATACAAATGCTTAAATCTACCAATAAATTCAGTTATTTTTTCTTTAGCACTTTGTTTACAATGCATCAAGTCAGTCAAAGACACTTGTGGGCCAATGTTGTTTTGAAATTGTTGAATAAAGGCATTAGCAAGTTGTGGAAAGGAATCAATAGAATAAGGAGGCAAGGAACAATACAATTGTAAAGCCTTGTCACGGAAGGTTCTAGCAAATAGTTTGGCTAAAATCCTATGGTCATGAGCATAATCACTACAAATGATTTGGAATGTTTTAACATGATGAACATGATCTCCTTTTCCATTATAATTCTCGAGATGAGGCATCTCACCTTGTTGAGGAATAGGAGTACGAATAATGTCTTAGGACAAGAGACTTCCCATGTCACATGTAGGAATACTAAACTTGTTTTGAGTTAAGGAAGCAAGTTGTTGTTGTAAGGATGACACAGTTTGAGCCAAACTGATGATTGTTGAATCATTAGAGGAAATAGGAGTAGCAACATTAGACACACTAGGTAAAGTGTAAGAAGCTGCAGGAATAGAAGACACAACTGGAGGAACACTAGGAACTACAGTTGGAAGCGGATTGGAATAAGTAAAAGGAACATTATGATATGAAGGTTGTGATGTAGGAAGGGACACAGGAGGAACACTCATAGGAACAGAGGGAACCGTCACAGTCACCAAAGAAGGAGTATAGGTAGGAATACTAGGTAAAGGATTAGAAGGAGGTTCAACACTAGTGATAGGAGGAATCAACCCTAAATCTTGAGCTTCTTGAACTAAAGGTTTAACATTTGAATGCACGAGGTGAGTAATACCATGCAAGAGGTTAACACCTTGATCACTATCACAGAGAACTTTCTTAAGAGCCTCTATAGCTTGAATGGAATCTTGATTATGGTTCTCTTGAATAAGCCAATTACCATTTTATCAAGTTCAGTGGAAAGTTTTTGGACTTGTTTAGGAGGAACTCTTAAAGTGTCATCCTCATCATGAGATGAGTGAGAAGAGTTTTTCTCCATAGTAGGATTGGAATCATGAAGAATCAAGTTATCATCCAGGATCCTAAGGAAAGGAGAGGAAGATTCAGGATCAAAGGCACCCATGAGTCTACGACTTCTTCTAACTAGAATATTATAAGTAGGACTAGTAGTAGTAAAGCTCATAAACCAATGCGATGCAAATGAACTAAACTACAACCACATAAAGCATGAATATTTTTATATTTTTGAAATCTAATTAGCATGCAAGATCTAACACAAAAGATAAATCTAATACTAACAAGATAAATGAAATCTAACACCACAAAACACAATAGGGCATCTAATTCCACAAAAGAAAGGAGAGTAAGTATGTCGGGTTCACCAAAATGAATAGTGAAGGTGAACACACACAATAAGACAAAGGAAAATCTAACACCAAAAAGAAAGAGAGTAAGCTAGTCGGGTTCACCAAAATGAATAGGGGTAAAATGGCTTCACACCTATTCAAATGTTGTATGTTGTGTAAATGTATGGGGGAAATATGAGATCTACTCCTAAATCCAAATTCCCAAAGGAGAGATCCAATTTGATCAACCAAGAGGTTAATGCACAATCGAATCAATCTATGGAGAATATGAAAGAGAGAGAAAAACCCTATATTTCCCTATGGTAGAATTGAAGTGTTTAGAATTTGAAATGATTGAAATACAAGTACTAACCTCAAATTAGGGCAGATCTGGAAAATGCCAATTTCTGATGTCTTTGTGTACTTTCGAGCAAATCTGCAACCTGTTTCGAATTGGAAATGCCAAGACAGAGAAAACCCAGAAATATTTTGCCAAGATGAGCTCAGGTCGACTTTGACCCTCATAAAAGGTTAAAGGCTAGATTCTTTATTTGAAGGTCGATTCTGATTTTGTTTGCAGATCTCGGAAGTTCACCGAAAAGGGTATCCAAATCCGCTCTCAGATCCGAAATCCCACACCTGTACCTACAAGAAAATGGGGGTTTTTGTTTGTATGGGGGGTTTTCCTTGGTCAAACCCCAATTTAGGAATTACCCTTGAAATTGAATAGAAATGTAGTGTGCATAAACAAAGTAATTGAAACAAATCACCTTGCTTATGTTGAAGTCCTTGTAGAGGATTTGAATCCTCAAATCTACAAGTAGGAATCCTTCAATGGATGTAGGATGTCTCCAATCAATGACATTTGATCTTCAACACCAATCTTGATTTGATCTTTGCATATGAGGAGGCTTGGATGAATGTGGAAGGATGGATCTTCAAGGGGGCTCCAAAGAGATTGAATCCTTCAATGGCTAACAATGGATCTCCTTGATGGATGAATGCTTGAACACTTGAATGCTTGAAGGCTTGCTTGAATGCTTGAATTCTTTCTTTCACTTTAGAGCTTGAGAGAGAACTTGATGATCTCACAAAACTTGATTGAGTGATGGAGAAAATGAGAGGAAGGCCTCCTTTTATAGTGAACTAGGGCACAATCCTCTAGAGGGGCCACCTTGGAGAATTAAATCCCAATGAGGTCCTAACCTTTAGAAAATATACCTAGATTAAATGCAATTAGAGGATTTACCATTCCAAAACCCGAAATAGCCAACCCGGAGGCGGGAAAATAAATATCCCTGAAACCCGATACCCGAAAATCAAGGAATTTGGAAAATTAAAAGAGGGGGGCAAAATCGAGGTTGGGACTGACCTAGTCAGGTTTGAGCTCGATCTTGACCTAGTTAGGATCAACCTCGAATTTGACCTTGGGCCCAGATCCAGTCAAAATCAGGACAGGAGGTCTCGGGGATGCTCGAAGACCTAGAAATGATACCAGAATGGGACAGAATGCCAGGGATAGACATAAAATCCTATGATGACTGTGATGAATGCCAGGAGGACCTATTTCTAATTCCTACCTAGAAAATAAAGCCATGGAAGAGGGAAATTAAGGAGAATCCTTGAGATCCTAACCCTAATTTCACCTATAATGAAGCAGAAAAGAAGTGGAAAATGGGGAGAAAGCCAAATACATGCAAAGACCCGATCAAGGCGCTTAACATGACCCCATACCACTTACTTGGAGGGCTGAACACTCTTATCATGGAAGTGCTTCTATTTTAAGACGATACAAATAGATGGATCAATAGGGGAGGAGAACATAGCTCTTGTTGCATTGTCAAGGCCATCACCCACCTCACCACCACCTACTTTTCCTTCTTGGTTTCCCTAAATTAGGGATGAATTTGGTTGCAAGTTTATAGTGATTTTTTTGCATTTTGTTTCCAACTATGTTATTTTTTTATAATTGATTTGAAGGAGAAGGTTCAATTGGTTGTAAAGCATTTTGTTTTGAACTTTGTCCTATGTCTGAAACTGATATGTAAATGATATCCTCTTCGTGTAATATGATGATTGAGCCAAGATGTCAACAATTCAGTGTTAATACATATAATTTCAATTCCAATGTTGGGGATGGAGTGTTTAACAAGTGATTTGCACCATGGTTTCAATGTGATTGTTAATGCTTTCCGACTTCATTTTAGTTTATTGGTTGTAGGGTTTCAAAATTAGTGTTGAGGATTTTCAATGCAAAAACAATAATGGACATAAATTTGAACATTTAGTTTGCAATTGACATATATAGGGGAGAGGAGCTAGAACGTGCACACCCTAACTTCTAGGGTCCACGTGGCCACTCCCTTTTTTTATTTGCCACCTCAGCTGACCTAGTTGGCAACCCGAAATCAAAAGTTGAGCCCATTTGGGAATGCCTAGCAATGTGTCGCGACATGATTGGCGCAAGGTAGGAAAAACTTACCATTTTGGACTATCAACCAGGACGTGCTTAGTCACCAAGGTGAACATAGCAATTTAGCCTTGGATACATATTATAATGGACGCATGAGGTGTTGTTGCTATGCCACCCTATCCACCACCCTGACCGCCAATACTTCCCACCACCACCTTATGTTGCAACATTGCAGTTGATTACCTTTTCAGGCATAAGCATGTACAAGGTAACATGAATTTTCTTTTCTTATCAATTATCTATTCTTATCAACATGATACCTTCTGGCCAAGGTCAAGTGCAATATCTATTCTTATCAGTTCAATATCTACTTGTAGAAAGAGGCCTCTATATGTAGAGCAACATGCAACTGCATTTACTATGTGTCAAGTCACCTTAATTTCCCTTAATGGGACTATATTTCTCATCACAATTCCATTCAATACTCCTTCATCGCAGATTGAGACACATAACATTCCTTTCATTCCTGCGCATTCTGAAGTCTTCCATGAGTTGGGAGCAGAAAAGTACTCAGCAAAGAACCCTGC
The DNA here is from genome assembly GCA_027943335.1 of Chamaecyparis obtusa. Taxonomy (NCBI): domain Eukaryota; kingdom Viridiplantae; phylum Streptophyta; class Pinopsida; order Cupressales; family Cupressaceae; genus Chamaecyparis; species Chamaecyparis obtusa. The sequence continues at coordinate 33,870 of BSBK01010742.1, read as the reverse complement.
AAACACAAAATGCAACCATTATCTGCTTGCCATGGACCACATTCTGCATCAACTTTTTAGGTAATATGTCGTTTGTTAGCATTTTTAAAGTTGTATCCTATTTTTTCCAATTTCCTCACATTGGGTTTTTGTGGTTGCAGGACAAATCGTTCACTTTCTATGGGATGATGGAGATTTTGAGGTAAAGGAGGTAGAAGACGATGACAAGTGGTGGGAGGAGGAATGGGAACTTGTTTACCATTTTCTCTTTGATGGTGGTCGATGAATCCTATGTTGGTTGATTTTGTTTGCTTGTTTGGCTAACACTAACCTCCATTGTCAATACATGTTAGGGTGATCTATTGTTCACCTTTCAAGTTAGGGTGTGCATGTTCTGGCTCCCCACCCCTACGAAGTTACATTTACATACATATCTATATATGTACATACACATACATACATATATACATGCACATACATACATACATGCATGCACATACATAGATACGTACCTGTAGTTTCATACATACATACACATACACACATATGCATCTCTGTATGTATGTATGCATGTGCACAAGCATTTATGTAGGTTAGGGGATAATGGAATCCAATTTTAGTGTTTGTGGGTTTTCAATGACATTGCTAATGTTAAGAGATTCCAAATTCATTTCAATTAATTAGTTTTGGGTTGCCAATTTCAAACATGCATTGCAAAGCTACAAGTCACCACTTCCATTATAAAGAATTGTAAATCACCACTTCCATAACTTCAATTTTGTTCTTGTGGGCATCACACGTGTTGAATGTTGTGAATTAGTATCACCTAAGCAGGTCCAAAATGGAGACAACAATTTAATATCTTGTGCATATGACATGTTGTGACTTACAAGCTTTCATCTACATACACAGTAGTGATGTTAGAAGTTTCATGGCAATGCCATTTCAAAACAATAGAAAGTGCATTGAAAACAAAAATGAAATGTGTGTAGCAATCCTACGAAAGCATCAAAAGACACCCAATAATTAAGGATGTTGTAGAATATCTTTAAAATCTAAAGAATTGTAAATCACTACTTCCATATCTTCAATTTTTATCATGTCAACATAATGTGTTGATTGTTATGAATTACTATCACCTAAGGAGCTCCAAAATCGAAAGAACATTTTATGATCTTCTTTTTATGGCATGTTGTGGCTTACAAGACTTTCAACACTAAAGAGATTCTACAACATCCCCAAGTAAAGAGCGCTTTCAATGCCTTTAATGGGTTTGCCCAAACATAAATGAAAATAGTAAGTGAAATAAACACGAAAGGATTCCATAGATAGGATTCAGTAAATCAGTTGTTGGTTTGTGCACTCTTGTTAGTATGGTTTATCAATTTAAAGCTTTGCTTGGAAGAAATCATCCAAGTTGTAACATGGACATATCCACTAGTTAGCAATTGTTGAAACATAAATTAAAACAATTAGGGAATCCTCATATTTTGATTTGGGGTAGCCATCTCGGCCACGTAGGGTGGCTGATAAAAAAATGGGTGTGGAATGTATAAGTAGGCATATGGAACACTAGGTCTGAAACCCTCCAACCAATAAATTGTAATGACTTGTATATCCCCTTCGAGTGTAATTGGTTTCAAAAAAATAGATAACCCATTAAACCCTTAGCTCCCAACATTGGAATTGAAGTTGCATACATCTACTACATTGAAATTGACAACCTAAAACTGATAAGTATAATTGAATTTGGAATGCAGTAACAAGCACATTGAACGGTTAATTGCCATTATTGGAATTGAAATTAACAATATCTACTACATCAAAAGACATATTGAAATGAATATGGAATGTAGTAACAAACACATTGAACCCCTAATTGCCAAGATTGGAATTGAAATTGTCTATGTCTACCACATGCAAAGACATATTGAAATGAATTCGGAATGCTACAACAATCACATTGAAACCAAGAAACAAATAACTTATTAAAGCTTGGATCTATAAAATTGGAATTGAGATAAAAAAAAATTAAGCTTGCAAGCATATAGTACAATGTAATTGACAACCTAAAACTGATAAATTGAATTGAATTTGGGATGCAGTAACAAGCAAATTGAATCCCTAATTGCCAAGATTGGAATTGAAATTTTCTATGTCTACTAGATCAAAAGACATATTGAAAGAAATTCAGAATGCTACAATAATCACATTGAAACCAACAAGCATATTACTTATTAAACCCTTGATCTATAAAATTGTTATAGTACAATGTAATTGACAACCTAAAACTGATGAATTGAATTGAATTTGGAATGCAGTAACAAGCACATTGAACCCCTAATTGCCAAGATTGGAATTGAAATTGTCTATGCCTACCACATCAAAAGACATATTGAAATGAATTTGGTATGCTACAACAATCACATTGAAGCCAACATGCACATGACTTATTAAACCCTTGATATATAAAATTGAAATTGAGTTAAAAAAATTGACCTTGCAACATATAGTATAGTTAATTGACAACCTAAAACTGATAAGTCGAATTGAATTTGGAATGCAGTAACAAGCACATTGAATTGTTAATATCCATTATTGGAATTGAAATTAGCAATATCTACTACATCAAAAGACATATTGAAATGATTCCGAAATGCTATAACAATCACATTGAATCCAACAAGCACATAACTCATTAAACCCTTGATCTATAAAATTGGAAGTGAGATAAAAACATTGAAATTACAAACATCTAGTACACAGTAACTGACAACCTATAACTGATAAATCGAAATACATTTGGAAAGCAGTAATAAGCACATTGAACCCTAGTTTGCCAAGAGTGGAATTGAAATCAACTATATCTAGCTAATCAAAAGACGAATTGAAATGGATTTGGAATTCCTTAACAATCACATTGAAACCATGTTGTTGATAACTTAATAAACTCAAACCCTTAAACATTCGAATTGAAATCAATGCTGAAACCCTCGAACCAATAAAATGAAATGAATTAAATATCGGTTTGGATTAAAATAGAAACCTAATATTGATAATGTTAAATGAATGTGGAAAGCAGTAACAATCATATTGAACAAGCACATAACATATTTAAGTTTTCATCTATAACACTAGAATTTAAATCAAAACCATGAACAATAAATTTGAATTAAAATAACATATACCTTTTGAAATCCTTAACTGCCAACATTGGAATTGAAAGTAATAAAGCATAGGCATATGAGTTATTTTGGAGGATTACTCAAAGTAGTATGGAAGAATGACAAAAACCATATTTTTCGGGTGGAATTCAATACAAATTTGAGTAATCTCTTAGAGATACTCAAACTTGAGCATGATTGAATAAAGTGAAACCCTTAACACTAAATCTGAAAACCTCAAGCCAATAAAATGTAATGAGAACTATACAAAGTGCATTGTAATCCCAAATCAAATGATCATTGCAATCCTACAAAAGCATTGAAATGCATCCAATAATCAAGGATGTTGTAGAATATCTTTAAAATCTAACAAATTTTAAATCACTACTTCCATATCTTCAATTTTCTTCATGTCAACATCACATGTGTTGATAGTTTGCAGTACACTGAAATTGACAACCTAAAACTAATTAAATGAACATAATTTGGATTGCAGTAAGAATCACATTGAACCCTTAATTGGCTATATCTGGTTAATCAAAAGACAAATTGATGTTAACATGAAACGTTATGCATATCCCTTAGTCATGAAAATGATTACAACAAAATAATACTTTTGAATGCTTTAATCTCTAGTAGTGGAAACAGAAATGCAAATCCTTGAAAGTAGTATTTGAGAAGCTAGAACCAACAAAATGAAATGAAGTCAGAATGCATGGACAATCACATTGAAACCCCCAACATTGGAATTGAAATTTAAAACCCTTAACAATAAATTTGACACGGAAGGAGGAAAAAAAAAGTCCAAAAAACCTACAACATGCAAAAAATAAAAATCCACAAAACCCAATAGGGCAAAAAATCCTCAAACCTGTAAGATAGAAAATAAATTTGCCATAGACAACAAATGGAACATAAATAACTTGAAAACCATAACTAAATCCCGAAGCAGTAAAAATGGAACACCTATAATAGAGAAAATGAAAGAAAATTGCAATACATTTACAAATCTCAGTCAACCATGTAGCATATAGCTTATTAAACCCTTAAACCCCAACAATTGTGCAACCCATTTACATTCGTGGTCAACCCGTCATGAAGAAAGCTTAATAAACCCTTAAACCCCATCATTTCAGTAATCAAATCCAATGAAACTTGTAAAATATGAATAACAAAACAAGGATAAGCATAGTAGGAGGCTAAAAATGAACAAGGATGCATGAGGACCCGAAAATATCTATTTTTATTCCTTGTAAACATGCCACACTCATTATAACACAAGAGTTCAATTCCCTTAATGTAATAATGTTAATGAACACAATAAACCATGTTAAAAAACACAAAGCAACATACATATGCCCTTTGAAACCAAAGACATGCAAAACAACATAGTGGAGGTATGTGAGTGAAACAAGGAAAGAAACAAAAATAACACAGATTTAAATGGGCACAATGGAGAGAAGTGACCTTGGTGAGGAGAGTTATCCTCACCTCCATCAAAGAAAATATGGTATACACACTACCATATCTCCTCCCACGACTCGTCATTGTCTACCTCGTTCATGTCAAAATCTCAAGCATCATGAAAAAATATGACTGTTTGTCCTGCAACCAAAAAAACAAGTAAAGAAAATAGAAATAAGCCATTTGTATTGAGAGGAAACTGGAAGAACAAAAAACAAAAAATTGTAAAAATACAAAGAAACCATGCAATAACCTACAAAGTTGAAACAAAAGGTGGTCCATTTGTGAGTAGATAATGGCGACATTTTGTGTTTACATGGTTCTCTATTGAGCACGTTTCATCTCCCAACTGATGGAAGAATCCATAACAGGTGAGAAAAAACTTAATATTAGGTGTCTTGATCTATAGAGAAGAAGGCGTATTTAATAGAATTGCGATGATAAATATGGTCCCATTAAGGGAAATTAAGGTGACTTGATGCGTAGTAAATGCAACTGCATGTTGCAGTGTAAAGTGGCCATGAGTAGTATTGGTGGTTAGGGTGGTGGATAGGGTGTCACGATTGCTACACACCACACATCCACCATGAGATGTACCCCCAAGGCTAAGCGGCTATGATTTCCTTGACGACTGCACACATCTCGGTCTACGGTCCAAAATGCTAATTTTTCCTATGTTGCACCAATCATGTTGCGACACATGGCTAGGCATTTCCAAATGGGTTCAACTTTTGATTTTGGGTTGCCAACTAGGCTAGCTAAGGTGGCAAATCAAAAAAATGGTGTGGGGTCCACGTGACGACCCACGTGGACCCCAATGTTAGGGTGTGTACATTTTGGCTCCTCTACCCTAGAACAACCCCCAAAACCACCTCTGAATGCATTGCATTTAACTTTTAAATGTGATGAACAATTAGAAATAGCAAGTGTTAGGAGTAACAATCCACACAACACAACTGAGAGGGAGGGTGAATCAATTGTGTGCTATAATTATGAACTTTATTTTTGTTAACCAAATTACCAATAAAGAATATAACAGTGCAAAACAAGATGAACAAGATAAATGCCAACAACATAACGTAATAATTTTGTTCTTGAGGAAAACCCTATTAAGGTAAAAACCCCAGTGGGGATGATGCCCACTAGATCATGCACTAGTATAATAATGTCCCTTTTAGGAGACCTAACCTTTTTAGGAGTTGATATAATACATCTAGCACATTAGTCCCTGTTAAAGGACATAACCCCTATTAAAAGGTCCTTCAACTCTATTAGGAGTTGGTGAGAACAAAAGACACACTGTTGGGAGAACACTACTCAAGGAGAAGGTTAAATCCACCTTTAGAATGAATCATTGTTTGAATACATAAAAGAGGACTTACTGACTGATGACAAGTCTCTTGCCTTTATAGTTCCATTGAAGTGCACAAGGACTGATCATAGATTTCCAATCATACCTTTATCAAAGCATCTGACCTACTTTTCAACTCTTCTCTGACATACAACAACAATGCTCACATCCACTTATCCCTTAAATTCCTCTATATTACATCAAGAAAATTACTTTCCTTTATATAAAATCAAAATCAATTAGGTCGGCCTATTAGAGATTCCATAATGAATAAACCATTACATTAACCAATGCTAAGGTACACACATTACCTAATACAAATATAAAATTTGCAAATATCAAAATACATGCCAAGATTCCCAATCAATGCTTGCCAATCTGTTACACACGTGACACCACCTAGTCAGCTTCCAAATACAATAATGCGAATTCCACACGCTAGCTCCGAAAGAAGCTTGAACCAATTAAGCCATAAATCCCACAATTTAGTCCAATATGAGTCTTCTTCCATTCCTTAATCTCTCATACCATGAGTCCAGCTCGCAACCAAATTATACTCATAATTTAGCAACCAAGTCTAGCATAATTCCCTATCTCTCTTCTGTGACCAGTCTTCACCAAAACAATTGTAACTTAAAAAAATCATAACATGAAGCCACACGACCTTAGACATAAGGTCTACACTTACTCAACATAACAAATTCATGCCCACAAACTCTGAACTATCGTACATTGTCTATACAACTCTGTCCAACTTCTTGAAGCAACCCGAAACACAATCTGGTTGATGCAACCAACATATAACTCAAATGTATGTTGAAATCAATGACAAAACACAAATGTGAACAACCTAAAAAATAACAATTCCAACCAATATCCAACAATCTCCCCCTTTGGTAACCTGAACAACATTGCATTTAACTTTTAAAGGTGATGAAAAATTAGAAATAAAAAGTACTTGGCACAAACTTATTATCTCCTTAAATATGTTAAGAGTCTTTTGACATTCCTCAAACCATGTAAATGCTCCCTTTTTGGTCAATAGTTAATGAAACAAACAATTGAGAAAATTCCTTCATGTACCTTTTGTATTAGCAACATAATATCAATAATCCTTTCAAGTGTATTAGATTGGTAGGTTTAGGTCAATCTAGGATTGCTTGAATCTTCTATTGATTTACTTGAGCACCTTTGGAACTTATGATATAACTTAAGTAAAATATATCAATTAACCTAAATTCACATTTCAATAGTTCAACATAGAAGGATTGTTACAAAATAAATACAATTGTATTTAGATGCTCCAAATGTTCCTTCCAAGTTTTATTGTAAATTAATATATCATCAAAGAAAACCTAAATAATTTTTTTGAGTGGATTACTAAATAGTTTGTTCATGTGTGATTGAAAGGTTGTTGGAGCATTCGTAAGGAAAAAAGGCATGACCAAAAACTTAAAATATCTTAAGTGGCATCATAAATATTTTTTCTCCACAACTTCATCCCTCATTTGAATTTGGTGATAAATAGATCTCAAATCATTTTGGAAAGTAAATAGCTCCATTGAACTCATCAATGAGTTCATCTATCCTTGGAATAGGATACCTATTCTTAAAGGTCTTCTTATTTAATGTTATATAGTTGATGCACATTCCAAAGTGTCATCCTTTACAAGAACCACAATGATGTGAAGGGTTAGAGCTTCCAATCTTAAGTAACCCATATCAAAAATTTATTTTATGATATTCTCAATCTCATCTTTATACCATCTAGTGGTCATGCCAGGCCACACCTGGTTCCAACTCAATGATATGTTCAAAACCTTCCTCTAGTAGTAATTATAGAGTCAAATCACTAAAGAACACACTATGCTTATCTAAAATTCTTTTAATATCAACATGGCATGATTGTGTTACACATGAAGATGAATTTGTGGGTATTATCATGCAACTTGGCTTATTTGGAAAATCCTCTCCATTATTTTGGCTCTTATCACCTGTATAGTTCTATTGGAGATTTCTTCGAGTATCACATTTTTCTTGTTTGACTTAAATCTCAACTCCATAGTTTGACAGTTCTATATAGATTTCCCTAAAGAATGTAGCCATTGAACATCGAAACCCCTATGCTAATCCCAAAAATATTAAAGTCATCATATACCTTATAATATTCTTCTAACATTATCTTGAGTTGCCTAATCATCCTATTATAAGAAATGGTAAATCTGTTAGCTATAGTAACACTTACACCTTTAAATCCTCAATCTTCAATCCTCTCTTGGCTACAAAACCTTCATGAATAAAATTGTGGGTAGACCCTTATCTATTGGAATAGTCATTTGTTGTGCGAATAACACTCCACATACTTTGAAAGGGTGGTATTTTGGAGCTCTTGAAAGGGATGCAAGTGTAACATCATGATTAGTCTCCTTTTATTTCTCATTTTCTTCATATGAAAACCTTAGGTTCATTATCTCAATATAATGAACTTTCCATTTACCAAGACACCTATAGCTAGACACCCATGATTTTCTACAAGAAAAGTACTTTTTATTTTCTTGATATCATTCTTGATTTCATCATCTAACTTCTTTGTGTAGTGAGAGATGGAGACTTCTTTTGAAATGGTGCACAAAGTTCCTTATTTTGAAACACTCCCTTTTGATGATAATAGGTTGATGTTGTGGTTTGATGAGGGAGAGGATTTTTTTTTTTTGAATAGATGGATTTAAGGCTAAAGCCCTCTTAATTACCTCTTGCAAAGTTGTAGGTGCAAACACATCCACAATACTTTTGAGAAGTTCTACCAACCCCTCAACAAAAATGAATAAAGTTTGAAATATATGGTACCATATTCATCACATTGAAAACAACCCAGACATAAGCTTTCATCTACCATGTTGTTTAATTGCTACAAGCTCCTTGAATTACTAATACTCATCCTTTCTTTCAATATGATATCGAATTCTTTGATTGAATCCACAAAATGTTTGCACTGATCATGACCTTGTTTAATTAATCCATGTTGCCACCAGCCATAAACAACCCCTTTGAAATGCAAAGTGGAAAATTGAATAGCATCTTCTTTTGCCATGGGACAAGTGTAAAGAATGCTTGTAAGTTTTGAAGCCAAGTCCTTGCTGAAATTTTGTTACTCCAATCAAACATCAACTTACCAATTCTTTATTATAGTTCTCTCTTTTAATAATTTTGGTGACCATTATATTGTCTTCTTCTTGGAGCCCTTTAATTATTGGTTTCCAAATCGACCATAAATGTTACATTAATTTTAAAAATCTCAAATTTTTTGTTATAGTCTTCAAGGATCCTGTCAAGACTTTCACCATAAGAATCTTCACAAGCCTTCTCTTCATCACTTTATTTCCTTAGAAACATGGGTTTTGATGGTTTTGGAATGTAATGCCCTGTAGATTTATCATTAATAGATGTACTTCCTTCACCCTATGAGGTTTCACTCATCTACACATTCTTCAACTCATTTAAGGTCTTTGCCATTTTCACTATCAAAGAGGTCAATATATCTTGCCTCTCATTTGTTTTGATTACATTATCTTGGATAAGCTTCTCTCTCCTAAATTTTTAACTAGTTACTGGGTTTTTATTGATTGCTTATATTGTTCTTTTCTCTAATATCTAAGTTCTCTTTACTTGGAATCATCAACAAAAATGTTTACCCTATATGATAGAAAGACCATTCTTTGATATGATTGAAATGTCCCAAATAAAGTTTAAAAATGCTTGCAAAATATTTTAACATAAATAATATTATTCACTAATCTATGTAGAAATGTTAGCTTCATAATTTACCCACTCATTGCTTATATTGTTCTCTTGTCCACTATTTGAGTTATCTTTCACTTGGAATCATCAATAAATTTTTTTACCCTGCATGTTAGCAAGATCATCCTCTGATATGATTGTAATGTCCCAAATAATTTTTATAAATAATAATTTAGCTTGTCTATGCAAAAAAATAACTCCATAATCTAGCTACTCATTACCCAAATTTACACAAACCAACCCAAAAGATCCAACAAACTTTTAGTTATTTTTAAAAATTTGTTATTGTAAAAAGTGCTGATATATGAGTGATTTATACTTTGATGAATATTAACTTACAATCTTATATTAGTTTGTTCCCATCTTCATTTATTGGCATGATTTAACTTTAAATGATGGACCTTTATGGTTTAGATTCACAAATGTTTGATTGATTCAATTCTTTTTTATATAGAGGTATCCAACCTCAAACTTTTGAATTTTTAAATTCAAATTGAACTTATATACTCTTCATTTGTATAATGTATTATTATATTTAAAAATATTAATTTTTTAACTATTAAAAAATATCAAACAATATTGTCTTACAACACAACAACATCATTAGAGCATACAACTAACTAAAGACATTCAAACTCCTTTTTATATAACCACGTAATTGGAGAAAATGTCTCAACCTTTCTTTTACTAAAATTGTATTTAATTGTTAATTGACAATTTATATTTGTCTTTTAGTTGTAGTAAAGTTGCTAAATTAAACTATTACAACTTGTAAGTTGTGTTGTAGTTGTCAAAATAGAAAGAGCATGAAAAAATGGAAGTTAAATGAAATCTTGGAGATGATAAGGAATATCTTTCAAATGATGGATACGATCACAAGTTGAAAGAGAAAGCTTTCTATTTTTAGTGAGTTATCCTAAAATAGTTTTAGAAACCATTTGTGATTTGTCTTCTCTCTCATGCCTATATATTTAGTGCTTAAGTTAAAGGTAGAAGAAGTTAATTCAGAGGTTGTTGAAGAAATGAAGTGTTGAAATAAATCAGAGAGAAATGTTGTATTGATGTAACTCAGTTGAAGAATTAATACAAGTTTTAGATTTCTTTAGGTGTGGAGTTTTTCTTGAAAGTATTTCACCCCACAATTTTTTAGTTATTGTTTGTATTTATTTTGTTATCCATTTCCATTTATATAATTTATTGTTATATGTTTAGTGCCTGCATAAAATTATCAACATATTTTTCTACGTGTTTATCATGTTATTCAACATTTGGTATTAGAGCCAACTTGGATTAATTTGAGAAAGGGGTACTTTTCTTATAGAGTTTGGGTGGGATTTTTGATTCATATTAGGAATTTTTAATTTTTCTTGTAGTTTCAGATTCGAGATCACGACTAGCTCTTCTCAGTTGGAGAGTGAAAAGTTTAATGGCACTTGATATGAACTTTGGAAGTTAAAGATAGAGGAACTCTTCGAAGAAAGAGACCAATGGATTGTTATTAGTAAAGAGAGGAAGCCAAATATGTATCAAATACTCTAATAGATGAATATTATAATTAATTAGATAAAAAAGGCTAACACCACTATTGGTTTATGTTTATTTGATTTTGTAATGTTAGATGTTTTAAATGATACCACTATAGATAAATTATGGAATAGAATCATAAAGATTTACCAAACTAGGAATCTCATTAACAAGTTATTCCTAGAAAGAAAGTTAAATTCTCATAAAATAAATGGAGACTCAATTGAAAAAAAATGAATTCATTAGAGGTATAATTTATAGACGAGGTATCTGATATCAAATATGGATCATATATTGGATACATTTCCTGTTAGAATAACTGAGAGGGGGGTTGGGGGGGGGGTGAATCAGTTAGATTAGTTATCCTACAGTCTCAAATATGAAGATGTACCTTATAAAATAATTCCAACAAATTATGCAACTCGGTAACATAAAATATCAATCTGTCTATCCAATTTACTAATTACCAGTAATTATCCAACTGTGATTACTGACTAAATCAACGATGCAATATGTAAAGTATGATATCAAAAAAATCATAACAAGTAACAAATAACACAACAATATAGCATGGAAACCCTACTAAGGGAAAAACACCTGGGACTGGTAACCTAAAATAATTCACTCTTCTGAAGTGATCTCGGTGAAGAGCCAACCCTATTAAAGGTTGCAATGCACACTATTAGGTGTGACCTGGTTAGAGGATTTATCACTAACAGTTAACTTTTGACCAAAATTCACTATGGAGTCAACAAGATAACACTTTACATTCAACAAATGTCATAGGGTAGTACATAAGACTGTTAAGTCCACTCGGTTAAGAGATTTTCTGAATCAATGGTTAAACTGATACAGTACTGATCTAATTTAAATACAACTCAATTAAAAATATTGAGATCTATGCTAAGCCCTTAAAAATCCTCTGATCATTAATCAATTTCACTTCCTCAATATTTCTCAACTTACTTTCACTTAGTAAATAGTTCTTTGATGCTCGGTAATGTCTGCAGCTTGGTTATTTCAATAACCAGTTTGATAAGGCATGCATAAATAAAGTCTTCACGCAAAATGTTTGCAGTCTCCTTTCCAGCATGTTTTAATAATGAAACTCATATCTCTTATATAAACAAGTAAACCATTTTCATATCAGCCATTAGATGTTTTCATATCATCAAATTCAGTCATCTGTTCTTAGCATTTAATGTTTTCATCCATACTCAGTTGATATAGAAATGCGTCGGTGATAACTAGCTAACCAACTTGGTTAATACTGTCACTTGGTATACACTGCACTGGCTCGATGTATAAAAAAATCTTCAATTTACCAACCACATTGATTTGTTCAATTCAAATCTCTACGTCATAATGGATTAATGTAACATGCTCAAGTCAATAATATAAAGCCATAGACTCATCAATAAGTTACCCAATGTTTACCTTATCCTTATCTATCATATCCATCTTTTCCTCATGTAGATATCTTTGTTCTTCATCTTTTCTTCCTTCAATAGATGCTCAGATGTTTGTAACTAACATGATAAGTATTGTCAAAACTAGTTGACATCAGTGACAACATATTGACTGATTTAATCATCTTACATATTATTTCAGTAGCTTTGTGATCTCTAATCACCGTTTCTTCAGTTCATCAAATATACAATCAGTTGTAGTTCATCATTTCCAATATCAGATACTCATGGAAAAAAAGTTGGCGCCAACAGTAAAAAAATTGGGTTGGTTCCTACGGTAAAAATGTTTTATCTTCTTGGTATTTGATATTGGATATGTATTCGATATCAAATATGTGTGGAAAAAAATAGGGTAGTGGGCCATTTTATTGATTCCAATGGACCAGGCTACATTCTTTTTTTCTGTGACTTTCACAAGTTTTTAGTTTGCAATAGATAAAATAACACTTTTTGAAGCATCTTTATCTCAAATTTCTTATTTGGCAATCATATTTGGTTAGCTTGTTGATTGTATAATGGGGAGAACAATTGTCAAAAGCATAAACAAAAGAGGAAGCTTACAAAAGATGAAATTGAATCATAAAGACAAAAAGATAGGGAAAACCATAGGAAGAGGAAATAAGGTATGCTAAATATTAGTGAAGATGAGGCATAAGGTCCACCCGTAGATGTTATTTCAAGTGAAGAGGAGATTGAATTTGAAAGTATTGAGGATAATTTGACAAAGAGAATGATAATTTAGATATTGAGAATGATAATGTAGAGATTGAGAATGAAAATGTGGAGATTGTGATTAAAAATATAGAGATTGGGAATAAAAATGTAGTGATTGAAAATGTAGAGATTGGAAAATAAAATGTAGAGATTAAGAATGATAATGATGCACAAGATATTTAGTTTGGGAATGAAAATATATAGATTGTTCATGAAAATGTTGTACAAGATATTCAATTTGGGATTGGTATAGAAAATAATAATTTATGAAGCAAATGAATGTTATACATCTCCAAATTACATGAAAATTGAAGTACCTTATGTGGAAAATGAAAACAATTCAAATTCAATACCTTCAAGAACACAAAAATGCTTAGTTGAAATCGATGAGAGCATTATGAGAAATCTTGAGGGAAAGAGATCAACAAGAACCATTCAGTTGTGGGCTTCAAATTCCCTGATAATTTTTTTAGTAAGAAGACATCAATGAGAAATGCCAACTTTTTGCTCAATTGCTAAAGATAAAAAATATGAGACATGTGCTAAAGAAATTGAAGATTCATGTGAACAAAGAAATGAAGAGAAATGCAACCACTATTATTGTGAAAAATATTTTTAGTGCTCTCAATTCTATTGGGAATAATAGCAATGAAAAAGATAAGAGAGCCACTCAGAGGGTTATGACAAATTCCTTAGTAATTCACCATTTGAGAAAGGCTCCCTTTATGAGACAAACTTTTCTTGATCTCAACATAAATAAAAAAACTTTGGATAGAGCACTTGCAAGACGAGTAAGACTTGAGGATCCTCTTCAAAATGATACACGAGCTTATGATGAGAGGCTTCTAAATTTTGTTAAGAATCTAACTGATAGTGTGAAGGGTAAAATTCATCTATTGTGGCACTTTAACTCAAGATTGACACCAACTGTTAAGGATGGCTTGAAGTTAATAATTGGCAATCGATACCACACACTGCATCATAAACATTATTTGGAAGCAAGTCAAACAATGTTGTTCATAAATTTTTGTGAGACGCATCCAACATTGCGAATATCACAAAGGACATTTGAATCCTTAAATCCATTTTATTGTATACCTCTTAAGATTATAAATACTTGTTGAAAATATCATGTGGAGTTTTCAATGCACCATGAACTATTATTCTACATTCATTCTACTTTGCATACTAACAAAATGTTATAGGATTTTGGTTTGAGTTATCTTCAAAAATCATTAAGAGACTTTCTAGATCAATTTTTATGTCCTAGAGATGATGTTTGTTTCTTCTATAGAAATGATTGCTTAAATAGTAAGTTCTCACAATGTGGTGGCTTGTTGACATTTTTGAATGTTTTCATGAGGCCAAAAAACATGAATTTGGTAAAAAGTTCAAAAAAATATATATGAGATGGTCAAATATACTTTGAAGAGTGGAGGTGAAAGTTCGAGATGTGAGTTGGTTACAAAAGAATGCAGTATTGCTAATCTTACTTTAGATTTCAAGGAAAATATTTTCTACAGGTACATGCAATGCATAGCCATAGGTCTCACTGGTTGGATTGTCAATTCAAGATGTGTAAAGATTCTTTCCTAATTGGTACTATTATATCAATGGTTGAATTTGTAGAAAAATACATGTTGTAGCCATAAAATGAGTTGTAATCTCATTATTATAATTCTATTCAGATATCTATTTTTGTCCACATAAAATATAAGCATTCCCTTGATAGTATAGAACATGATAGGAAGATAATCATAGAGTACCTTTTTTATATGAGTGCTTATAGATATCACTCTTCTAAGTATGTGCAACATTCTTTTGAGATTTTTTTTTAATCTCTTGCGGGAAACAAATATTACAATGGATAGGAATCTCATTTGGTTAGGTAATTGCATGGGTCAATTCAAGAATTCTTGTATGTTTTATTGGTTGAGTAGAATGCATACAGAGGGGTGTACCTCATATTTGGAGTTTTTTAAAAGTTGGGCATGGGAAAGGGGAACATGATGGAGCATACTCATGTGTGAAGAGAGCTCTAATTAACGAGCAATTGAGGATTTCAGGAGCTACACTTTGTGATGCTTGTTCTATTGTTGATTGGTGTAGTTCAACATTGTCACATGGAGTGACTCTTTATTTAGCAGTGCACAAATTATTTTGATTAGTTGAGGAGGGCACAGTAGGAGACATATTATATTGTTAGACAATTAGAGATTCTTCAAAGATGTATTCATTTCAAATCTTAGATGCAAGCACATGGACCATTTGGACACAAGACTTACCTTGTTATTATCCCAACTATTTTTAGTGTGATAGTGATCGGTGTGAGTCAAGTGAGTGGGTGGATTCATAGGATACATAGTGTCTAACTCCTTTATCTCAAACAATCTACCTGAGAAATGATGACATAGAAAGTTCAGTTGAGTACGACCATGTTTCATCTTTTGCAGCTAGGATATTATTTTGCATTGGTTTCACCAAATGGGAATGATGAGAGATCATATTTCTGGTTGGTATGTTGGGTATGAGGAAAGTAGAAGCTTGCACAACCAGTGAGAAATAATGATGGGTTCATGTATCCTACTGGTTCAATTGTTTTTGTGGGAACATGGTTGTGAATATACATGATTAGAAAGCATAACTTACCTATGTTTGAAGACTATAAGAGGCACAAAACCATTTTCATTTATTCACACCTTATTGTAGTAGAAAATGTTAAGTTGTTGAAGCATCAAGGAAGACCAAAGAAAAAAGAACTTTGGATTATTAGTAATGTCGATCATGAAGCGATATTGGATACCCTTAAGTAGAGAGATGAACCTTTAGGCACACTTGACTAGGTCATACCAAATGACTGTAAGGTTTATTATTTTCATTATGCTTACATTAATTGCACTTTTCTTCTTTTTTATTTTTCTCAATAAAATGAGTCCTCTCATGGATTGTAAATGAAGTTGGTTACAAATACATAATGTACATACAAGATTTGGGCACACTTAAATAATTCATACAAAATGATGACAAGGTTGAATATGCTTAGGTTCACCGTGTTTTATGGTTCATTATGCTCATTATGTTTTGGTGCTTTAAATTTTTGGTCAATAAATTTAGTCTTCTCATGGCATGGGAATGTAAGGATTAAAAATGTGATGGACATATGAGACTCCACTATTGTTCTTTGAGGTTTATCATACTTCCTTTTTTATTACTATATTTTGTTAGTATTATTTCTCTAATACTAATGTTTTGTACACTATTGCAATGCAGGTATCTTCAAGAGTGCCAGTGGTTGGAGCTATACATTGCGAAGCACAAATATAAGAACCAAATGTATTACTTGTGTACATCTAGGATTTTTTTTATAACGTTCATATATTTATATATCATGTGGTTGTATTGTTCACATATGATGTATTTGTACATGAGCACATGAGTATCTAATATTTTTTTGATAGAATTTATGTATTTGTAGATGGTATAGTACATTTACATTTGTGATGTGAAATGATAAAAAAAAAACAATCTCTAATAGGATTTCTTGCTAGTGTGTTGATGAAGCTCTTATAATGTGTTGATTTTCTGCTATGGCAATGTATTGATTAAGCACAATAATGGTTTCCTAATTGATATAAGTTTAAATAATATATGAAAGACATTATTAAAGTAATACATGTTTACATAATACACGAAGAAAGTATATATTACAAAAATCCCACTATTAGCAACTCAAAAAGTAGTAACTTGTCAACTAAATTAAAACCTTGGACTATAGATGACGTCCCTTTGTTTTATTAAGAAACACCAGAATATTTTGGGGATACCCACTTTATTTAATTTATGAAGGCCACGAGGAGCTCACTGAAGAAAATAGGTAGGAAGCCTCTTCTAGAAGCTTTTTCAAAGCCAAGAGCAAGGAGAAGTTGAAGTATTAAGAAAAAACAAGTCATCATGGATTATCACAATTTATTTGACACTTTTTGCATGAACAAAAAAATTTCTACCCTACAAAAATGACTCTAATTCTTAAAAAACTGAGACATATTATTGTAGAGGGGCATAATACAACCTATAGGATCAATCAGATCATGCACAAGTTCCATGGATTGCAAATACTAGTCCATAAAAGTTCAATAATTTTGTGCACTTAGGGCATTTAATAGACATAGTTGGTAGGGTGTGGTGATGATAGTTTTGAAGTGTGGGGAGAAAAATTAGGATCGTGCCTAGGGTAAACCTGACCAACCAAAAGAACTTGTGCTGATGATTTGACCCCACAACAAATACAACTCTTTTTGTGCTACCTTGCAACTTTCCATTGAATGCGTTTGACACTTTTTGCATGAACAAAAAATTTATTGCCTTGCAAAATGACTCAAAGTCTTCAAAACTAAGATAGGTTATTGTAGAGGGGCCTAACATGATCCTATAGGTGGCCAAGAGGTGGATTTTATAAACCTTGTGTAGGAATGTGTACAATTAAATTAAGTTCAATCAACTAGTCAACATTTGATTACTCGTGCTCATAAGATATCATCTAGTGATCACTCCAAAAGAAAATAAAAAAAAGTAAGGTACCATCTAGAAATTAGTGTAGAAAAATCATTCAAATCTTTAATTTCAAATATGTTTAATTATCAAAATGCCTATAAACATGAAAATTTCCCCTCCATAATATTTGGTATGGTTAGTTTTTTATTTGGTCTATCATTACAAAGGTGTTTATTATTTCTTTAATTTTGTAATGGTGAAAATCATATAGAACTATTTTTTTGTTGTTTATTTTGGGTAAATTTTAGTTAGAGCATCTTTTATATAATAAAAATTATGTGAATGAGTTTTATTTTTGTAAACATTAACTATAATTTTATAATGGGTTTTGTCTATATCTTTATTCATACCTACAATATATAGATTTAATCATTAGGTATTTGATTTATTTTGGTTCAAATTCACTAGTGTATAAATTACTCAAGCCAGTTTTGTGTGCATGGGTTTTTATCATAATATTTTAAAGCTTAAATTTCAAAATGGATATTAGCAACATTCGCCTACTAACCACTTTGAGTAGACCTAGTATACAATTGTTAGTAGTATTAGACATTGATTTTTCATACATTATATAGATTATTACACATCATTTTCATAGGATATTCATGATACAATTATAGATAAATTATTATAGAATATATATCAAAACATGTCATCTTAAGCCTTTCTAAATGCTTATCTATTATCTTTGATGATTTTTTAAAAGTCATTGATTAGTCTACCAAGTGACCTAAATAAGGGAAAATAAATCTTGTCTAACAATTTCCCCAAATGATTTGTCTTAGGAATACCCAACACTAATTAAAGGTACAACAAATAAATGTGGACATTTAAAAGTTGTCTTTCACGGACTATGGAAACTTAATGTCTTTCATTGAAAAGTTTTCAACTTACTATTATATGAAGTCAATGCCCTAGGTTCAATTATACACTCAAATATTAGTTTGACTCTTATCTTGAGTGGCTATATCCATAGCCAAATCTTACACTTTTGGTCTCAACATTTATGGTTTAGACCTATTGAACTAGATATCAAATATAGATATCTTTTGCATTAACTCATGAATCTTTATCTATATATTTAATAATATAGGTAGGAAACATACTGACATAAAAACATTGTCCATTGAGTTGAGTCTACTATGCAATATGTTACACTTGAAGCTCTATCATATAATCTTATTCATAGATTGTGGATTGACACCATGAACACAATTACTTCCACTTTTCATCAATGTAAAAAAATCAACCATGTTAATTAAACATATACAATCATGATGATTTTAATGCCTTATATTATTGTCAAAAGATGTATCTTGACATTAGTCTAATTCCTCTACAACACTTTATAATGTCATTCCTTCAAGAACCTGAAAATATTGATAATGATGGAAAAGAGCAACAAGAGAACCCTTCAAATGTAGCCCTACAACAAGAAAACCCATCTCCAAACCCAAATCCAAACCACCCACATCCTCCAATAGGTCACGTTGATGCCACACAAGAGGACCTTATCAATCATCTTCAACAAAACAGTGTCCAAATATCCATATTGGTTAATAGGTTGAGGCCCTCTAGTTTTGAGCACCACTCATCCCTCGCCTCTTCCTTAGAAAGAATGGACAATAGTGTGAATGATGTATCGAAGGAGGTTATAGAATGGGGTTCATGGAGGGATAGATACATCATGCATTTTATGCTGATGGATTGTCATATGATCAAGTGAAAAAAAGAGGATACTTAAAGAAGACATATGTACTCTTTTCACTGATCCTATTAATAGTAACTCTCTAGAAGTTACTACAAATTGGTTTCCCATACATTGGTGTGTTCATAATAGGATGAGAGATGCATTTTGGGATAGGTGGTATATGGTCTTTAACTGAGCACCTTGTAATAATTGGGAGATGCCTTTATATTTTTTGAGAAAGCTATACTGTGAGTTTATCCTCGGCGAGAAGCCAAATTAATTTGACATTTGAGGGGACCCAAATATATATTTTGACATGTACTAAAAGTGTGAGGGACACACATATATACACCCAAGGAGGATGCATCAGTAGAATGAGGAGGCTTCACCAGTGACGCTATGTGTGTAACCAAATGGCTGGTCAAAGAGTGAATGACCCTAAAGGTCTCTGAGGTAGCCTCTACAATAATATGTGGATGCTTCATTGGAGGAGGGGGATCAATGAGAGGAGGGGGAACATATGGGCCCTATACTACTTTACATACCCCTGGTATATCCTGGGGCTAGCCTCCGCCTACGCCCCTGAATGATCTCATACTCTAATAACTGACATGTTTACCCAGGATAAACTCAACATATAATTTTTTAATGAAATAAAAAGGGGCATCCATATTTTCATTGGGTGGTTTATCAAAAAATCCACCAATGATCCCATAAGTTGGCTTGTATATCGAGATGAATGCACCATTTCATAAACAACTCTTTTTTGGTATCGAGAGTCTTTCCATTACAAGGATCTCTAAATAGTGAATATATTTTCTCTTTCTTGATCCCAAGGTCCTTCACCCCATCATCAAATCAGGCATGCATTCCCTCTCGCCACTTAAGTGCAACATTATGTTGTGTGGTGAGGATCTCCATTAAATGTATGATAAAATATACAACTCCAAACATGGGGGCTAATCTAGGGATCCTATTATAAACATCTCTAGTCCTTCTCAACTGGTTCAAATTATCCGCTATAAGGTCCCTTAATGGCCAAGGGTTTCTCACTGGAGGATTTTCAGGTTGTTGGTCTCCAAGTTGTGGCTTTTTAGGCTGCATATTGTTGGGAGGTGGGTTTCCAGGGTCATGATTATTTGTATTATCTTCCATACCTGATTAAATTTTTTTTTTATATAAATAAAAAGAATTTTAAAAACTACTTGGACAATTTCTGATTAAAAAGCCTAGTTTTCATCTAAAATTTGAAAATAAAACTTCAAAACTTAAAAAAGTGATAAAAAATGACTAACAACATACCTGTATATGAATTTGGAACAAAAAAATCACCTCTTAGGATTTGATATTAGATTCCCTCTAGATATCGGTTACTAGGAACCTCTGTTCACTTCACACCAAAGCCGTGGGTAAAAATGAACCCATGACTTTTTTTTTTTAATATTTATAATACACAGGTATATTTTATCACATATAAATATGATATTAGATCTGTATCTGATATTGGATATGAATGTGATATTGGATCCATATCGAATATCGGATATGTAAAAAATAAATATTTTAGTGGCCCACGAGGTATTTTAATACCCTGTAGGCCACTTGTGTAATATAATACGCAGACCACTTCAGTTGTATGTATAATATAATAAATTATACATACAACTATGTATGTATAATTTATTATATTATACATGCAACTTTATATTATAATATTATATATGTAAACTTATTATTATATATACTATAATATAATATTATAGTATATATATTATAATATATATCATATTATATTATATTATATATAATATAATATTATAATGTATATTATATTATATTATAATATATATTATATTATATTACAATATATTATAATATATATTATATTATATTATAAATTATATTATTATTTATTTATTATATTATATAATATATAATATATAATATATAATATATAAATAATATATAATATATAATATAATATAATATAATATAATATAATATAATATAATATAATATAATATAATATAATATAATATAATATAATATAATATAATATAATATATAGTATAGTATAGTATATTATATAATATATAATATAATTACACATAGGTTTCTAATATCGGATATGTATCTAATATTGGATACCTACTTTTCTTAGGTGTTAGCTTTGTCCATGTGTACTAACACCCAGGGCTAACAAAAAGTCAACACAAATTTTCTCATTTTTAGGCGGATGAAAAACATTTCTTTTTCATATCACCACTTTTTGCCCCCCCATGATCCCACACTAACCCTTCTCTTGCAAAATTGATTTCATAAGTATCATGACAAATTTCAACATGCATCACCCATGCATGTGTGGGTGACAACATAAAGATGAGTCTTAATTTTTGTCCAAACTAAGCCATTCAAGTCAAAATTTTCTTTTGAATTTTTATTTTCTTGTCAATTATAGCAAGTGAATCATTAAGAATTTAAAGATAATGAAAGATAGCTATTATGATATTTCCTATTGGTGTGAATAAGGTTTTCTACCTAGTGTATTCGTTAGTTCCTAGTTGGGGACTTACATGACTTAGGTCTTAGGTGTTGTTTCTAGAATTCCTAGTTGTCTAAGTAAGAACTTATCATATATTATCTGTTACTTTATTTACTTTTAGCTATCTAGATATTTAACATATTTTTTAATTTTAATTTTAATTTTTTTTATGTGAGTTAATTATACTACATCACACATTGCCTTTATAAGCAAGACATCTCATATATTTATTTCATATTCAATCAATCATTTCATGAATGCAAATTATCTTTTCCATTCTCTCTTGTGAAAGTTATTTTGGTCTTGCAAGAATTCTTTTGATTGATCCTATGAAGTTTTTTTTTAACTATGTCTTGTTTTATTTGTTCCATGCATGCTCATTTAACCTTTTGTGTCATATATCTTTTCCCTTAATAGAATGACATATACTATTATTCTTATTTAGACCTTCCTTGTCTACTATTCAATTATTATATTACTTACAACTTTACATGTTTTCACATGTTTACCACCTTGATTGATCATTCTTACATGATTTCTTACTTTCATAGATTTTTCACATTATTATAATTATCTTTAATATTATATTTTTCCTTTTTCTTAAACTTAGCTACTTATGCTTTAATCATATGCCTATAATACATTGGCTATCTTAATTCTTTATCATATTAGATCTTATTGCTAGTTTTTTCTCCACTTAAAATATGTTACAAATAGCATTTGAATTATGTAGATGTCTTTGTCTAAATCAATTGATCATAAATGTTGAATATCTTATCTTAATGTATTTAAAGTGTAATGATTATATTTAATTATTTTAAGATAATTATAGTCTTTAAGCCAAACAAACATATCTATCATAAATTCCTCATCAATTTATCTTTTCTATAATAGATCGTGTCTCTTCTCCATATAACTATAAACATACAATCATATATATATATATATATATATATATATATATATATATATATATATATATATATATATATATATATATATATATATATATATATGTATGTATGTATATATGCGTTCACCTAGGTTGGGATAACCTTGCCGAATAGTAGGGCATAATTTGAGGGGGGTAAGGGCCCATAGAATTGTAGGGGCTCCACCGTGCAGGGGTGATGAAGGATGGCTGATGAAGGATGGATAGCAGCAGTAGGGGGTTGCTCTATTGCCTCCCACCCACCCGATAGTTTTAGGGAAGCTTGTTCTCCCATTACCTTCCTACAGGAGCCACCGTGGGTGAGGGATGCCCATCCGTTCTCCACCCCCGGTTACACCATATACATATATATTCAAAACCACTTTAATCCCTCTTCTTATTCTTAAGTATAAATTGAAATTGAAAGTTATTCCGAAACCTACTCTTAAACTATTGTTATAGAAGTCAGTGCCATCCAATAAAATTATATAGAACTACATTATTTCATGCTATAAATAGAATATTAAATACTAAACTAGACTCAATAAAAATATTTATGACATCTATATACGTGGTAAAGACTAATAAAAATATTTGAAAAAGACATATGACAAAAAGATGGACCGTCAAAAATTTAAAGGTAACTAAATCTAAGGCACAAAACAGAGTGGAAAAAGAAATATAGAAATAAATTTATGCAATACGTGTTACAAAAAATCAAAGAAATTAGCATAATCCTTTGTTTGTTATCCCAAGGAAAATCAGTTCTGCTAAAACATTTTTGACCACCGAGACTTGACTTGTGTTGCTATGCGTGAGGCTTTCTTAAATATCCCACTCGCTACTTTTTCAGCAGCATTTTGGCGTAAAACGACCAATAACCAGAGAAGACAGAAAATGATTCTGGTTTATTTTTGACATCAAATCTGCAAAAAACTGTTCTTGTTGTACTACTGAAATCGATTTTCTCTGCCTCTCGCGCAGTTGGAATATACTAGTCTGCACACCCACTTCACATTTCATGGTATGGCCCTCTTTATCATCATTTCCACTGCATTTTTCTGTCTCTCTTACAGCATTCACAATTTCATGATTGTATCTTCATTGCTATTCTCATATTTCATCGGCCTACAAACCATTTTTCCTGATTGTAATTTGTTGGGCTTTGTTCTAAATCCATGCTACCCATTTCATGAAATTCTTCCATTTCACTACCACTGTCTGTACCAATTTCTTGTTGAGACTGAATTTCATTTCCTCCCATGTTTTTACTCAGCATTTCTTCATTGATTTCATCTGGTGTACAATCACTCCAAGAAAAACATATATTTGAGTGTTTTCTCTTGAGATTCTTTACTTCATTTAAGTTCACAGAAGATTCTCCACTCGAACTGCACGAATTAGATCTTCTTTTATAATGGCCACCCATTTTTTTCAATGAACTATTTCTCTTAATCTTATGCTTGACGCTGCTCAAATTTTGCCTGTTTTTTTCCCTTGGCGGTGATGATCTCCAGTTGAAATGGTTAATTTTATATTTGTTTATGAAGAAAATGCGAATGGATCTTTTTTTAGGATTACAAGTCCTGCAAACTGTTTCATTCTGTTCATCGTGACAGTTTTCACAAGATGTAGTACATGCATTATTATTATTATCTCTGGCCTCTTTTGCATTCAGATGATTTTCTTTCTCTTCAATCTTTACTGGTATTGTTTGATTGTTTCAGGATTTTTTTGTTTTCCTACTGTAAGGAAAACAACTAGAGAGGAAATGAGTGCCCAATTGGCCTTCTTCTCTGAATCCTTTTTCCTCACCGCCATTCTTAAAATGTTTTTAAATGTGTCCGCAAATTTCGTGGAATTGTTAATATCTGAGTATGAAAAATATTTGAAAAACAATGAGATTTTATCCTTGAATGGAGAGAGTGCAAGAATAGAGATGCAGCCCTTCACCAACGGTCACTTTCTATTTGGATGCTGATTCTTCTTCATTTAATATAGGAGAATTAAGTGATTGACATACGCGAAAAAAGAATTTTGGTCATGAATTAAATGAAGTTCAACATAATAATTTTTATTTGAATTTAGAGATGTCGACATTCAAATATAAATATAAGATTATATTTAAAGATCAAATTTATTAAAATAGATTATAGTTTAATAATAATTTATTAAACTCAAAACTTGATAGAATTTATATAAGTGGAAAATTGAGAATTTGCTTAACAATCCTCTTCATTTCATCAATTTCGGATTAAAAAAGACGTCAACTATTCAAGGTAGAAGTGTAAAAACATAAGGAGTTTCCTAAAACACATTTTTTAGGTTGACTTTACTCTTTGCAATCATAAGCCAAAACTAAAATAATTCCCGAGGTAGATTTGTGGGTTGGTGATTTTTGGTTAGAGATATCCGATATCGTATATTGAAAAGATCAAGTTACAAAGGTGTCAACCTAGATGTTTTTGCAACTATTTTGTCTTGGGTATCTGATATCAAATACTTTGTCTATGCATTACACTTGCATATCTAATGCTATACATACATAGATAAATAGATACACACACACACACACACACACACACACACACATATATATATAAAATTAGATATCTAATGCATTACATGTGTACTAATATATTAGAAATGTAAAGCATTAGATATTTAATGCACTATGTACGAAATACTGAGAGAGAGAGAGAGAGAGAGAGAGAGAGAGGAGAGAGAGAGAGAAGAGTTCTTGCCTTCCCCCTCCCTCCCTCTCTCTCTCTCTCTATTCTATACATAGTGCATTACTTATATATATATATATATATATATATATATCATTGGATGTGTAATGCATGGATGAGGTATCTGATATCAGATATAGATCCTCTATTGGATACGTTTCCAATATTGGATACTCATGGCAAAAAAGTTGGTGTCAATAGTAAAAACATTTTGGTTGGTGCCTACGATAAAAATGTTTCATCTTCTGGTATCTGATATTAGATACGTTATCTGATATTGGATATGTATTCAATATCAAATACGTGTGGAACAAGATAGGGCAGTGGACATTTTATTGATTCCAATGGACCCTACATTCTTCTTTTGGGACTTTCATGGATTTTCAGTCCGCAATAGAAAAACTAATACTTGTTAAAACATCTTTACCTCAAATTTCTTGTTTGGAAATCATATTTGGTAAACTTGTTGATGTATAATGGGGAGTAGCAGTTGTCAAAAGCACAAACAAAAGAGGAAGCTTACAAAAGATCAAATCGAATCATATAGACAAAAAGATAGGGAAAAAACCATAGGAAGAGGAGGCAAGGTATGCTAAATATTAGTGAAGATGAGGTCCAAGGTCCACCCCTAAATGTTATTTCAAGTGAAGAGGAGATTGAATTTGAAAATATTGAGTATAATTTTGACAATGAGAATGAGAATTTAGATATTAAAATGATAATGTAGAGATTGAGAATGAAAATGAAAATGTGGAGATTGGGATTGAAAATATAGAGTTTGGGAATAAAAATGTAGTGATTCAAAATGTAGAGATTGGCAAATAAAATGTAAAGATTAAGAATGATAATGATGCACAAGATACTCAATTTGGTAATCGAAAATGTCTATATTGGTCATTGCAAATGTTGTACAAGATATTGAATTTGGGATTGGCATAGAAATTAATGTTGATGAACCAAATGAACATTATACATCTCCAAATTACATGAGAAAAATTCCATTACGTGGAAAATGAAAAAAATTCAAATTCAAGACCTTCAATAACACTAAAATGGTTAATTGAAATTGACGAGAACATTATGAGCAATCTTGAGGGAAAGAGATCAACACGAACTATTTAGTTGTGGGCTTCCAAAATTTTTGATGAATTTTTTAGCAAGAATACATTGACCAAGAAATGCCAACTTTTTGGTCAATTTCTAAAGATACAAAATATGAGACCTATGCTAAAAAAAATTGAAGATTCGGGTGATAAGGAAATGGAGCTCGAAATGCTATTATTGTGAAGAAAATTTTTTTTGCTCTCAATTCTATTGGGAATAATAGCAAGGAAAATGATAAGAGAGTCACTCTGGGGCTTACTACAACCTCCTTAGTAAGTCACCATTTTGAGAAAGTACTTGTCTTGATTTAAACATAAATCACAAAAACTTTGGATATAGAACTTGCAAGATGAGTAATACTTGATGATCCTCTTCAAAAATGATACATGGGCTTATGATGGGAGGCTTCCACATTTTGATAAGAATCCAACCGATAGTGTGAAGGGTGAAATTCAAGAGTGTCGCCAAATGTTAAGGATGTCTTGAAGTAAGAATTGGCAATTGAGCTTGCAAGATGAGTAATACTTGATGATCCTCTTCAAAATGATACATGGGCTTATGATGAGAGGCTTCCACATTTTGATAAGAATCCAACCGATAGTGTGAAGGGTGAAATTCAACTATTTTGACCTCTAACTCAAGAGTTTCGCCAAATGTTAAGGATGTCTTGAAGTTAAGAATTGGCAATTGAGACGGGTGGTTGCAAGAAGTCGAGTCCCACTTTTGGGCAAAAAGTGGAAGTGTTTTCTCTTTTTTTCAAATTTCCTGTCAATTGATGTCTAAATTTGAGGTGTTTAGAGATTGAATATCAAAAACTTTAGTAATATCAAATGTAGTTCTCAGAGTCTACTTTTCAAATATGTAATTTATTTAAATACCCACATGGTACAAATATCTTTTTAGTTGGAATGTTTAAAAAACATGTTTTCAAAATGCCTATTTCAGGACCATACCATAGTCGTGTACGACCACCATATTTTGACCTAAATAAATAAATTTTTGTAAATCCTTCCGGGGAAATATACCTGAGACACCAAAGATTGATGAACATATTTTTCCTTATTTTTTATTGAATATATTTTTTTAATTAATTTTGAATTGACTATAAAACACATTTTCAAAACCTCTGGAGTATGACCACCATAATTTGATGAAAATTTCACATTTTTTCAAATTATTATTTTTATCTTCAAGATAATTGTATGTAGATTAATGTCATATAATTTATTTTCCAAAAAATCTAAAAATAAAAAATATTAAAGTTTTAGTGAACCTCACTATTTTACATTTAGGTACCACTTTTAATTAATAAATAATGCAAAAATAGTAAAAATAATCATATCACTATGTAATTTACATTTTTGAAATGAGGACAATGAGAACTCTAATGGGTTTTTGTTTTGTAAAAAAATACGATAGGTAGGCACGATCAGGAAGGCCCTCAAAAAATTATGACAAGGCATAAATCTTGCATTCTTGATTTGATCTATGCTCTTTTGACAATCCTCATTCAAAACACATTTGACTCCTTTGTGTAAGTTCTTGTTAAAAGGTTGAGCTCTATTTGCCAACTGTGAAATGAATCTCCTTATGGATTGAAGACATCCTTGAAGACTCCTTATTTGACTAATGTTTTAGGAGGTGTCATATCTATGATTGCTTGGAATTTTTCAGGGTCTGTACCTCTATTCCTTTTGCTGAAATGATGAATCCTGGTAGTTTTCCAGAAGTGATACCAAATTCACACTTTTTAAGATTTAACCTTAGTTGAAATTGTTCCATGCGATCTAGAATGACTTCTAAATCATCTAAGTGTGTGTTTCTTTTCTTAGACTTGGCCAAGGTGTCATCCACATAATCTTCCATGTTTTAATGCATCATGTCATGAAATATGGTTGTCATAGCTTGTTGATATGTGGCTCCTACATTTTTTAATCCAAAAGGCATAACATTCCAACAATAGGTACCCCATGCACAAATGAATGCAATCTTTGCTTGATCTTCAAGAGCTATCTTAATCTGATTGTATCTAGAAAAACCATCCATCAAGGAATAAATCTCATAACCCACAGTCATATCCACTATCATGTCTATATTGGGAAGTGGAAAGTCATCCTTTGGCATGCTCTATTGATATCTCTAAAATCTATGCAAATTTGAATGGATTTGTAATGTTTGGAAATTGGTACAATGTTTGATAACCATTTAGCATAGTCAATAGCTCTTATGAATCCTACACCAAGGAGTTTCTCTAATTCTGCTTTGACTAGGAGAGCTATGTGAGGATGCAGCTTTCTCAATTTCTATTTAATTAGTTTGACACCTAGAGCTATGGACAAGTGATGTGTGATAAGATTAGTGTCCAACCCTAGCATATCTGAATAAGTCCATGCAAAATTGATCTTCTTTTTCTGTAAGAACTTAGTGTAAGCTTGTTTTTCTTGTGGTGACAAGGATTGAGCCAAGTGTACTATCTGTGGAGCTTCATCTGTATCCAAATTGACTGTTTATGTTGGTTTGATAAGCACTGAAGATCTATCTTGAAAGTAGCTAGGGAGACGATCAAGTACCTCATCCTTAGGTGCCTTAGAGAGGTTTTCACCCTTGGATACATCATTTCTTTTTACTTTTCTTGGTTCTGACACCACCACATAGTGATTTTCACCATTAGTTGTCTTATTCTTTTAATTTTCTTTTCTTTTTATTTTGTGACTAAGGTACTTGATGTTTGGCTCTATCATGCTGGTAGCTGGTTCACTGGTGGAAGAGACTACGGGTTCAATAGCATTCAAGTAATAGGTTATCTCATAATCAATTTGGAATGTTAAGAGCTTAGGTTCTTGATAGCGTTGGGAATAATCAATGAGGTTAGGATGAATAAGAGGTAAGTCAATGACTGGTTCAAGGTTGTGAATGCAAATGATATCATCTCTGGTGACTGAAGAGTCAGAGTTCGTCAAGTGTCCCTCCAAGCTACCCAAATCAGGATTCATACTAACAAGTGAAGAATCATCCATTAAGGAAACATGTGGATTCAAATCCTCTAATCCTACATGTGACTCATCAGCTACCTTGGGTTGAAAACTATAAGTGTGGATGACATCAACATCCATGTCAACTGTGGAAGGCTCTGAGAGGGAGTCCCATTCATACTCTTGTGAATCTGTTTCTGAATCCCAACTAGGATGTTTACACCATGAAGGTTTGGGACATCTTGATGTGGAGGCTCTAATGTCATCAAGGGTAACACCTCTCTCCATCAAATGAATAATATTCTTACATTGACATTCTCTGATATGATCTTCTACATCTGATTCATCTTGTTCTAGGGTTGCAACTATCCCATGAGTGACTGGACTATCTAAATCTCCCCAAAGAGGATTAGTGGAAGGGACCCAATCCTCACACATATCTTGCTAAATTTTCAAATTAGGTATGTATTCTAGTTCATCTTCACTATTTAACTCATCAAGAATAGGAGTAGTGTTCTTGTTATGATTCACAAATCCTAGGCCAACCGTCTTCTTAGACTTGCATCCAAAAAGAGCATGATCAAGAGGTTCAGCTCTAGCATCCAATCTATGACTAAGAGGGCCATGCCCAAGATAGCCCATTTGTTTGACAAAAGTATACCCTCTTTAGGAAGCCTTAGGAGAGGGAGAGAAGTTCTCATTGTGCATGTATTTCTCTTCTCTACAAATCAAGTCTTTAATAACCACCTCTTCTTTCTCATCTTGGATAGGCACTGAGGACTCTAAAAATGTGCCAAATAAAGTCATAGTTGAAGAGGAAGGTCTCATTTCTTGTGAAGGCTTGCCATAAGACCTAGGTGAAACTAGTAGTGTTGTGAAGGAGTTGAGTTGATACCCCCCATGCCAAGGTCTACTAACTTGAGCTTGTCTTTACATTCCGCTAAGGTCACATTGAAGTCTTCTGCTCCTCTATTGAGGGGAACATGAGCACTCACTGAAATTGAGTTGACAGATAAAGTGCTATCCCCAGGTATACAAATCTCTACTCTAAACTTAACACACTGATGATAGGTAGATGACACTGCTTTCATATCATGAATCCATGGTCTACCAAGTAAGATATTGTACACAAGGGGACCGTCATCAACAATTTGAAATAAAATATCCTTCTCAATAGGGCCAATCCTAACAGGAAGGATGGCCAGCCCCTTGGAACTTCTTTCTACTTCATCATAGGCTTTGATAGTGATCTTATTTCTAGTATCTATGACTTGTTCATAATAACCCAATGTCTTTAAAAGACTCAAGGAACAAATATTAAGCCCAGAACCCCCATCTATCAACACATGCCTAACAAGGGTTTTGTGGATCATGACTTCAATATGAAGGGCACGATTGTGTGGGTGGATCAAAGCTTTATCATCATCCTCTAAAAAGGTAAGGTAATGAGGGCTGGCAATATAGTTAACCATGTTCTGGAATTGATCAATGTCTAAGTTGTTAGGGACATTCACTACGCGCAAAACATCCTCAAGGAATTTCTTGTGTCTCAGGGACAACTCTAAGAGCTCAAAGATCAAAATCTGAGTTGGGGTTCTCTACAACTAATTGACAAGATTACAACTCAACTTAGGATTAACTGCTGGTTTTGAGGTGACATTCTTGGATGCCACTTGCTTTGGTTTACTTGGTTGAATTGAACTGGGTCCTCTAATGACAATGGGACCTTGACTTCATGTGACAACATTGAGAGTTTGAGATGACACTCTAGAATTAGGACCCCTTAGCACCACGATGGGTTCTTAATCAAAGATAGGAGGAGAGTCCATGTCTAGATCATAACCATAGGGATCTTTATTTCTCATCATGCTGACATTTTCTTCTACAAATTCAAGCATGTTGACAACATTCTCCGCAGCTGTGTAAGTGTAATTGACCTTAACCTTGCCATTCTTAGGTTTAGAGGTTTCCCCCTTCTCATACTTGGGAAAAGTTCTTTGAATGCCTTATGATCAGTGTTGGTGTTCAATCCATCCACCTTGAGTTTTCCACTCTCAATGAGATCTTGGATGATATGTTTGAGTTTCCAGTAGTTTTCAATATCATGTCCAATGCCATTGTGGAATTTACAAAAGGCTTTCTCATCACACCAATGTGGCTTAACATTAGGTATATAATGCTTTGCGGGATCTTGAGGATGCATAAGATTGTTGGCAATGAGTGTTTTCAAGACATCCTCATATGAATCACCAAGTTTTGAAAACTGACATCTCTCTTTCTTAGGCTTATCTTGGTATCTTGGCTTGCTCTGTTGTTGATGAGATGCATTAAGTTTCATGGCTTGAACAACACTAGACAAGTGGAGAACAACTTGATCTTTAGGTTGAGAGGATTCCACAACTCCATCATTGATCACTTGTTTGTTCTTATTCCAATGTGAGTTTTTCCCTTTATCCTTGTTAGGGTTGTTATTTTGACCATTGTTGTTGTTGTTGTTTCCATGTTTGGTCAAAATTCCTTGTTTTCTCAAAACATCCTCAATCCTACATGCGATTTCAACCATGGTGTCAAAGGAATCAAAAACCATCTTCCTAACTTCATACCGCATTTTAGGAACCAAGTTGCTAACAAGGATGTCAATCTTCTCATTTTCAGGGATGGTCCTAGAGTAGCGAGAGCATTGTCATCTCCACCTTTGCAAGAAAGTGATAAATGATTCCCCTTGATTTTGCTTTAAGTTGCATAAGTCCAGCATGGTGACAGATCTTAAAAGGTTGTATGCAAAGTGTTGGACAAATCTATGGATGAGCTCTTTGATGGTGTCAAAGGAATCAAAAACCATCTTCCTAACTTCATACTGCATTTCAGGAACCAAGTTGCTAACAAGGATGTCAATCTTCTCATTTTCAGGGATGGTCCTAGAGTAGCGAGAGCATTTTCATCTCCACCTTTGCAAGAAAGTGATAAAGGATTCCCCTTGATTTTGCTTTAAGTTGCATAAGTCCAACATGGTGACAGTTCTTGAAAGGTTGTATGCAAAGTGTTGGACAAATCTATGGATGAGCTCTTTGAAAGTCTTGACAGGGGGAGTTATGTTGGTGAACCATTCCGTCGCCTGACCTTTAAGACTCCTTGGGAACAATCTCATGAGGTACGACTCATCTTGATGGAACTCAAAACTCATAATATAGAATTGATGCACATGATCATGTGGATCTCCATTCCCATCATACTTGTCATATTGAGGGATCTCAACCTTTCTAGGAAAGTCCTTCATGCTAACACTTTTGTCAAAAGGATTAGGACAAATTGAGTCAAGTGAGAATGAACTCTTGGGTGCCAACATCTTTTCCATCATACTCTTAAGTTGTTTGATTTCTTCTTCCTGAGATGGACCTTGCTTCTTGATCTTCTTTTCCACATCAAATTTATAGGGGACTTTGGCACATTTGTTGATTAAACTCTCTAATAACTTGTCTTTGTTTTGCTCCAAGTATCTCTCCATATACTGTTGGAAGAGTGGTTCTTGTTGTATCTTCATGAAGTCTTGGGCATTGAGGTCAAAACTCAAGCTACTACCCCAATATTGCAAACCATGGTGAGAACATTGTGAAGGTTGTCTTGAGTTCCTGAGAGGTGTGTGTGTGTGTCTTTAATTAAAAATATTGTAAAGCATTGATTCAAGAAATGATAAATTGATGAATGGGGGCCCAAAGTCTAGGCAACCATTTTAGGGTGCATACAATATTCACACACACACACACACACACATATATAGATACATATATATATACATATATATATATATATATATATATATATATACATATATATATATATATATACATATACATATATATATATATATATATATATATATATATA